>OY757909.1:64687430-64774930 GCA_963585895.1 Sepioteuthis lessoniana | reverse complement strand
TCGTTATCGTAGTTTTCTATCATACTGAAAGGAAATATTTTGTTTGGAAAAAAAAACAAAAAAACAAAAAAAAACAAAACAAAGGAAAAATGCATTAAGAATAAAAAATACAAAGAAAGAAATTGACGATTGTGTTTATAAAATAACTTTAAAAAAAATGAAAGATGATGAAGTTTTAAGAAAATCCAGATATTCTCTATATGACCATCTGGCGATCTTTATATATATATATATATATATATATATATATATATATATATCATCATCATGTCGTTCCACTAGCACGGATATCCCTGACCCTCTCTCGACACTTTTCTCTATCGTTCATCGCCTCTGGTAGGTCTTCAGGGCAACATCCCATATCCTCACATAGCAATATATATATATATATATATATATATATATATATATATATTATAAATATCAAAAGACGGATAAAATGGCAGGGCAGATTGGACTTTTTTAAATACTCAGGTTAAATGTTAAAGTATCATGGCAAATTATCCTTTCCCTAAGCTAGTCCACTAATCTAGAAGAAGGACGTCATTGGCGTCAAACGGCGGAAAAGACAAAGAGAAACCGCTTCGTTATCTATCTCAAGTACAGTCATAACATTAAGGATTCTTTTAAGAAATATGGCCGTCCAAATCTGTACGAGACTTGGCAATTTTAATTCTGTTCTGTATCGTAAAAACATTCCGTAGAAATGTCCTTCTTTCCTGGATATCACGCTAAATTGCATCAGGTAGTGAGGCTTCAATTCTGGAGGTCTGGGGTGTGTTTACTCACCTCTTCAAAAATAAAACAAAACAAAATAAAAAAAACACACAAAATGAAAATCTGATTGTACAATTCCCTAACCTCTTGGAATTAAATAATCCTAGACGGGTTGATATGCCGGTAAAATTAATCTGTCAATCGATCAATCAATCTTGGCAATGTTAATTTAAATACATTCCGAAGAAATTTTCTTGTTTCTTGGGTATGACGCTAAACTGTATCGGGTGACGACACTCCAATTTGGGAGATTTGGCGAATGTCTACTCACCTCTTCAAAAATAAGATATGGTTGATTTGCCATAAAAACCAACCAACCAACCAAATCAAAAATAAAACAAAATAGAATAAAATAAGATAAAACAAAATAAAAGAAAAAGAATGAAAAACACAAAAAATGTAAATCTGATTGTACAACTGCCAAACCTTTTGGAATGAAATACTCCTAGACGGGTTGATATGCCGGTAAAATTAATTTGTCAATCGATCAATTAATCAATCAATTAATTCCATTTTAATGCCAGAATTTGAATTGTTCATTTTCAAGAGGGGAAAGATCTCTTCACTTGATAGATTTTTAAGTTCAATCTTTCTAATTTTTCAGCTCACGTATCGACACAGTTAGACTTAGTCAATAATTATCTGATTGATAGATAGATGGATAGATATGAATAAAATAAAACTGCGACACTTTTGTAACCAAAAATAAAATAGCATCGTGACTGTGAAAATATTTTTGAATTGATACATATTCATATTTCTGAATTTCAATTCTGTGGAGTTAAGCAAAAAATCAATCCGTTTTGATTGTATAATTGTTATATAGTCATATAATAAATATGCTTATATACACATATACATGTTCATGTAGGATACATACCGACGCAATGAATAACAGACGAGTGAAGACTTCTTTACAAAATATATACCTCTCAATTTATTGGCAAGGTTCGAAAGGGTTGTGTGGGGTTTTACTGTGAGAGGGAGCTGGTGACCGAAACATAAACTGTAATATTTTGACCCTATTATTATGGCCGTCAACGTTGTGTCTTTCTCGTTCTCCAGATGCTCAATCGGAGGCCCAGCGGCCCAGCTCTCTGTTGGATGATGGTTTTCTTTACTGCATCTTATCAGCAACTTCTCTGGACCCCAACTCAATCGGGGGCCCCGAGCCCCTTCGGCCTGGTGTGGCTTTCCTTACCACATCTCGTATATAACTCCGTCCCACTCCAACTGAAACTCTCTGACTCCAGTCTTGACTGAGTTATATAATAGTTCAACGCCCACTCAGTCGCCTACTCGGTTTTTGGAATCGCATGTTGGATCGTCATCAAGCGGAAATAACTGTCATGCAATTCACAGGTCACTCTCTTCCGGTGCATCAGTCTATGAGTGTACCTTGAGAATTTTTTTACCTCGTCCCATTTCATCAGCCAATTTCCGCCCACGCGATTTCCTCTCCTAACTGCCATCAGAATGTGTCACTTCCTTCCGGTGCATCACTCTGAATGGCATTTTTTGGCCGGGTCGAAGGTCAAAATACCACATAATGTTTCATCTTGAAAATTTAACTAAAATTAACGTAATCTAACCTTTGTCGGGTTGACATGCCATTAACGTTGACTAATCAATCGATCTACCGTAAATGTGGTGTACAACTTTTAAACCTAAAAAAAAATCACAACTTAACTAGTAATTTACTAAGCATTTTGCTTAGATGAGGCATAAGGCCGAATAAATGGGACACTCAATGAGACTCAAACTTACTCGTTGCGATTTGATAGTCTATCTTACTAACCATTACAGTACCCGAGGTGCCCCTAAGGGTTGTCTTATTCATACAAGTCGACCTCTAGTTTCGTAGGGATTTTTTTCAGGCTTTAAAGGTCAGCACACAGGTCGCAATTTACGGTAAATCTTCATGATAGGATATTGACACGAGATTTTAAATTAATGTCATCTTCAGTAACGACATGTTAACAAAAATTGAGCACGTCTACTTCATAGAAATTTTAAGTCTTTTGTCGGAGTTTATTTAATTATTCATGTTTTTGGGTTTATCCATTATGAAATAGGGTAGGTTATTATTTGCTTTGTATCATATAGGGGGTTGTTTATACGGATTATCTTGAAGTTATTAAAAATGAATGCTGATAGAATTTCAGATTCATATAATTGATTGATTTTTACGGCATGTTAAACTGTTTAAGGCATCTTCATGCCTATAGGTTAGGGAACTGCGTTCATTGTATGCTAATATTCACACTTTCTGTGGAGTCCTTTTAAAGAATTTTTCCCTTTTTGCACATGATCCTGTTGAATACGAATAACTCTCAAACAGATCTATCTAACCCACGAGTTACCCTAACAAGTTCTTCCACTTTGAGTTTGAGTAAATCAGGGAGTAATGTCAATGAAGATGTACTCCACACTTCTCAGATCTTCGGAAATGGATCGCCATTATTAGATAATGTCCAAGTCATAACCTTTTTTTCTGGATGATGAGGTCTTAAACTTCTGTAAAAGATTTAGTCAGCGTATTTTAAACATCACCAACAGGTCAATTTTAAATTAATATGTACATACACATATATAGATAAGCGCTTATGAATGTGTACATATATATTCGGGAGTGGGCGGAGACAGGTATATGCAGATGTTAACGACAATATAGTAAAGTTGTCGACCATAATTGAGGGTGACCTGAAGGCTTCCTTTTCGATAGCTATTACATCAAAGTGTAGGTGAGGGCGCTACTCCTTTCCCAGGATTGCTCCACTTTCCCTTTGATCCATACTTTATAATGGTGAATGTTAAGCAAGGAGGCATCAAGTACCAATTTTTGAGTCTTTGGTACGACTCGACCTGGGATTGAACCTAGGTCTCCCGGGCCATTGGCTTACACTCTAACCAACATGCTAATGTCCGGTACTTACCACAGTATAACATACGTATATTTATGACTGTGTGAATAAACATGAATATATATATATATATATATATATATATATATATATATATAATCATGCACCCGTGGTTGAGTACTCTAACGAGGAATTACCGGTTGCCACTCAAGTGTAATGCAATACTATTCTAATGAATTGAGCAATCCGGCAGACGTTAAGCATATATATAAACTATATATATACGTAAAATTCCTTCGCTTTAGCTGAGATTGTCGACTGTTCTGCGATTAGATATCTGTCTGGAATAAAGTCAGCCGGGTTTTGATCCCAGTTTGAAGCATTTCGCGTGTCTAACCACACTGATGTGTTGTGATACAACGTAACAGTCTATCCATGAATGAAAAATAATATATATATATAAAGAAAGAGAGAGAGAGAGAGTAAGAGAGGAAAGAAAAAGAATGAGAGAGAGAGAGGAAAGAAAAAGAATGAGAGAGAGAGATTAAAGAAAAAGAATGAGAGAGAGAGAGAGAGAGAGAGAGAGGGGAGCGGTTGAAACAAAAATGTGAAAATTATATGCCGTTCTGCCTGTCTGTGTACATGGATAATTTTCACGCAGTTGTAATTGGATCTAACTTGCCACACCTGCCATCTTAATCTAAAAACATATATACAATATGCATATAATCTTGCTGGTGTGGACACGCACACACACATACACTCACGCACACACACATTCACGCGCACGTACGCACACACAAAAGAACTTTTGCCTTAACCTTCCTTCATTTCTAAATTTAGCTGAAATTCTACCATCATACCATTTCAGTGTATTCTACATATATTCTATATATATTAACAGAAATGGTATGGACGTAATTATACACACGGACGCAGGCACGCGGCCGCACGGACACACAATAAGGTACGAATCCCAAATCGAGTCATATTAAAAACTCAAAAAATGCAACATTCTTAACACCCAGCATTATAAGGTTAATGATCAAGGGTAAAGTGGAGCCATCCAAGGAATGGAGTGGCATCCTCCTCTACACCTCGGTGTAGTAGCTATTGAAAAGGGAGCCTTCGGGTCACCCTTTGACTAAGGTCATCAAGTATACTTTTATAATTTGTCTGCTTTATTGTATATAGTATTTTTCCTTTGTTCCCATTTCTTCCAATCTGCCGTCCTCTCGCTGTATCTCTCTCTCTCTCTCTCTATATATATATATATATATATGAGAAAAGAAAGTTGGTAAACTGAGAGAATTTGAATTTTAAAGGGACATGGATACGTTTTCATGAATATTTTCTCTCTCTCTCTCTCTCTTTGCATATATATATATATATATATATATATATATATATATATATTGTTCTTATGAATATATGTACTCAATATATATATATATATATATATATATATATATATGTGTGTGTGTGTGTGAATGTTCTCATGAATATATATATATATATATATATATATATATATATATATATTCTTATGAATATTTTTTTGGTTTATAAAGAGCTAACGCTTCAGTAAGAACCTTTGGCATGCTGAACAATCCCGGCCAGCCAAAAATTTCATTTATGTCCCTTAACTTTTAGCTTTGAGAATCTCAAGTTGGTAGGATTAAAAAAAAGATTAAGCTTAAGATAATAATATTATCATAAATTAATCAATCCAGATAACGTTAATTACTCGAGAAATGTAATCGGAACCCAGAAAACCTGATTAAAATAAGATATTATTGTCGGACTTTAACATCAAATTTCTTTCTTGGAAGGAAAAATAGTTCTATTAAAACCTTACAAATATAGCACCAGTGATATAAGACCTCGTGACAATAAAACTAATGTAAGACCGAAAAGGTACAACCTAGTGATTGTCAAGCATGTGGCTTTTATATTCACTCAGTTATCATGCCCCAGCTCGTCACTAGGTAACAGATTCTGAGATAGAGTATTATACGAACCATACATTGGTAACTATTGGATACAGCATGGTGGGTGTGAAGGAAAGCATGTTAACGGTGCCGTTCACTTCATACTGGGCTGAAGAAGCTCATTAGTCAAAGACCAGGATTAAATAGTTCAATGAGGAAATATCTGCTACTTATCTATTAGAGTGGCGTCTGCTGATGGTAAAAATCAACCACTGAAAAATTACCATGACACTAATTTAAACCATATGTCCACACTGCATAACCTTTCTCGCAGATAACCAGAGACACCTTCTGCTGAGGTTGGAGCTCTGGCCATAATGTTAAAAAATCATCTTCTGAATCCTGACCAAACTTAGATGCAAAAACAATTTGCTACATTTATCGTTAGAACATTTAAATCAATAAACCAGTTACTTGAGCTTATAGCGTCTACACCCAAGCAGAATATAGAGATTATATGTGTACGGGAGCATAGATATTACCATAACAAAATAGAACTAAAATACCATGAATCCGGTATTGGATGGACATTTGTGTCGGTATCTGTATGGAAAATCTCAGTCAATAAAAATATCCAACCTAGAATGATATGCTAGATTCAATCGTCTTATGCTTCAGTTCCACTAATGTCACTCTCCATAATAAGCTATTTCCCCTTGTTTGACACATTCCAAAACACAACGTTCTGATCATCATAGAGACAAAAGTGAAAATGATAAATTCCATTTTCACTGTTCGCCAAAGAGAAATGGAGCATATCTAAAAGAGTTTTTCCCCGAGAATAAGCTTGTATACTTTAACAATAAAATAAACCCAATAAAAAAAAAAAAAAAAAAAAGAAAAAAAAAAGAAAAAAAAGAAAAAACTATGGACTAACGCCGATCAAAATAATTCAAAATAACAGCTAAAGTATATATTTATGAATAAGAAGTGGACAAACAGCGTTTTGAACTGTAAGACATACTCCTCCTTTGAAGGAGTATATTCCTATCATAAAATCGTTTCAGCAAGGAAATACCTGGTTCTACGTGGGAATATGACTAACAGATAAAGTTTCATGATATGGCAGGTCCTCACTTGCTAATAGTGATATAAGATATCAATATATGGTAACTGTAAGAAAAAAAGGTTGATTCTCTTCCAGAGACATCCACATCTCTGCAGACAAGTAAGACCCCCACTCCTAAAGAGTGTCTTGGCTATGACACGAAACTACCCTATAACTTAATTTCCTTCTGTAACTCAAGACAATATGGAGTACTCCTTCTTTACCATTACTCTTAGGTTTACTCTAACTACGGAGTAGTAATACCTTGATCGGGTCCCACCTATGGGTTAAAAAGAATTGTTTGATCACTTAACTATGTGAGCACAAATGACTGATATTAAATTGAATTGTTAGTGTTATATAGCAATAGATGGAACCATTTAACTGTGTTCAAAACTAGATTTATTGACGTTAATTAATCATATTTGAAACCATTTAACTGTGCAAATGAATGGATAGTGTTAAATAAAATATTTAAATAGCAATATTTGGAATCCTTTTATTGTATGCAGACAAATGTTTAATATTAAATAGAATCATTAGTGTTAGATAGCAACAGAAAAAACTATTTAACTATGTACAAAGAATAGCAATATTTAAATGTGTACAATTAAATCAGTTTGACTTTTTTAAAAATAAAATTACCTACAAACTATTCCCTTAAAATACATGTGTATATCCATTTAATTGTGTGCAAAAAATAATCGATGTTTAATAAAACGCCAAGTATTTAACTGCATGCAAACAAATGAGGAATGTTAAAATGAATCGTAAAATGTTAAAAGCAATACATGAAACCATTTAACTGTTTAAAAATGTTATCTACAAACTATTTGCAAACAAATATTTAATATATGCATTAACCGGATTTGAAACTAAATAACCTATAAGGGTTTATATGCTGTAAAGGCAACCAAACCAAACCTTAGAAGACATCTGAAAGACATACTCCAAAGGATGAATAAGAAAAATTGTTAACTCCCACACAGAAGAAGCAGCTTGTTGCATACCAATCGAATAGTATATACGTGGTGCCTTCAAAAGATTTCCAGACTTTTTTTGTACAGGCATTTAAAATGGTCGTAGACTCTTGAACATTCAGTATGTTATTGCTAGACATCTTATAAAATAACTGACCAATTTTTATGATTTCAGGTTTAAATGAACAGCTACAGCAGCAATTGGAATACACCCTACTAGCGACTGATTGTCACAGCTGGTGAATTTCAAAAATGCAATCTAGACGTGAGGACACTTTAGATGAACAATATGCAATAAAATTTTGTTCTAAACTTGGAATAAAATGCCACAGAAACCTATGGAATGCTTCAGACTGCTTTTCGACCATCTTGCATGAATCGAGCATCAGTTTTTGAGTGACATAAGAGAGTCAAGGAAGGCAGGGAGTCTGTGAGGGATGATAAGAGGTGTGGGAGGAGTAAGGAAGTCAATACACAAGAGTTGATTGGCCAAAGGGTTCGGGTTAGGGTTACGATGTTGAGGTTTTAAGGGAGTTCAGGAAGAGATTCCTAGGGAAGAGGCCAGCACTCTTCAAATCAGATCAGTGGCATTTCCACCAAGACAATGCACCAGTCCACAACTCCATCCTTGTCACAGACTATTTGACCTTGATGGGCATCAAGACAGTTCTTCACCGTCCCAATAGTCGAGACCTTGCTCCCTGTGACTTTTGGTTATTCCGTAAGCTCAGAGGCTGTCGTTATGAGACAATTGAGGAGATGAAAGAGGCTATGACGAAGGTCATTGACACGCACACAAGAGGACTTCTATGAGGCCTTCCAGAAGTTGTTGGAACGGTACAACAAGTGCATTGCAGCCGGAGGAGATTAGTTCGAAGGGGACTAGAGTTTCATGTGTGTACTATCAATAAAAGTGCCCATAAGAAAAAAGTCTGAAAACTTATCGTATGCACCTCGTATATATATACATATATATTTCGTTGAACGTAATAGACATTTTTAATTTACATATTTTTTTTTTTGTTGATCCTTTCGTATTGTTGTATTGATTTTATAACATTCGGCGGGAATTGTTTGATAAATCTTCCATAATTATTTATTTCCCAAGTACTTTCTTATCGACTTTGGGCCATCATCAGGGGAAGGTGTATTTAAAAAGTGATGAAACTTTTCTATGTATATTACTACTTTGAAAGAAGAGCGTCTGTACCGTTGCAGTGTGTAACGTTTACTTTCCGAATTTGTTTCTATAAATAGTGTCTGTAGCTAAAGACATTTAAGTACATTAGCACTGGTTTGAAAATTAATTCTGTTAAGTTTGGGTTGCCAGAGTAGGAACTGAAAAGGGTTGATATTTTCGGGATACTTCTGACTCTCCGATTCCTCTTGAGTGAGGATTAGAACTTTTTGAACGAGCCTCGTATATAGCTGGAGAGGTATGAGCATCGCCAGGCTATTAAAGCCCAAGACATGCTACACAAGTAGCGTGCCCATGGCCAAACTATATTATGAAAATAATGAGAGATAATGTCTCATATGATCCGCCAGGGTATAAAAAAATTAAAGAGCTACCCAAGCCGCTTCGAGGAATAGACGCAACTGATTTGGAGTGTCAATAGCACCAATAGCTCTAAAACACTATGACACAGAGTGATACTGCAGCAATACATTATGGAGTTTTATCAATGCCATTAAAGTGGTCATGACTCTTCGCAAAGGGGAATTATTCTAATAAAGAAAGTTGACAAGTCACTCAGATATCAAAAAAGTTGGTCAGTAGATGAGTATATATTTTTCATCCTTGACACAAGAATATATCTTATGTAGAGATTGTCTTTATTTATGAAGATGTTTCTTATAAAGGAATTATTTTGTCATAGTTTCCAAGAAGCAACGCTACAATTACAGACTATTGTTTCAAGGAGAACTCAATGGATTCACGGCTTTATTCATCTGTCTCTAAAGTTTCCTATAGTTTTCGAGGTACAGCATTGATATGTTATAGAAAAACTGTCCTGAAATTCGAATAGAAGTTTTCTTTAAATTTCGAATACGATTCTTAAAACGTTTTTATTCAAATATACAAGTATAACTGAATGTTTCTTGGTTTTACAGCATGTTAATTTTTTTCTTATTTTTTTTAATGTAAATAGAGGAATTATATAGTGAATTGAATTACCATGGCCAGAAAATCCGGCGAATACCTACGCATGACATACGGAAGCACTGGACAGCTGTTTCGACCTTCTTAGGTCTCATCAGCAGTGTATACGGTGATCTTCACCACTGGAGATCGAACTAGCGGCCACAGATTGCAGAGCCGAGACTTTACAACTGAGCCAACAGTTCATATCGTACACAAGTGAGGCCAACTTAACTAGTCATAGAATACGATATGAACTGTTCGCTCAGGTTCAATCCCAGATCGAGTCATACCAAAGACTCAAAAAATGGTACTTGATGCCTCCTTGCTTAACACTCAGCATTATAAGGTACGGATCAAGGGTAAAGTGTAGCAATCCTGGGAAAGGAGTAGCGCCCTTCCCTACACCTTGGTGTAGTAGCTATCGAAAAGGGAGCCTTCGGGTCACCCTCGACAATGGTCGCCAACTTTACTTTACTTATATTAATAGCAATAATTGAAACTTTATGTGCCAAAATTGAACTATTGGTATAAATAGCTATATTTGGAACCATTTAATAGTGTACAAATGAAGGAATTGTTTTGAATAGAATAATTAGTGTTAAACAACTATACCAATAATCACTTCCCTGCGTACAAACAAATGATTATTATTGAAGAGAAATATTGGTGTTTGATAGCAATAATTGAAACCATCTAACACTGTAGAAACAACAGCGATACTAGTATCCAGACAAATTAGTTGAAACTCATTTAAAAATGAAAGTACCCACAAATGTGTGAAAACAAATAACTGATATTGAATTGTGACTTTAATATAGCATAACTTGAAACTGCTTGAATGTGTGCGAAAAAAAAATGAGCTCAGGTTCGTTTAAAAAAATGTTCTCAACAAAATCAGTTCACAAATCCTATTCAATATATATATATATATATATATATATATATATATAGGTATTATTCGGTCCAGTTAAACCAGAGTTGGGAGTAATTCCTTCAGGATAAGAAAATCATTCAGGAGCTGAACATTTACATTTTCCTGGTAGGGAGCTCAATGTAATTGATTTTACAGAGCAATATTTCTTTAAAGAAAAAAAACAAAGACCGGTTATACAGAGCAATATTTCTCAATTATCGAACTTAACAAGAAAATAAAATAAATAAAATAAAATAAATAAAAAAGTTGAATTACCGTAATTATAACTGACGGAAGAATTTTTAAAATAAAATGAATAGGTAAATAAAAAAAACGGAAACTCAATAAAACAAGGAGGTAACTCTTCAACCCTCTCCCTTCCCTCTCTCGTGTCTATTCTGTTTTATTTATCCATTAGATCTGAAGAAGTCCTGTTATATTTTTCTTCATGTTTTTGGTTCACACCAGAAACGAAAAACAGGATGGAAATAAATTTATAATCCTAAAATAACCGGTCTTTGGTTTTTTCGTTAAAGTATATATATATATATATATAAACAGGACTTGGCATAAAATAACCTACAATGGTTGATATGCCATAAAACCAAGTCAAACCAAACCAAACCAAACCAAGCCATTTTTCTGAGTGTAATAATGTCAATTTAGTACTTATATTTAACAACTCACTAAATTTATTCGACAGATTTTGTTAAATTTTGGATTTAGAAGATTGTGTTAACTTTAAATTAAGGCTCTCGGGAAAATCACGGATAAGAATATTCAATTAGTTTTATCAAGGATTGTCTTCTTATTGGTAATATGTAATTTTTTACACTCCGTTTCCTGTTATATGCAGAGGAAATAGACAAGGCAAAGTTGAAAACTATCATAAAGGTAAAACCATGGTACTCTGAAAGTTTAGGTTATGGTAGAATTGAATCTTATTTGGTAACTATCAATAAAAGGTCTCCCTGTCTTAAAGCAGAGAGAGAGAGAGAGAGAGGGGGGGGGAGAGAGAGAGAGAGAGAGTGAAGCCGTTACAAAACGAAGGAAGCAATTGCAAGTTATCAATACACGAACATCGATAACATTAATGTCATTACCTCAACTATCAACTTTTAAAAAGGTTTCTTTTCGTTAGTGGTAATGAAAAATAATGGACAAATACGAAATCTCATTTTCTTTATCAATTGCATTTCACTTATAATGAACTAATATGATTATAAAAATTTCAGACATCATGATCTATTAATGTAACCTGGTTTCTTTAAAATGATATCAGTATTACTGTATGATGGCACCACTTGGACTCTAACAAAACGCCTGGAGTAAAAAGATGAAAACTACACAAGAATGCAGCATACTGATTGGAACAAATACCGGAAGTTGCTCCCTAGAAAACAGCTGCTGCACAGCCACTAGCCTCATATCCCACACACCATTCGAATAAGACCAGCAAAACATCCTCGGCCCTGTTAGAGAAGAAATGACGAACTCATAAGACACATTCTCCTTTGGACTTTTATGCGTGGACACACCAGTGTTGGATGATCAGACATAACTCATATCAATCCTCTCTGTGCAGACATTGGGTGCCGACTAGAGGACTTACGAAGAGCGATGACGGATAGGGACGGATAGCGATATAGGTGCAAGGGAACCAGAACGGTCGTTACGCCTTGATGATTATGAGGATTTTAAAAATTCTTAGATGAGGTGCCTAAATAGTATCTGATTATATATAAAGGAAGTAAAGTTGGCGACTGTAGTCGAGGGTGACCCGAAGGCTCTAAGGTGTAGGGGAGGGAGCTACTACTTTCCCTGGATTGCTTCACTTTACCCTTGAGACGTGGCTTATAATTCTGAGTGTTAAACATGGAGGTATTAAGTACCATTTGTTAAGTCTTTGGTATGACTCGACCAGGGATTGAACCCAGATCTCCTGGACCAGTGGCAAACACTCTATCCACAAGGACAATTAGCAGGTTATATACATATATAAATGTATGTATATGTTAGAATTATATATATATTTATTAAAATCATATATATATAACTATATAGATCTATCTATCTATCTATCTATATATATATATATATATATATATATATATGGAGGTACTTGGGGTGTATTGCTTATCGTTATAGAAAATGTATACGGCGTCTTTTGTTCAAATCCTTAAACGTGACAATTAGCATTTCACATAGCTCTCAGACCCTTAGGAATGGTATGTATCAAGCGATTTTGCCTCCAGCTATTGGCAAATAATCGGAGAGATTATTAGGCTTTTTAACCTCGGTATATTAACCCGTCTAGGAGAATGAAAATTCTAAATCCAAATCAGTTAAACTCTGAATAAAGTAACCCTGTGTCGCATCGAGGGGTTGGTAAATCAACACACACACACACACAAACACATATAGATATAAATATAAATAAATATATACATATATATACACAGTACCAGTCAAAAGTATCTGGCCACCCTCAAAAAATTTTATTTGTAATCCTAAAAGTGTTATATTTAATGAAACAAGTTAAGCACCACAAAAGTTTTATTTACTAAACTAAATGCAAATATTTCAGAGCCACATTAAATACAAATTAAACAAAAAACAACCCCCCACAAAACACTTATTAAACTTTTGATTGGCCACAATCACTGTTTCACAAACTCTCGGTACTCTTTCCACGAAAAATTGTAGTTTTGCTCAGTTTTCCAACAAGAATTGTCAGATGTGAGCCGAATTTGTTGGTTGTTTAGGTCTAACTCTTCAGTCAAGTTCATCCCACACTAGTTCAATGAAATTTAAGTCCGCTGATTGCGCCGGCGAAGACATCAGCTAAAGGACGCTCTGTTCCGCTTTGAATTTTATTTATCCTTTGGCAGAGATTACTTGAATGCTTTGGCTCATTATATTGCATGAGTACAAATCCTTCATCCACAAGTCGTGTTCCAGATGAGATCGGGTGATGCTGTAGTATGCTGTGATAGCCGGTCTGATTCAATTTAGCCATCACCTGATGTAAATCCCCGAATTTGCTATTGGTAAATGCCTTTCAAGCCATAACAGAGCATCGTCCATGCTTTACGGTTGGTATGATATTATAGATTGCAGCTCTTTCACCAACTCCTCGCCGCACATAGAACCTCCAATTTTACCCAAAGATTTCGAACTTATTCGTCACTGCTCTATTGCCCTGTCTTCGTGCACCTTGGCGCACTGAAGCCTTCTGACATTGTTTTGCTTCCTCAACAGTGGTTTCTGGAAGGAGAATAATTGGATTCATACCTTTCCCAAGGGTATTAGTGCTATGTGAAAAGCTATCAGTCTCGTCCAAGATTTGAACTCGTGTCGCCGTGTCCATTTCCTACGACGATAACCATTACACTTCCATGGGTTCTTTGTTTAATGGCATATTAACCATCGTGTATTATTTAATGCCAAAACTATCCTAATAGAAGAACAGTATCAGTACTATTTAACCCATAGCTGGTGAGATAATGGGGTTCATAACTTTCCAAAGAATATTTGTTCGAAAGTGAGGGGACTGGGATTCGAACTCGTTTACTATGCTGTTATGGTTTAGCGCGTTAGCCATTACACCCCTAGGACTCACTCGAAAAGGCACTTAAAGGCAAAATTAAATTGATCAACGAGTTAGGAATCATGGGATGCAGATGTTTGGAATAAGTTCGCATTAAACAGTTAAAGTAAGATTAAGCTGCATTCTAATGACCGAGAAATCGTAAGAATTTCACCAGGAAAAAAAACAACAAAAAAACAACAACAACAACAAAAAAAAAAAAAAACACATTTTACGATTAATGCAGTCAAGTTTGGAAGCAAGAATCTGTTGCTTTGCGTATGGATAAAAAGTGATGACCTGGGAAATTTGGTTAAAATTGATGGTAGATTGACTAGTTCCCAAATAATTTGGTTGCTGAAGTACAATTTGATACAAGACGTGGATGACGGTAAGATTTTCCAGCATGTTAGAGCTCTATGCTACAAACTGTAACGAAATTAACCAGTTTAATATTACAAGGTTAACTTGTTTTTGAGAATATCGTTGTTATAATTTCATTCACATCTGTCTGGATTGATTTAATGTGAAAAATCAGATATAATTTTCCCAGAGAGCAAGTTGATTTTTGAGAAGACACAGAAGTTGCTGTATTGATCAGGATTCTTAACCCTGCGGTATATTGGCGGTTTATATTGATGCTGTATCGATTGATATTGGTGCTGTGATGACAAAGGTTCCTGATCCTGTAGTATATTAGCGTGTGATCAAGAATCCCGACCCAGGGAGGAGCTAAATACAGTGAGAAGAACGTCAAGAAATAACGAGTGTCTTAGGGAAATTTAGAACTGAATGCAAGATTGACAAAAAAAAAAAAAAAAAAGATAGCAGCACTCGAAGACTTTCAGAAAACATCCTAAAAAGCCAGACCAAGAAATAGGCAGCGCACGGGACACCGAGAGACGGTGAAAAGAGTTTAGGTAGGTCAGTTATTCTTTCTTCAGCTTTCAATTATTGATTGTTCTTCATAGTGAGTCGGTGTGGGCATTTTGATTTCGGTTGTAAGGTGATTTATGGACTGTTGCAAGGCTTAGGTTATTTGAAATTCCTCGGGGTCAAATTAATACTGATGACTAGATTGACCTTCCACAGAGACATATACGAAAGCGGAACATCTCAGGTTCGAAGACACCTATATTTACGGGCTGGGTTACGGAGCTAGGTCAGTTGATAGAAGCGATCAGGAAGAAAGGCAGAATATACGATCTACTCGATCTGGTTATAGTCGAACTGGCCTAGGATTATATAGAAGAGTCAGCCTCCGAGTAGCAACAAGTCATGCACGTGGTCCCCGTTGGAGGGAAGATATATCGCCGTACGCAGAGTGTATAGATTTGTGTACTTTGTGTGTAGACGAATCGGACACAAGGCTCGGGGAATATCCAAATAATAAGGGCCTGACAACGGAATCTGTAATTTGTGGAAAACTGAGATGTTAAAGATTAGTCAGATAGGACACACTGGCTGTTAGTCTACGGTTAAAAAGGGTACAAGGTCTCAGTTTCACAGGAAGACTTTAAAATTATAAGGGTCACTTCTAGAAAGAAAAAGTGTTGGGTGACCCTAGTAAGCTATAGAGAGAAAGTCCAAAGGGTAAAGGTGTGCTGGACATGTGGGAGGAATGGTCAATTAGCGAGAAAGTGTGCTCGGACTAGATGTTTTGGCTGTGGAAAGGAAAGTCATATTATCAGAAATTGTTCCAAAAAAAGGAAATATAAAGTAGTAAAAAATCTCAGAGCAAGGACTAAAGAAAGAAGAGGGCTCTTTAACAAAAGAAAGGTGATTCTCAGGAAATGAAGAATAAAGATATAATGGAATTATTAAGGACGATGGAGTTGCTCTTCAATAAAGGAGGGTTAACCTGTGAGATTATTGTAGGGAAACGCTTTGTGGGGTCTCTGATAGATACAGGTTCAGAGATCTTTGTATTAAACTCCTCGAGGGGAAGCGATTGAAAATGGGTGGAACTCGAATTAAATCTGGAAATATAGAAGTTTCCTGGCGGATGGAAGTGAAATGGAAATATTAGAATTGGTGAGCCTGCCTATACTGATAGGAAACTTACAAACGGTCCATGGGATTCCTATATCATTCAATTTCGGCAAAGAATAAATCACTGAGGACGACTAGTTAAAAAAGTATAATATTGTAATTGACTTTGGCACGCCAACCTTGGTGTTGGGTAAAGACGTAATCCCGCTTGGCGATATGGAGGCAAAAGAAGAAAATGTATTTTCTGATGCAGAGATGAAAATACCCCGAACATTTGTTGCAAGAATTAGTAGACTGGATAACCCCAAGAAGAAAGATCTACGGTATCAAGTAATTCTGTCATCCGATTTAACAATTTTACTGAGTGTAGTTGGGGAGAAGCTAAGAGACAGTGTTCCGATGTTAATTGCTAACACAGGTTTTAAAACAATGCAGATATTGCCCTGTTCAAATGTAGACTGAGCCGTGGTTTTGAGTGCCAAAAGTCGGGTGAAATTCAAACACAAGGGAGGTGCTGCAGATGAAGAATCAGACGAATGAGATTCCCCTCATAGATTCGCAAAGACGTTTGGAGGCAGAGACGACTAAAGTTAAGGAAGAAGTGCCACTGAACAGAAGACTGAGGACTGACTCAAGGCAAAAGTCAATACCCTGGGACACTCTCAGAGCACTATATTTAAGAAAACCAGTGAAATTGTCATGACTCGATCTAGGTGGTTGATTATTTTCTTGATCGATATCCGATCTTATAAGATGCTGTAGGAAAAGTTGGAAATAACTCGAGCAAGAGACGTCCGAGAAAAATTGGTGAAGAATCACATCTGTGTCAATGGAATAGGATATCTGAACTTACTGTTTGTGATAAGCCAACAACATATTAAGTTAACATAACAGAATGAAGGGATGTTTAAGTATTTAAAGGAAATCGACTTGCAAAGAAAAAGAGAGAAGAGAGCTATAACTTTCGTTGGGAAACCACTTTATGTTCTCTTTGGTACAATTACCGAAAGCGACCTGTGAATAATTAAGGGAAGATTGAAAGTAATAGAAGGAAACTAGGAAAAACTAACACAAATTGCTCGGGAAAGTATATCAATTATAAGCGTGACAAGAATCGAATTAGTGGAGAATAGGCAAAGAGTAAATTGGATATCAAACACGATTCAGCAAATATCGGGGGAAATATTGGCTGTTGCTAACCGAACCGAGGTTCGAATTGAAAGGCTGGAGGTGGCAATGAAGCAAATCTTGCACTTGACGATAGTAAATGCTCGATTGAATCAGGCTTCTCAGTCATTATTGTTGTCACTGGAACATGTCAGGACCTATTTGGACTTGTTATTGGGATATATGTCACCAAGTGTGGTGAATCAGGCATATTTGGGAGATCTATTAATCAAGATTCTGATAGAGCTGCCAAATCATCTAAGAATGCCAGCAAATCCTGTGAGTAAATCCTTATGGTTCGGTACAATTATCACTGTGGATAAAATAGTTACATTAGTGTCTCTACCAATATTAGATGGAGAGAATAGTTTTGAAGTATTCAAGGCGGTAAATTTACCTGATCCCTGTCCAATTAAGGAAAGAGAAGAGAGAGAGAGAGAGAGAGAGAGAGAGAGAGAGAGAGAGAGAGAGAGAGGTGTCAATTTTTGATTGGAGGCAAACAATATATCAGTAAATCTGGCAGGATTTTAATTTGTACAAGTAGAGCCAGAGAAGACATAACGTGAATGTATAGGAAGCGTGTTCCATGAAAAACGCAATTTATACAAGTGGATGCATGTTATAGAATTAAGAGTATTGTAGAGGTTTGTCCAATTGTTGCAATGATAAGCAGTGAGAATATCCTATGAGTAATGGGATATCGCTTCCAATCAGGGTATTGAACTGACAAAGGTGTGTGAAAAGCGACATAAGACTGTTATTAAGGTGAGACCCATTTTGTCATAATATTAATCATGATTTATGCCGTTTTTTGGTGCAATATTACTTTGCTTTTCTATCAGGCAGAGGAGAAGTTTGAAACTGAGATAATTTTCTATCTCCTACAGATGTATCGACCTATAACTAGATTGGAATATGGAGTACTTTAGTCAAGGAGTTTCCTAAATTAGAATCCAAAGAGATTCAAAAAATGTTTTGACCTATAAAGAAGCTTAGTTTAAAGAGTCTAACTGAGAAATTAAGAACAGTAACCAGTTCTATGATCCCAAAAGAATTAAAAGGGGAAGCTATGATGCTATGGTACTATAAGGTGCCAATACTGTTGGTCATGTGGATCATTGTTATGATGATGATAATATGTAAGTTAAGGCGGTTAAATAAATATGGAGTGAGGGAAATGATTAAGTCTGAAAGGAAGGGCTTGAGTGGCATATGATATTGAACCCTGTTGGCAGTTAAAAGAATGGACAACTGCTTTGACCTTCCAATAAATTGGTTGGTTGGTTGGTTGGTTGATTGGGTGGGTTTATGGCATTTCAACCTTTGTTGGTTATTTAACGCTAGATCCATTTTTAGGCAAATAGTTCTATTTCAAACAATTCAGTTTAGCATAAGTACACCTTTTAAATGTCAAAAACATTTCTATTTCAAGCTATTCCGTTTATTCAAACAATTCTAATTCAGCTAATTTAGTTCAGTATAAATACAGATTTTGTTTACACGCAGTTAAATATCAAAACATTTCTATATTAAACAATTCAATGTAGTGTAAGTACAGTTTTAATGACAAAAACAGTTCCATTTCAAACAATTCAATTTAGCATAAGCACGCAGTTTAAATGTAAGTACAGTTCATTTGTCAAAAACATTTCTATTTCAAGGTAATCAGTTCAGTTAAACAGTTCTAATTCAAACAATTCAGTTTAGCATAAGTATGCAGTTAATTCTATTTAACCCATAGATAGGGCCCTATCAGGTGCTACTATTCCTGGCCAGATTGGACCTGGGAGCAATGGCAATGAAGGGGTGCTCTGCATTCCTCAAAGCTCCAGGTCACTGGAACCTCACCATCAGATTGTTTTGTGTCATATACTGAACACTCGTTGGCGGGGTCTTACCCCTCTGCAGAGAAGTAGTCGGAGTATTCTACAGTCCCAGCTGACTGGGTAATACATAAAGTTAATATCAAAACAGTTTTATTTCAGATAATTCAGATTAGGATAAGTACACAGTTTAGATGTTAATACATTTTTATTCGAGCAATTTAGTATAGCATAAACATTCTATTTTAAACAATTCAGTTCTGCATAAATACGCAGTTAAAATGCAAAAAAGAAAAGTAAGCTCAAACCACGGTTTAGTTCTATTTAACCCATAGATAGGAACCTTATCAGGTGCTACCACTCCGAGCCACATTGGACCGGGGAGTGATGACAATGAAAGGGTACACTGCATCCCCAAAGCTCCAGTATTACTGGAACTTCACCATCAGATTGTTTAGTGTCATATCAGGACATTTGTTGGTGGAGGTGCAGTCGGTGTATTCTACAGCTCCAGTAATCCAATAAATTGAAAGAAGAGCCCTCTGTGCGTATGATGGCGTGATCGTTCCCTCTAAGTCTTGAATAATTATGAAATCTTCAATCTAAGCGCAAAAAGTCTGCAAGGATCTGTGATGAGACCACAATATTCAGAAGAACAGATCTTGAAGTAGGCTAAATTTTCCGTTTCTTTATCATTTAGTTTGAACATGGCAATTTTGTCAAACTCTACAATGGGCAAAAGTGTTTACTAGCTAGAATTTCACGAGAAATTCATTTCTAAATAGCCGTGTGCTCGAATGAATTTAATGTTTATTTGACTTGACACACACATAGAAAAGCACTAAAAAATCAAAACAAACAAAAAATAAAATAAACAAAATAAAGAATTAATACATAATGTCGTTTGAAAGTTGACTTTGAAAAAGTATTTGTAGCACAGAGCAGTATCAAAAAATGAAATTAATACACACAGTCTGACTTGAACTTTTACTACTAAAAGTGACTTATACATGTCATGCACCTTATATTTATAGTGAGAATCAACTTCAGTGACAAAATATTTGCAATTTAAAGAAAATTCTGAATACGGATATTTTCCATACTATAGAGGAAGAACTAAATGAACTTACTTTAAAGAGATAGCAATTAGTTTCTTGTTTTAGAATATATTTATGAATAGTAAATTCTACCTCAGTGTTTATATTGTATTTCCTGACATACAGAATAAATTTCGGTGATTTTACTTCCAAAGTAGGTATTTTTGAAAAGTGCTTGCTTAAAATACTTAAAATCTGGTTATAAAAAGTTAAATTTTACCGAAATAATTATAAAAGACTATTTTACTAAAACTTTCAGTCCTAAAATCAGAACACTTCCTGAAACCATTTTCGTTAATTAGTTTATATCAATGCCAGAAAGTCATTTTAAAGATTCCACCACAATTTCCATGATACATTTGCATCTACATATTTTACTATAAATTTTTCGATAAAACTGTCAAATTCAAAACACCTTAACTTTTCAACAAAAAATAATTGAAACCAAATTTAAAAACAGTGTCTGTCACAAACCTCATGGTCAAGAATATGCATACCTCTTGTTACCTTGGCTATATTTCCAAATAGCCAAAGTCTGGCCTAAGGCTTGTGTGAATGTCCATCGGTTGTATCTCTTTTTTTCTATACAGGTACATAAATGCGTAAAAAGTGGCCAGTGTTTGGCTCAAGGCCACTGTGAAATTAAGTCTTTTGTAAATTACTTGTTTGAGATGTATCACTTTTTTACTATACATGTACACATGAAAGCGTAAAAAGTAGCCAATTTCTGGCCCAGGAATACTGAGTAGTTGCATCTTTTGTAAATTATGTAATCGAGATCTATTTCTTTTTCACTATACAGGTACACATAAATGCGTAAAAAGTAGCTAATGCTAGACTCTAGGCCAGTGTGAAGTAGGGTCTTTTGTAAATTACCTTGTGGAGATATATCGTATTTTCACAATAGATTGTGAAAAAAATGAATGTGTAAAAAATTGTCCATGTCTGGCTCATGCCACGGTGAAGTTGTGTTGCAGGGGTATATGCCGACATACATCGAAATTACGTTAAACGTACAAAACTGAATTTATTTTTATTCATTTATTTTTATTTTTCGCAAAATTGAAAAGCAATGACTTTCAGTCAAATTCTGTTCCAAAGTTTATAGAAGAAAAATGAAGCCTTTTTTTAGTTGTATAGAATGTTTTGATAATTTACGATATTTAAGCCCTGAATCTGTAAAGAATAAGTGTAAAGATCTTTATTGTTTGATTGCTCTATTCGCAGGACTTATAATACGCTGACTTTATTTCCTGAAGAGGGTAAAGACCTGGGTAAGGACTTCTCAAACATGAGCATAAAATGTTTTGTTCAGGAATGTGCTGTTATCAATTTCATACTGTCCAACTAAATTTTAGAAACCTCCATCTTTTGATACTCTTCTACAAGAGAGATAACCGTCTTCATATGTTTAGATATCCTTCACATATTGTCTTGGAAATTCTTTGGTGCATTTGCTGTCTTTAAGAGAATTTCTGTTGTGCGCTGTCCGACGATCATGAAGTACCTAGATTTTAGCAATACTGAAAATCTCTTAGTCATTCCTAGGGTCTGGAAATACTTTTAATATAAGGGGACCATTTTAACAGGACTAAATCTTATTCGTTAACCTGTTCAAGATTATGGCTATCATTTTAATACACCTGAATAATGGTTATATTATACCCAGAGTTTAGGGAATTGCATTCCTTGTACGCTCATATTTACACCTTTTCCGTAGTTGTTTCTTATGATAGATTATTTGGTGTAATGTTATATCAAACCTTCATGGTTATTTGATGCTAAATCCTTTATATACATATATATATATATATACTCCCCTACCCCCGTAGAGTTGAGTTCTTTGGCGAAGAAGTAATCGTGTTGCCATTAGCGTCTATTGCAAGCCTCTTCGTATATGAATTGAGGTCTCGGCAGCCGTTGAACGGATATATGTAAACAATTGTAATTGTGATTCATAACCGTTTAAAATTTACTTCGCAGATAATCGCTCCTCGTGGCTGAATGGTTAGAGGCTTTGGCTTGGCGTTTGAGTCAACCGGGTTTCGATTCCAGCTACGGGAAGCTACTGTCAAGCCACACTGATGAGTTCTGATAGAACGAAACAGATCTGATTGTGGATGAGTATATATGATTTGTAAGCAAATAGTTTGCAAGTTACAGTATTTTTAAATGAGTTAGAATTCATTTGTTTGCCCGCATTTAAATCTTTTCAAGCAATGCAATTTTATGCAAATAATCCCATTTAACATTAATTATATATTTGGATACCGTTAAGTTGCTTTGAGTATTGGTTAGTTTATTTGATTTCATCACCATCACCATGTCGTGCTGCTAGCACGGATATCCCTGACCCTCTTTCGCCACTTCTCCCTATCATTCATCGCCTCTGGCAGGTCTTCAGGGCTACATCCCGTATCCTCACATAGCTGCTGTATGTATGTTCGAGCTGGTCGTCCTGCTTTTGCTTGGCCATATGTGGGGGTCTATAGGAGTACATCACTTATGAGCTCGTCCTTGCTTCTCCAGCAAGTGTCCTGCGTGTCTGGTTCGTCTAGCTTGGATAGTTTTCGTGATGGGAGGCAGGTGGCTGTATAGTTGGTGCCTTATGGGGTGTTGCTGCCAGGACTTGTTCAGTATTGCTCGCAACATTCTTGTGTAATTGCCGTCTAGCTTCTTCTCCAGCCGTTTAGTTAGCGTTCAAGTAGTGCATCCATTTAGTAGTATCGACACGACTGCTGCCCGGAAGAAATTGCGTTTCATTTTATCGGTCAGGTTTGATTTCCATGGTCCATTCGAATACGTATAATTTTAAACAGATCTATTTGATCTATAGATGGGATACTAACATGTATTACGAAAACGGACCTGTGAGTACCTCTAAATAATCATAATGAAGGGATGATATCACTCTTTCCAGATCTCTTGAATTAAACCATCCCAACCAGTTTTATCCCTTTGCAGAGGATACAACCAAGTATATAATCTCACCTGAGAAGGCGGATTAAGAGAACTGTCTGAAGACAGGATAAATGTCATATCTGTTTTGTTTGGTCTCTTTGTTAAATCATGTATCTGCCTATATTGGTTATTTAATGTTAAAGCTATCCTTGAAGAAGAACAGCAGCAATGCTATTTAATCCATGGCTGGGAGGATAAGGAGATTCAATACCTTTCCGAAAAGTATTAGTTCGAAAGTGAACGTAATAGAGCGACTGGAGGTCGAACCCGCTTACTTGGAGGGCACAGTCCAACACCTCAGCTTTTACGCTATTTAAATTATAAAATATATTTGCTTCAAGGGTATTTAATAGAGGTATTGTATCTCCGTGTAAAAGGGTAGAATTTATGAACAAATAAACTTTATTTTAAAACAATAGTCAAGTAGAACACTGAACACAAAAACAAGATTATTTAAATAGTTGAAATGATTGTTTCTTAGTTGACATTACTCTTCAATTAATGTTTTTGTCATCACTTCAGGTAAATAATGAACTATTTCGTTTTGATAGCGAGGTAAAAAACGAGAGAGAGAATAAACAGAATACTATACACATCAGAGTGAAAAAGAAAACAACTGAACTATACTAATATAGTTTTATATAATAATAAGAAAGAAAGAAAGAAAGAAAGGAGAAAATAAAGAATGAAATAAATAAGAAAGAAAGTGAAAAGAAAGAAAGAAAGAAACAAACAAACAAAAAAGAAAGATATAAAAAATGCAACGAAGAAAAGCCTAAAAAATAGAAAAAAAAAGCTTACAGATTATCAGAAATAGTAAAGAGAAAGAAAGAAATGGAACACAGTGATAGAAAGAAACGAGATAGATAGATACATAGAGTGTCTTGGGTATGACTCTAAACTGATGGTGAAGCTCCAGTTAGGTAAATTTAGACAGTGTTGAGTGCCCACTTTTATTGCAATTACATCCCAAACCCTTCTGATTTGGAATGGTAATATCTGTTAGAGTTTCATGTATGGGTTAAATAAATATATTTACAAATCATTCGTAATTTATAGGACCGTGTTCTAAAATAAAAAGATAGATAAATAAATAAGATTTTAAAAAATACTGAAAAAAAAAGGAAAGAAAAAAAGGCAATAAAAATCTCTTCAGACACAACAACGCGAAAATGTATTTATGAGCCAACAATGGACGTGATTCTCCAAGATCTCGGCATGAAATGACCCTAGTTGCAGTTATATGGCAATGTATATAAATCCTATAGATGTGAGAGACAAAATTAATGCAAACTTTTTCCTCGTATGTACTTCACAATATGTGGATAACATCTATTTCGATGATATATTACGTAAGACTAACAGTGCCCCCAAAGCAACTGAGCAATGGAGCCAAATACAAAAGGTTTGGTTTGACACTGAAAACAAATGATCAATGGAGCCAAAACAAAAGGTTTGGTTTTGCGGTCTAAGATACTGAGCGATAGGGTCAAATACAAAAGGTTTGGTTTGGCGGTGTAAGATACTGAGCAATGGAGCCAAATACAAAAGGTTTGGTTTGGCGGTCTAAGATACTGAGCGATGGAACCAAATACAAAAGGTTTTGCTTGGCACTCAAAGCAACTAGACTATGAAGCTAAATACAAGAATGATTATCGCATCAGTTTTCAACATCCAGTATATATCTTACCCAACGACTCTCCCATGAGCAGGATGCGACTCAAGATGAATTTTCAGAGAATTCAAGAGGATTAAATTCAGAGTTTTCTTCTCCTAGATTGGCTGCCATACAAAGATTAAAGATCCCAGGCTCCCCTCCTATTTACCAATAGCTGGAAGGAGAATAGTTGGAGGCATAACTTTTCCAAAGATTATGAGCACGATGTGAGATGCAAACAGACTTGCCTTGGATTTGAAATCAGGTCGTTGAGTCCATTTTCTCGGACGATAATATTCACAACACGAGCAACTCTTTAGAATTAAAGATCCTGTATATTACACTTTAATTATATAATTAAAATCTCTCACTAATTCCCTAACCTTGTTGGAACATTATTCATGTTGTATGTCATAAGTTGAATTATCCCATCCCTCACCGGTTCGTATTCCACTCGCGCTATTACGTTCACTTTCGGGCAAATACGCTTGGGAAAGGTATGAACCCCCTTATCCTCCCAGCGATTGGTTAAATAGTACCACAAGTGTTCTTCAAGGAGAATGGCTTTGGCATTAAATAACCTACAAAGGTTGATATGCCATTAAACAAAGAAACCAAACCAAACCAAACCATCCCTCACCAGGTTTACAACTGGTCTGAATTCAGATTTTACCTTCAAAACTATTTGCAATACCAAGGTTAAGAAGCCTAGAAGGATAATAGTTGAATGCATAGCAAGGGTATGAGTGCTTTGTGAAATACGAATAGCCTCGTCCAGTATTTGAGCTTGGTTAGCGGAGTCCACTTCAAACGATGGTAACCAGTATTCCTCGTGAGCCGCCAATAATCAAAATGGCCGTGTGTAACACGGAATTTAAAATTGCAGTTTGAGTAAAAATAATTTTGTTTTGATATAAGTGCGGCCTGATCTTATATGAAAGGATAATTGTGAGCAATTAAGCTGTGTTGTCAATCATTACTCTTTTTTTGTTTTGGTTTGGTTTCTTTGTAAAATAACATATTGTCATATAATGGCCAAGGGATTTTGTTTATATATCTTGCCTTTGGGTTTAGTTAGGCTGAGAACCTTTCGGCTCAGTGCATGGGTTAGTTATGTGCAAACATGAGCGTAGGTGTTCACGCGCACGCAGAGCGAACGTGTCATTCAGAGATGTCACAATAAAAATCCCAGATAGAGGATATGACCAGGGATGTAAGTGACGTCATGCACCGGAAGCGTGGGCTGAAATTTTAGAAAAGTCAGTTTTTTGAGTTGAGTTCCTGCCTCGGAAGAAGAAGGTTGACTTTCGGAGCTCGCCGAGGCCTTGTGTCGGGTATCGCGCGTGGTGTGTATGTGTGTGGGGTGGGGTAGATGAAAAAGTCGTCATAGAAAGATTGTGCCTCTCTCTTCCTTATATCGAAAAACCTTTTAACTCAAAGGTAATAAAAAGTTCCGTTCCTGAACTAAGAAGTCGTAAGTGTTTTTTGTGTTTCGAGATTCCTATGTTATCTATATATGAGTTATGAACATTCTATGTACATTTCACATATTCATGTATGGGTATGTAACAATATCAATGTTTTTGGGTTATTCAATGCCAATGCCAAAATGGTAGAAGAGCAGGAGTGGTACAATTCAACCCGTTGCTGGGGAGATTATAGAGTTCATACCAATGTCAAGAGTATTTGTACGAAAGTGAAGGTGACTGCACGATTGGGGTACGAACTCGCTTCCTAAGACGTTGAAGTCCAGCACATTAGACACTACATAACGGGGATTCCTCCATTTCTGTTCTTACGATTTCGATCCTTCTTTATCCCCGAACCTATGCCAGACTCAGCTTAGGTTAGTTTAAGTTGACTTGTAAAATCTCTAATGTCTATCGTCACGGTTATTCTCACTTGATCACCTCCTTTAATACCCTTGTTAGTGTATTTTCATCATACCAAAAGAATAATTTTCATCAACTGTATAACAACTTCCACATATTTATTTGCTTCAGCCACTCCTCTACAAGCAGCTGTATTTTGGGGAATTCGTAAGAAAGTAATAAATCGAAAAATACGATTCTCTCTTCATTTGATTAATTTTATTTTGTCAAACGTTTCAGAAAGGTTTACGGAGTGCGTTGGCGGCAAAATAAGTTAGACTGACTTAAATCCATCATTTTCCCCCTTACCTTATTGAATAATCAGTGAAATATTATGCGCCATATTTCAATCTTCTCTCCAGCGACAATCATATTATACTTACATACCCCGTACACTCAACCCACTGCATCATATCACACACACACACACACACGTATATATTTGCACACACACACACACACACACGTATATGAATATACAATGTATACATCTATATGTACGTATTGAAGTTTAATATTGTTTATTTTGAGTTATTTTCGAACACAAAGTATGTCAGAAAAATTGCAGTAATCTATCTATGTATCTATCTATCTCAGTAAGAAGAGCTTTATATATATATATATATATATATATATATATATATAGATTTATATATATATATATATATAGAGAGAGAGAGAGATTTATATATATATGTTCATATATGTATAATATATATATATATATATGTGTGTGTGTGTGTGTGTGTGTGTGTGTGTGTGTGTGTGTGTGTGTGTGTATAAGGTAGTTGCACACTTTAAAAAGTAAATTACAGGGAGACAATTGCCGAAAAACATAGATACTTTAGTTATTCCCATTTTGTTTCTATCTATCTATCTATCTATATTTGGATGAAAAGCTTAGTATATATATATATATATATATATATATATATATATATATATGTGTGTGTGTGTGTGTGTGTGTGTGTGTGGTATATACGTTAGAAAGGGAATTGCATGCGTACGTATGCACAAAAATGTATAAATACATCAATTTTTTTATATTATAAATCTCTCTATCGATTTATCTTCATATATTTGCAGGAATAACTTTATGAATACACACACACACACACACACACACACACACACTCACACACACACACACACACACACACATATATATATATATATATATATATATATATATTAGAAGACATTACTTTAGATAGCATGCATACATATATAAATATATCACTTATATATATTGTGCATGTATATGCACTCCAAGATAAATGCAATCAAGCATCAACACGCGCAGATATGAGCACATACTCAATTACGGACGCACTATGCGTAGATAATATCTATATCATTAGTATTGTTTATTTAGAGTTATTTTCGATCTCAAAGTATGTCAGAAACAATGTAATAATAAATCTATCTATCTATCTATCTATCTATCTACGCTTGAGTGGGTAGCTTCAATTTATACAACACGGTTCAATACAATATGTGTATAAGTCATTATTAAGCATCTGAAGGTCCCTGGCCATACAGATGTGCTTTGATGTATTGAAAATAAGTTAATCTTTCACGCCAGAAATTAAGTGCTAAATATCTATAAATACCAAATAAAAGAGCCAAATTACGTGGTGGGTGTGATTTCATATCCTCATCCCAAGGTGAATACTGCTACAGAATCTGAATACATTCACAGTCAGCCATTCTTGTTCATGCTAAATCTATAATATCACACACACACACACACACACACACACACACACACACACACACACACACAATATATATATATATATATATATATATATATATATATGTGTGTGTGTGTGTGTGTGTATGTGTATCTGTGTGCATGTGTGTGAAACCGTTTGGCTCTGTAGTAACAACAGTCCTTGATGATATTAGTGCTTCTATATAGGAAGTTTTCTATTATATTTAGAATTAATTGAAATGTTATGGCCTAGTAGGCTGAGGCTGAAAAATACAGCGAAGGCATCTCTGCAGAGGGATAAGACTCACCCCAACAAATGTCCCAAATATGACACAAAGCAAAGTGATGTTGCGGCTTCAGTTATCCTGGAGCTTTAGGGAATGTGGAGTACACATTATTGCTATCACTCCCAGGTCTACTCTGATCCGGAGTGGTAACACCTGATAGGGTCCTATTTATGGGTCAAATAGAACTGTTTGACATTTAAACGGTACTTTGACATTTAAACTGAGTGTAAACAAATGACAATATGCTTGAAATAAAATTGATGACTGATCTTTTAAAGAATTGATTGTAATTCATAATACTTGGAACTATTTAAGTTTGTTGAAGTGGTAAACTGAATTGGTTGAAATAGAAGTGCTTGATCATTTAACTGTAAACAAATGTTTAATAGAATTGTTTGTGTTATAAACCGATACATGAAAACATTTACCTATGGACAAACAAATGATAAATAGTAAATAGAATTATTCATGTTAGATACAACTATGTGAAACCATTCATCTGTGTACGTTAAAAGATCTCAGGCTCGGCTCGTTTAAACTTTTATCTACCGTTTGGGTTTAGAAATCATATACTTAATATATGTGTATAAAAAGGATTTGACATTAAATAATCTCAAATGGTTGATATGCCATAAAACCAAACCAAATCAAGTCAAATGCATATTTACCAAATCCCTCCGCTCGGGCGGGATATGACACAAGGTCAATTTTTAAACGAAGTTTTACAGGTTTTAATTAAGAGTTTTCCTTCTCCTAGACTAGTTGCCTCACCAAGGCTGAAGAACCTAGTCTGCCCTACTATTTACCCATAGCTGGAGGGAGAATAATTGGATTCATACCTTTCCCAAGGGTATTAGTGCTATGTGAAATGCAATCAGTGTCGTCCAGGATTTGAACTCGTGTCGCCGTGTCCATTTCCTACAACCATAACCATTACACCACGGGCACCTCCAAATCAAGCCAAATGAAATGTTAGTGATTCATAGCAATACTTGTAAATACTTTTTAACTGTAAAAATGAATGAGTAATGTGGAATAGAATGACTATAGTTAAATAGCAATTCTTGAAACTTTAACCGTATGCCCGAATTGAATTATTGTTATTATATAAGAATACTTGGAAACATTTTACTGTGTGTAAATGAATGAATAGTGTTGAATTGAATAATTAGTGCTAAATAGTAATACTTGTAATAAATGATTAATAAATGATTAAAGAAATAATTCATATTGAATAGAATTATAAGTGTTAGACAGTAATAATCTAAACTATTTAATTGTGTAGAAACAATAGCAGGTAAACAAATTAGTTCTAACTTATGTAAAAATGAAATTACCGATACATTAATCTGGCATATCATGTATATCTATTTAAATGTGTACAAACAAATAACTGATGTTAAATTGTAACTGTTAATAGCATTACTTGAAACCAAATAACTGTGAAAAAATATGCACAGTTTTGTTTAAAAATGTTAACAAAATTTGTTTACAAATCATATACCTTTAAAATGTTTAAACAGAATTTGGCATTAAATAACTAACCATGATTGATATGTCGTAAAACCTGACCAAACCCATCAACTTTGCAAAATTGACGAAGATCGTAAAAATCATACGTTATTGTCTGTCACTTATTAGTAATGATTTGGCCGAGTTCTCACCCACTAATTTCTCTGTGAAACAATATAGTATACAGTTTGGAATGTATTTAACAAATCTATTATTTTATTCATATCATCCGTAAATAAATGTACCTCTAAAATTCTTTTTTATGAAAAGTTAATTTCATTCGAAAACAAAGATGCTAAGATTTTATTATTTCAAGAGGAACATAAGGCCAACAAAATCGACATAATTAGGTATTAATTATAACCCAAATCAATAGCAAAAATATGAATATAAAACGATTTGAAAATAAGTGCACCTGTTATATATATATATACATATATATATATATCATCAAGTCTTACTGATAGCAGAGATTCCCTTGACTCTCAAGCCATTAGTCCCTATCGTCTATTGCTCTTGGCAGATCCTCTTGTCGGTATTCAGTGTTCACACAGAGTTTATGTATATGTTTCAACCAGTTTGGTGTGTCTATGCGAAGAAACCGTTGCTTTTGAGTTTGTTCTTGCTTCTCCAGCTGTATTCAGCATGTCTTCTTCATCATACGTGGATGGTTTGTGAGATGGAAGGCAAGTAGACATATTGCTGCAGTTTTGTGGTGTATTGGAAACCTAGGATCTCACAGCATTCTTGTCTGGTTCTCATCTACCTTTTTTTTTCCAAGGGTTTCGTTTGGTTCCAGGTCGTGCAACCATACATTAGTCCCGATACTGCAACAGCTTGGAAGAATTCCCGTTTTATTTTAGCGGAGAGATCAGATTTCCGTATTATCGATATCAATTCATGCCTTTCCTATATGTATGTTGATATCGTTTTCAATAGATTAGGTATTGCTAATACTAATACGAAGTAGTCTACTAATTTCTGATCTTTTCCATTTAATGTGAAGATGACACCATCTTGTGTCAAACACATGAACTCGGTGTTATCTTAGTTCACGTAGAGGCCAATGCCTCTTCTTTCTTGTTACAGCCTGTGAGGAGGGATTGGATTTTGGTGCGTGTATTTGCAAGAAGTACGAGATCATATATATATATATATATATATATATATATATATATATTGGAATAGTGCTGGTTTTATTTAATCAGAGTGATTAGATTTCCATTAAATCAATAACCTGTCGGTAGCAGTCCATGCCTTTTATATGCGTATGCTGACATTACTTTCCGTAGATGAGATATTACTACCGAGATATGTAAAAATATCTATCAATTTTAGAAGCTTGTCATTTAATGAGAAGATTGCACCATCTTTAAAACACACGAACTCTGTTATATTTGAGACCCATGTCTCTTGCTGCCTGATTTAGGCAATGCAGCAGACATTCGACTGAACAGATGTATTTGTAGGAAGCGCCAGATCCATAGCGCTGTCTTCATCTGTGAAGTTTCTGCTGGACATAGTCAGCTTCTTGCTTCTTTCATTAGATCTATTTGAGTCCGTATATATATATATATATATATATATATATATATATATATATATATATATATACATATATATATATATATATATATATATGTTATAGGTAAAAAGAGGGAATAAAAATAATTTAAAATGAGTAGGTGTACGAAGAGATTTGTATGTTTTAGAATTTGTCTAAATAAATAAATTCTAAAAAATACAAATCTCTTCGTGGATATATATATATATGTATATATATATATATATATATATATATATATATATATATATATATATGGGAACTACACAAGAAATTACACCTCATAATACAGCAGATATACGACCACCCATCTCAAAAACCACCGATGTAAGACGATCCAGACATGCAGGGCTTTGCTGGAGAGGTAAAGACGAACTATTTAAATGTATACAAACAAATAACTGATGTTAAATTGTAACTGTTAATAGCATTACTTGAAACCAAATAACTGTGAAAAAATATGCAGTTTTGTTTAAAAATGTTATTAACAAAATTTGTTTACAAATCATATACCTTTAATATGTTTAAACAGAATTTGGCATTAAATAACTAACCATGATTGATATGTCGCAAAACCTAACCAAACCCATCAACTTACGAAGATCGTAAAAATCATACGTTATTGTCTGTCACTTATTAGTAATAATTTGGCCGAGTTCTCACCCACTAATTTCTCTGTGAAACAATATAGTATACAGTTTGGAATGTATTTAACAATTCTATTATTTTATTCATATCATCCGTAAATAAATGTACCTCTAAAATTATTTTTTATGAAAAGTTAATTTCATTCGAAAACAAAGATGCTAAGATTTTATTATTTTATTATGGAGAGGTAAAGACGAACTCATTAGCGACGTTTTCTTATTTTATTTTTTGTTTACAAAGTTTCTATGGTGTATAGTTTGGTGTAAAAGAAAAGATACCTAAGAATATCTATTTTGAACTAAAATTAGTTAAGGTCTATTTACTTATGGACGGTATTCTATCCATCTATCAATCTATCTATCTATCTAATGAGCTAGAGAGAAACACAGAAAACAGAAAAAGGTCTTTTCGTCCTACGCAGAAATGATTGTTCAAATTGCTGCTTTATCTAGTGTCAGTTATGACTGGATGCAAATGAACTTGTGCGTGTGCATATTAGTTTGAGTGAAAAACATCGAAATGAGTATATATATATATATATATATATACACACATATATATATATATACATACATATATATATTGTCATGCTTGTATGTAGGTAGATTTTTGTTGTAGAAATGGAGATATCTATCTAACTACATATACACAAATACGCACATCTGATGTAGGTTTATATTACCTACATGTAGATATGTATCTATATGTCGGTTCTTTATTGAGTATATCAAGAATTACCTCTCCCATCGAAAAAAAATTCAATTGGTGAAGGGAAAGAGGAGAAACGTTGATAAACAATGATAGACATTTTCATTTATTTAGCTTCACTTCCCAGCTTTTCACTTTCCCCACACCAACCACCTTTCATCTTTTTATTTACTTATTTCTTCGTTGACTTCCATCTCCATCAGGCCGCTTCTCTAGCTTTTCTCCTCCCGGAAGCAATGAACAATTTGTTAAAAGAATGCTTCTCAATTTAGCTCAAGAATATATTGGAAGATAACCCAGTAAGTAAATAGATATAACAATATTTATTTATCATCTACGAATATGAATAAAATCTTATTTATGGGCATGTATATATATATATATATATATATATATATATATATATGTGTGTGTGTGTTTGTGCGTGTGCGTTTGAGTGTCTATGTGTTTGTGTGCATCTGTGTGTGTTCATCTCGCTCTTTCTTTCTCTCTCTCTTTTTCTCTGTAAGGAGAAATTAAATTTCGTCCGGTTTGGAGTAGGAATGCATATTTAGATTTATACAAATATAATGAGAAATTTGGCAATATATATATATATATATAGAGAGAGAGAGAAATATGCGCGCGTGCACATACACACACACACACACACACACACACATATATATATATATATATATATGCAAACGTAACCCAGCAAACACGGTACGGCATAATTCTATCAGACCATATATAGTTAAAATGCTTTAACGTTGAGAATAAAGCAATTTTCTGTACAGTATGTAACTGAATAATTATTTTGTGGTGTCTGAACGGAACATCATTTTTAATCATCTGAAATTCTTGATATTAATCATGGAAAACAATGAATTGCTAATCTATCTATCTATCTATCTATCTATCTATCAAGCAAAATGAGCATCATTAGGAATTATTTATTGCCGAATTCCACCAAGATAGAAGCATTAATAACATTATGCTCCACTGTTACCATGGGGTCCCGGATTGTCGTATCGTCTCGTATGTGTGTGTGTGTGTGTATGTGTGTGAGTGCATGTGCGTGTGTCTTAATATATATATATATATATATGAGGGAGTATATTTTCTTTTCAAATGCTGATTTTAAAAATAGGCAGTTTATATAGTCCTGGAAAAAAGCCTTTACTGTACTTAATAGGTATGGCTCTTACTATGCCTGCTTGTATTCATATTCTCTAGTCGAGCTAATCGCAATGGTTCCAGGTAAATCATCAAAGTTAAGCAGCGATAAGTCCGTTCATTACTTAGATCGGCGACCATTTAAGCAATATCATGTAGAATAATCCTGAGTGCTATTTCTAAGCAAAGCTTAGTAAATAGTAAAGTAAAGTTGGCGACTGTAGTCGAAGGTGACCAGAAGGCTCCTTTTTCGATGGCTACAACACCAACATATTGGGGATGGCGCTTCTCCTTTCCCTTGATTACTCTAGTTTACTCATGATCTGTACCTTATAATACTGAGTGTTAAGCAGGGAGGTATCAAGTACCATTTATGAGTCTTTGGTATGAGTCGACCAGGGATTGGATCCAAGTCTCCCGAGCCATTGGTGATCACTCTAATCCTCAGGCCAATGTTCTCTGTTACAATGGCTTAGTAAATAAAATATTTTCTCAAGAAAGATTATTCAGTTGGCAATGAAATATTTGTTCAGTGTGACCGTCACATTTCTTGACTGAGGCCAAGAAAAATATGCATCAAATTTTGCTTGAAACTTGAGCATTTGAACACTATTTGAATCAGTAAGAATATTTTTGTGATGATTCAATGAATAAGAATGAGAAAAAATTGTACTGATATTTCAGGTTTGGCCGATAATCAGTTTTAAGTTGAGGAGAAAGTGGCATGAAAGTTAATGTTTGGTTTTATAGTATTTCAACCCTTGTTGGTCAATTAATGCCAAATCCTCTTTATACATACATATTAGATATACATGATTTGTAAACGCATATTTTGTTGATAACATTTTCAAACGAGCCTGAGATCAATTTATTTGCACAATGTTAAATGATTGCAAGTATTGCTATGTATCAATAACGATTCAAGATCACTCATTTGTTTTCAAACATTTGAATAGATAGACATATATGATTTTTAAGAGAATAGTTTGTCGGTAATTCCATTTTTAAATGAGTTAGAACTAATTGGTTTGCACACGAGAATTGCTATTGTTTCTACATAGTTAAATGATTGCAAATATTGCTATCTAATACTAATAATTCAATTCAATATTAATCATTTCTTTGCAAACAGGAAGTGGTTACGAGTATTGCTATTTAACACTAATTATTGTATTCAACACTAGTCATATATTTGCTCTCAGTCAAATGATTCCAAGTATTGCTAGATAACACCAATTATCTAATTTAGGCACACAGTTAAACATTTTCAAGTATTGCTATTTAACACGAATAATTCTATTCAATATTATTCCTTGGTTTGCACACAGTTAAATGGTTCCATATCTCTAACAATTCATTTAAATGTCAATTATTTGTTTACACACAGTTAAATCACCATCATCAATGTTGTGCCGCTAGCATGGATCTATATCCCTGACCCTCTCTCGCCTCTTCTCCCTATCGTTCATCGCCTCTGGCAGGTCTTCTGGGCTACATCCCGTATCCTCATATAGCTGCTGTATGTATGTTCTAGCTGGTCGTCCTGCTTTAGCTCGTCCATATGTGGGGGTCCATAGGAGTACATCACTTTTGAGCTCGTCCCTGGTTCCCCAGCAGTGTCCTGCGCACCTTGCTCGTCTAACTAGGATAGTTTTCATGATCCTATTTACCAACCCCTCCGCTAAGGCAGGATATGACACAAGGTCAATTTTTAAGCGGAGTTCAACAGGTTTGAATTCAGAATTTTCCTTCTCCTAGACTAGTTGCCTCACCAAGGCTGAAGAACCTAGTCTGTCCTACTATTTACCCATAGCTGGAGGGAGAATAATTGGATTCATACCTTTCCCAAGGGTATTAGTGCTATGTGAAATGCAATCAGTCTCGTCCAGGATTTGAATTCGTGTTGCCGTGTCCAATTCCTACGACGATAACCATTACTCAACGTGCACGATAGTTTTCATGTGGCCGTATAGTTGGTGCTTTGTGGGGTGTTGCCGCCAGGACTTGTTCAATATTGCTCGCAACATTCTTGTGTATACAGAATTAAATAGTAAAAGAGTTCTATTCCTAACAACTCTATTTGGCATGGCGCTTGTTTCCCCAGAGTTTAAACGGTCAAACAGTTCTATTTGAGTTTTGTAGCCACTGTGATAAAAAGGTTTAGAGAATTATAAATAAAACAGCAAAAATTTGCAAAACAAGCACAAGAGTCTAAGTCAAAATCAGCGTTTTCTATTTATATATTATTTTTTGGTAATAAGCAGCAGTTTACAAAAGATATGTAATATGAATATAACTCTTTCTATATGTTTCTATGAGTACAATGTGCTTTAATATTTTTTTAAAATGCTTACTTGTTTGTCGGTTTTGAAATTTCTTCGAAGATAAAACTTATTTACTAACGTGAAATTTTGGGGGTTGATAATATTGTTGGTCTGTCTGAAGCTGCTGTGGAGCTACTTCTTCTGCTGGGTATCTATCTATCTATCTATCATAAAAAAATATAATAATATAATATAATATGTAATTATTTTGTTCATCTGTCTGAAGTTTATGTGGAGCAACTTCTTCTGCTTGGTATTTATCTTTCTTTAATAATGATATAATATAATATGATATAATATAATAATATAATATAATGTAACAAAATAATATAATATAATAATATAATAATAATTATAATATAATACAAATATATATATATAATGATTTTGTTCGTCTGTCTGAAGCTGCTGTTGGGCTACTTCTTCGGTTGGGTATTTATCTATCTATTCATATATACTCACAAGTTTTTCGGCGGTAGAAGAGGAAAAAGTTCTTTCTTGAAACTAGGAGACACGGGGATATTTTTCTACTTTTAGATTTGGTGATGCACTGTCCCAACAACCGGACGAGTGTGGCATAAGGCTCTTTTTAGGTGGGTCCAAGCGCAGGGCTATATCCCAGACGCGCCCGGCGGCTCCAAAAATGCCTCGGGCCCCGTCAGCATTTTCCTAAAGAGGGGCGCTTCAGGCGCCAGACAATAAACCTTGGAGATTTAGAGACTGGGTGAATGGCCCCCTGAGGCTCGAGGATGTCGGTCGAGGTGCTCCTTGACCGACTGCCACCGTAACCAGAACACACCCCACCAGATCCTTGTCTGCCCAAACACGGCAAATCGATGTGTGAAATGGCTGGACAAGTTACAGTTACAAAGAGATAATCTGAAATTATAAATACTCGGAATGTTAACTTCAGCCTACGTTGGTTCGCTGTTTGGGTTTTATGGCATATCAACCTTTGTAGGTTATTTAACGCCAAATCGCTTTTTATGAAAATAGTTCTATTTCAAACAATTCAGTTTAGGATAAGTACACAGTTTAAATGTAAATACAGTTTAATTGTGAAAAAACATTTCTATTTTAAGCTATTCAGTTTTGTCAAGCTGTTCTAATTTAGCTCATTCAGTTTAGTATAAGTACAGATTTTGTTTACTCACAGTTAAATGTCAAAACAGTTCTATGTTAAACAAATCAGTTTGGTGTAAGTACAGTTTCAATGTCAAAACAGTTCCATTTTAAATAATTCAGTTTTGCATAAGTGCGCAGTTTAAATGTAAGTACGGTTTAATAGTCAAAAACATTTCTATTTCAAGCTATTCAGTTTAGTCAAAGAGTTCAGTTTAGCATAAGCATGCTGTTAGTTCTATTTAATCCATAGATAGGGCCTTATCAGGTGCTACCACGGGGTCAGAGTGGACCTTGGAGCAATGGCAATGAAGGGGTGCTCCGCATTCCCCAAAGCTCAAGCATTACGGAAACCTCATCATCAGATTGTTTAGTGTCATATCCAGGACTATCATTGGGTGGGGGTCTTACCCCTCTGCAGAGAAGCAGTCGGTGTATTCTACAGCCCCAGCCGACTGGGCAACTTCAGCCTATGATCTGAAAATTAATGTAATCCGAAATACCGATATGACATTTTAAGTCGAGTGTAATGAATTCGAAAGCGATTGTTTCATTAAATTGTTTAAACAGTATCAAAGCAGGTTAGCTGCAATAAACATGACAACCAGAACCATATTAAAAAAAAAAAACAACTTAAACCCGACCAGTTACTACTGATGTTTATGACTTTTGTGTTTTTTTATTTCATTCGCAAAATTCATTTTCGAATTGATCATTTAACTTCATTGGCTAAACCAACAGATTAGATAGGAATGGGGGTCAGGGCTCGGCTCTCGGAATACTATTAAAAAAGTTGACATTTTTCTCATAAAAGTGTTTAAAAGGGGTAAAATTTCAGGTAAAAACAAATATTGACATAATATGCGAACACTCCACTAAGGCCTTCACTGGGTTAGCCACGCGGTGGGAAAAGTCCGAACTGATTAATCGTCTGCTCATGTTAAGCCCCAACGTCTTTATGATTGTCCCGACAGCATCTTTCAAATTGCTCTTGTGGCAAATAACCTTATTTTATCTGAAAGTTGCTAGAAAGCGGTGGCTGAGGGTCAAATGCGCTGAAATAGTAATATCTGAAACCATTTCAACTGTGTACAAACAATTGATTAATATCAAATTGAATTATTTTTGTTAGATAGCAATACTTGAAACCATTTAACAGACTGACCTGATCGATAAAATGAAACGCAGTTTCTTCAAGGTAGCGGTCGTATCGATACTGCTGTATAGATGCACTAATTGGACGCTAACTAAACGGCTGGAGAAGAAGCTGGACGGCAATTATAGAAGAATGTTGCGAGCAATATTGAATAAGTCCTGGCGGCAACACCCCACAAGGCACTAATAACACGACCCATCACGAAAACTATCCAAGTTAGACGAACCAGGACACTGCTAAAGAAGCAGGGACGAGCTCATAAGTGATGTACTCCTATGGACCCCCACATATGGCCGAGCAAAAGAAGGACGACCAGCGCGAACATACATACAGCACCTATGTGAGGATACGGGATGTAGCCCTGAAAGCGATGAACGATAGGGAGAAGTGGCGAGAGAGAGTCAGGGATATCCGTGCTAGCGACACGACATGATGATGATGATGATGATATTGGATAGAATTGTCCGAGTTAGTTTGTAGGCAACATCATTTTGAAATTTGGATATCATTTGTTTGTACACAGTCAAATTATTTTAAGTGTTGTTATTTATTTGCTTAAAGTCTCCCTCTCCATATATATATATATATATATATATACATATATTTGATTGAATATGATAGACATTTTTTGTCTAGATATTTTTGTTAATCCTTTCGATTTGCCGTATTGATCTTATGATATTCGGCGTGAATTGGTTGATAAATCTTCCATAATTAGTTATTTCTCAAGTACTTTGTCCCCAACTTTGGGCCATCATCTGGGGAGGATGTATTACAAAAGTGATGTAACTTTTGTATGTACATTACTACCTTGTGACAAGAAGAGCGTCTGTACTGTTGTATTGTGTAGCGTTTACTTTTCAAATTTGTTTCTATAAATAGTGTCAGTAGCTAAAGACATTTAAGTACATTAGCACTGGTTTCAAAATTAATTCTGTTAAGTTTTGGTTGTATGTTCCTAATAGGGATAAAGAAAAAATGTGCAGACAACAAATATCTATTATATTCAATCAAATATGTATTGATGAAGAATTGCTTCCAATATATATATATAAACATGATTTGGCTTTAAATAATCCAAAAGGGTTGGTATACCATAAAACATTTCCAAAACAAACTACGCCTCTCTCAAGTCAGTCGTGAATTTTTTTTAAAGAGATGCAATCGTAATTGATACAGGTAAATAAATAACCTTTCTCTAAATGTAATGTCTCATTGTGAATCTAAACATGCATTTCTTTATTGTATCTTTGTGTAACTTAACAAAACTCTTACGAAAGATAATCAACTATGCAAGCGTCAAAGAGGGTGTCTCTATGTTGTTCTTAAATTCAAGAAATAACAAATCACTTTCCCTGTATAATTATTGAATAGACATAAACCGAATTATTTTCCACAGAAATGTTATTTGGGGAATCTCAGAATATTAGAGATAAGTCGGAAAAATCTACAAAGTCAATCAGCTACGGTCTTCGTGTTCCTGAAGCCATTTTAAAACACAGCGCACTTTCGACATAAACAGGATTATAGTGTAAAATACATGGATACAGATGTTTGGGGGCTTCTTGGATTGAAATACATTATATAATATTTCATGATTCTTTCTTCTTCTTCTTCTTCTTCTTCTTCTTCTTATTATTATTATTATTATTATTATTATTATTATCTTAATCTTCATACACAGCTTAGATTTCTTAATGATTCTTTTAACTGAATTCTAACTGATTGATACTGCGATTCATTTTGGTAGCATATCAAACCGTCAAGGGTTATTTTATGCCAAAAAGTTGGAGGAATGGCTTTCATTGTACTTTCATATTTACATTTATTATGTTGATATTTCTTAATTTTTTTTTAACACAGTACTATCGAAATATGAACGTGATTCTCTAACATCTTGGCGTAAAGTAACCCTTAACCGTTTGACATTCCATTCAAGTCAACCAAGCCGAGAATTGTAATATTTTAAGTATAAGAAACTAGTTGTAATGACACCGGCTAATTGGTCTAGTTGGTAGAGTGTTCGCCATTGGCCCGGGAGATCTGGTTCAATCCCAGGTCGAGTCATACCAAAGACTTAAAAAATGGTACTCGATACCTCCTTGCTTAACGCTCAGCACACAGGTACGTATAAAGTGGAGCAATCCAGGGGAAGGAGTAGCGTCCTCCCCTACACCTTGGTGTAGTAGCTATTGAAAAGGGAGCCTTCGGGGTGCCCTCGACTACAATCGATTACGTGTCACAGTCGATTACATGTCAGTAATGACACTATTTTAAAGAGATGTGTAAACAAACACACACACACATAGAAACATATATGTGTATATTTATATACATAAGGCTTTGTATATATACATATATATATATATACATGCACACACACAGACACACACACATATCGATATATACACACATGCATATATATATATATATATATATATATCAGTGGCGACTGTAGCCTATTTTTGCTACTCGTGCCCCCCCCTGTCAACTTCAGTTCCCAACCCGTGGTCCGTGGACCCAAAGTAAGTTATCATAGTTGCTATTGCGTGATTCTCCATTGTATAGCACATATTGACTAACGTACCTTGCATGGTGTTTTTTTGTAAACAATCAAGATACTATATAATTTGTAGTCTTGTTAATACAGTAGATAAGATAATTTTTTCCCTTTCAAAAGTATAGAAGAAAAGAGATGTTCATTACTATGACGAGAAAAATATGTTTATTAGAATAAAGAAATTGATGACAAAGATTATTTGTTGAAAATGTATTCAAATAAACAAATTTTAGTTACAGAATGTAATATATGCAACATTCATTAAAGAAATAGAGATCTGTTAGTGAAAAAACGAATTAAAACACGCCGTTTAACCAACATTTACCATAGCGATGATGATGACTTCGGCGACGGCTATAATCTGCTATCCCCCCTCTCTCTTTCTCTCTCTCTCTCTCTCTCTCTCTCTCTCGGCCCCTCTCCCTCTTACCAAGACAGCTGTCAGCAGTCACATTGTGCTAATTTTTTTGAGCACGGTATTTTGAGTTGCTTTTGCTATTGGCTACAGCCAAAAGCTGATTTCTCTAACATTACTGTTATTATAAGGGTCTTGTGCTTGGCACGGATTACGCGTGTTCAACATTATAGCGGATTTTATGGATGTTCAATGGATCTGACGGTGGCCGGACAAAGACCATCCGTTCAAAACAGCATCGTTGTATTATTCCCAGATATATTTATGAACTTTTGGCTACTTAGTTATCGAAACTTGAATAGATACGTGATTTAATTGAGATAAGACTAAGTATGTTTGCTTGAAATTAATGAATGATTTTTAATCCATTTTGAATAACATTGACCGAGTTATTGGTCGTGCCGGGCACGAGTAGCACTAGTCCCATCTCCGCCCCTGATATATATATATATATATATATATATATATATATATATATATATATATATATATATATATGTTGTGTTAAAGATAACAAGCAAGGATTTGGTTTTTAGGTTTTATCAGCCTCTTCAAGTAGGCGAGCAAGATGTCACAACACTAGAGGAAGACTGCGTAATAATTGTTCGAAATCTCATAAGTTGTAACCAGAGTACATATATTTTCCACCATCGTTGTTCATTGTCCGGGATGTAAATATATGAAAAAGCTGATAAAACTCAACAACAAATTATTCTCAATAATCTTAAAGAAAATATTCCTACAAAAAATGTACTCTCTAAACACACCCACCGTCACACATACAATATATATATTCGCAGGCGCTCGTAGTGTAACAATTCTCGTCGTAAGAAATGGATACGGTGAACAGATTTCAAAGCCTGGTCAAAGGAAGTGGGTATTTCACATAACCTTAAGGGGTGAATCCAAATGTCCAGCCATTAGTCATTGGTAAATAGTTGGACAGACTGGTTCATTAACTATGGAATGGCAATCGGTCAAGGCAAAAGAAAACCTGTTAAATTCCACTTCAAAACTTGACCTTGTGTCACATGTTGCTTATGCGGTTGGTTGTTTGGGTTTTATGACATATCAACCTTTTTTGGTTATTTAATGCCAAATCCATTTTATACAAATAATCAATTCTATTTCAAACTATTCAGTTTAGTATGAGTACACGGTTTAATTGACAAAAACATTTCTATTTTAGCTATTCAGGTTATTTCAAGTTATTCCGTTGATTCAAACAGTCCTAATTCGGCTAATTCAGTTTTGTATAAGTACAGATTTTGTTTACAGAGTTAAATTTTAAATTACTTCTATATTAAACAAGACAGTTTAGTGTAAGTACAGTTTCAATGTCGAAAACAGTTCCATTTCAAATAATTCAGTTTATCATAAGCACGCAGTTTAAATGTTAGGACAGTTTAATTGTCAAAAACATATCAATTTTAAGCTATTCAGTTTAGTCAAACAGTTCTAATTCAAACAATTCAGTTTAATATAAGTATGCAGTTAATTCTATTTAACCCATAGATGAGGCCTTATCAGGTGCTACCATTCTGTGCCAGAGTGGATCTGGGAGCAATGGCATTGAAGGGGTGCTTTGCATTCCCCAAAGCTCCAGCATCACTGGAACCTCACAATCAGAATGTTTAGTGTCATATCAGGACACTCATTGTGGGGAGGGTCTTACCCCTTTGCAGAGGTGGAGTCGGTGTATTCTACCGCCCTAGCCAACTGGGCAGTGCTTATGAGGATTGATTGATAAATCCATATACATTTATATTCTCAGGTATATCAATATGTTGGCTGTCAATTCATGAGAAAGAAAAATGTAATACGACAGATCTGTTTTCTCGAAATGATCTTCTTGTCAAAGCACATAATCTAATACTACTCCATTCATTTCCTTAGGATACAAATAACTGCTGATAGACCATTTTTGTTTTCTATTTTGGGATTCAGAAGCAGAAAGACCAAATTTGATTGAAGATAAATGCCGATGTTTTTAAAGATCCGTTTACTCAGGACTTAGTAGAGTGCGAAACTATCATGATTGTCAATTCCCTTAGCTAGGTATAACGTTTGGAAATATTGCATATTCATATTCATATACATTAGTTTGCTTGTTTATTTGTTTGGATTTTATGGCATATCAACTTTTGTAGGTTGTTTAATACCAAATCCATTTTTATACAAATAAACAGTTCTACTTCAAACAAATCAATTTAGTATAAGTACACAGTTTCAATGTCAAAAACAAGTCTATTTCAAACCATTCAGTTTTTTTTAATTTTTTGGGTCTTATGGCACATTAACATTTGTAGGTTATCTAATGTCAAACCAATTTTTATACAAATGAACAGATCTATTTCAAACAATTCAGTTTAGTATAAGTACACAGTTTACATGTCAAAACAGTTCTATTTCAAGTAATTCAGTTTAGTATAAGAACACAGTTTACATATCAAAACAGTTCTATTTCAAGTAATTCAGTTTAGCACTTTAGTTCTATTTGACCCATAGATAGGACCCTATCAAGTGCTACCACTCCGGGCCAGATTGGACATGGGAGCGATCGCAATGAAGGAGTACTCCGCATTGCCCAAAACTCCAGCATAACTGGAACCTCACCATCAGATTGGTTAGTTTCAAATCAAGGACACTCGTTGGGGGGTCTTATTCCTTCTCAGAAATGTGGTCGGTGTATCCTACAGCCCCAGCCGACTGGGCAATGTACATTAATAAGTCGGCATCATCATCTAATAACGATGAAAACCCCCAAAACGTTTGAGAAGACAAATATTCATTTTTCAACAGATTCGTTACAAAATTAGGAATATTCTTGTATAATAATAAATGACTCTAAAAAAAAATCACCAAATGAGAAGATAGACACAAAACAGTAAATTAACTCAATATGGCCTCCATTTTTTCGATTATTGAATCAACACACCTTCAAAATATTTTGCATGCCTACAAGAAAAAGTCTTCAGACATTTTATTCCATTCTTCCTCTGTAGGTTCTTTTAGCGAACCAAAATTTTGGATAAGTAGTTGCATTTGCTTTGTTTTTTAAAACGCTCCATACGGTGTAATCAAAAGGAGGTTGAGGTCTGGGCTTAAATCTTGTTTGTTTACTGTCCTCACAGTTTTCTCTTAGATTTTCAATTCATTAGCGAGCTTTCGAATTGACGTTGGGGGTGGGGTCCTTCTTAATCACTGTAGCGAGAGCAGTTAAAAAGCCTTCTATTCATTTCTTTTTTCAATTCTCCCCCTTGTCCTTAAAATTATTTTTTGGTTTGTCTACGGTTGACAAAAAAAAATTTAGCTGGATTTTGGCGTTACACAAATCATAGATTCTTAGTTGTTTCTTTTCTTGCTCATTAATATTGGGCTGAATTTTAATTTTAAAATGTACTTGAATAATAGAGCTAATCATGAAAATTTAGATTTATCGCGTTTTTTCAAAAACTGGACTTATCAGACTAAAAAAACATTTAAAAGATTATTCCATATTTTACTTCCGCACCCTGTATAAATAGACCTAAGCACTGAAAGGCATATTGGTAAGTATAACTCTTAGAGCTAAATTTATATATATATATATATATATATATATATATGCAAAAAAGTTTGGAAACTTATTAAATGCACCACATATATACATATATATGTATACAAAAAATCTGGAAACTTATTGAATGCACCACGTTATATATATATATATATATATATATATATATATATATATGGTGCATTCAATAAGTTTCCAGACTTTTATATATATATATATATATATATATATATATAAATGAATTTATCTCTAAGTTATACTTACCAATATGTCTTTCAGTGCTTAGGTCTATTTATATATGTATGTATAAAAAAGTCTGGAAACTTATTAAATGCACCACGTGTATATATATATATATATATATATATATATATATACGTTTCCAGACTGTTTTTGTACAGGCATTTAAAATTGGTTTGGACTCTTGAAAATTCATCATGTTATTGCTATACATCTTATGAGATGACTGACCAAGTTTTATGATTTCAGATTTAAATGAACAGCTACAGCAGGAATTGGAATATACCCTACTAAAGCCTGAGTGTCACAGCTGGTGAATGTCAAAAATGCAATCTGGACATGAGGAGATTTCAGAAGAACGATATGCAATAAAATTCTGTTTTAAACTTGGAAAACATGCCGCAGAAACGTATGGAATTCTTCAGACTGGTTTTGGACCATCTTGCATGAATCGAGCATCAGTTTTTAAGTGGCATAAAAGAGATTCAAGGAAGGCAGGGAGTCCGTGAGGGATGATGAGAGGTGTGGGATGAGTAAGGAAGTCAATACACCAGAGTTGATTGGCCAAAGGTTATGGTTAGGGTCAGGGGTACTATGCTGAGGTTTTAAGGGAGTTCAGGAAGAGGCCAGCACTGTTCAAATCGGGGTCAGTGGCATTTCCAACATTTCCACAACTCAATCCTTGTCACAGACTATTTGACCAAGATGGCCATCAAGACAGTTGCTCACCCTCCCTATGGACCAGGCCTTGCTCCTTTTGACTTTTGGTTATTCCCTAAGCTCAGAGGCTGTCGTTATGAGACAATTAAGGAGATGAAAGAGCCTGTGACGAAGGTCATTGACACGCTCACACAAGAGGACTTCCATAGGGCCTTCCAGAGTTTGTTGGAACGGTACAACAATTGCATAGCAGCCGGAGGAGATTACTTCGAAGGGGACTAGAGTTTCATGTGTGTACTATCAATAAAAGTGCCCATACGAAAAAAGTCTGGAAACTTATTTAATGATCCTCGTATATATATATATATATATATATATATATATATATATATATATATATATATATATACTATAGTGTATAGATATATGTGTATATGCATGTTTGTCACTTGAATCTTTTATGGATATCACATAAAATTCATTCATCTCTAAACGCATTCACACACTAACAAGTAAACACATGCACACAAATACGCACATGTGCATATGTATGTATGTGTGCTTTTGAAGATCGTATTAATTTCACACATATATGTATGTATGCATCTCTCTCTCTCTCTCTCTCTCTCTATATATATATATATATATATATATATATATATATATATATATATATATATATATATATATATATATATATATATATATATATATATATATATATATATATATATATATATATATATATATATATATATATATATATATATATATATATGTGCGTGCGTGTGTGTGCGCGCGCAAATAACCGGAAATATGGAAGAATTCCCCGGAGTATAATATCTAAAGTGCAAGATTATAAGCTTGAAATAAGCGGGTTCAAACTCCAGTCGTGCCATTACACAAATACTTTTGGGAAACGTATGATATCCCTTATCCCTCCAGCTGTGGGTTAAATAATATCACTGCTGTTCTTCTTCAAGGATGACTTTGGCATTAAATAACTCACGAAGGTTTATATGCTATTAAACAAAGAACCCAAACCAAAGAATATATATATATATATATATATATATATATATATATATATAAAAGTAAGTAAAGTTGGCGACCTTAGTTGAGGGTGAACCGAAGGCTCCCTTTTTAAAGGCTAATGCATAGAAGTGTAGGGGAGGGTGCTATTCTATTCACTGAATTGTTCCACTTCACCGTTGTTCCTTATCATATAAGGCTGAGTGTTAAGCAAGGCAGCATCAAGTATCATTTATTGAGTCTTTGGTATGAATCGACGTGGGATTGAACCCCGTTGGCAAACACTTTATTTATTAGGTCAGTGGCCTGATTTACGGACAATGACATCATAGTGAAACACACACATATATATATGTGGGCAAGTATGCGAATAACCTGAACTATACATATATATATATATATATATATATATATATATATATATATATATATATATATATAATATATATATATATATATATGTCTCTCTGTCTGTCTTGTATCTTTGTGTGTTTGGGTGTACGTATGAGTGAGTGCGTATGAGTGCATAGTTTCAAGGTGCAAGTTAGATTTTGTAGCAATATCTCAATATATAAAGGCTCATAATATATATATATATATATATATATATATATATATATATATATATATATATATATATATGATGTGTGTATGTTTATTTTGTGGGTTTATCTGTAGAAGTATCTGTATAAATGTGTATGTGAGGCTATAATTAACTATATTTACTTAGGACGATATTCAATGCAGTGTGTGTTTATGTGCTAATATGTCCGTTCTATTATTTTCGGCAGCAGAAGCGCTTTTTCAATTTATTCCCTTTAGATAAGAAATTACAGCGAAAACAAAATTACTTTTGTCGGCTAAAAATTCTTTACATCCCTCCAACCGTCCACGCTATCCAGCTTCCCATTTTCGTATAAAACACATTTCAATAAAATATTAAACGCCTGCCAGGGTGACATGGTAAGCTACGCAATACAAGATCGAATTTTTGAATATTACCCCCAAGGGACAGTGGTTAATTTTGCTAATCTCTCTTCACTCGTGTCTTCCCCATCCCCAAATCAACCTCACAGCCATCTTTCAGTTATTTCATCTGGCTTTCTTTGTCTTTCCTCTTTTTTGTTTGTTTCGCAATTTCCGATTATAATAATTTTTTTCGCCCATGTATTTATCTTCTCATCTTCCTTCCCTTTCTGTTTTTTTTCTTCTTCTTTTTACTTTTGTCTTTCCTTATCTTTGTCTTTTTTCCTTCTTCCCTACACACTTTATTCTCTCTTTCTTCTTCTTCTTCTTCTTCTTCTTCTTCTTCTTCTTCTTCTTCTTCTTCTTCTTCTTCTTCTTCTTCTTCTTCTTCTTCTTCCCATAGATTTTTTCTCTTTCTTGATTTTACTTTTAATCATTTCTTTTTTGTCTCTACTCGTTTTCATTTACGTCGTTTCTTCTTCTTCTTCTTCTTCTTCTTCTTCTTCTTCTTCTTCTTCTTCTTCTTCTTCTTGGCTTAAATTACGCAGACTATATCCTCTGCTGAGAAGTAAGACCCCCAAAGAAAAAAGGGGGTGTCTTGCGTATGACAGTAAATTGCATCTGGTAGTGAAGCTCCGATTCTGGAGATCAGAGAAATTTGGTACCCCCCCATCATTACATTTACTCCCAGATTCACTACAACTCGGAGTGGTAGTACCTCTTACGGTCCCATGTATTGGTTTAAAGAATATTTTTAAAATATTCGCATTTGATAGGACTGTGTGAAAAAAATCTTTAGGAACAACTATATAAAAATGTGAATATGAACTTATTATAAACGCGATTTCCTAAAATTTAGGCATAAAGTAGCACTGAATGGTTTGAAATGCCGATATAATCAACCAATCGGTCTCTAAAAAGTTAAATTTTCCATATAATAGCACAAGCTGTAAAGTGATTGATTGTCGCTGGGATTTCGAGGGACTTCCGCTTGGGAGTAATTATCTATAAATCTGCTATTAATATTAGAAATGGGATTGTCCAAATAGAAAGGATCGAACATTGTAGACCATTCCAAGACGGCGTCTTTCAAACCCGTGTCTTGAATAGGCAACTCTTCAACCGACTGCTGCGATATGACCAGTATAAATTGGTATATTTTGTTTTGTTTGTTAAAAGATACAAGGAGAAACTGTAGTTCGACTGAAGGAATCCAGTGAGTAGGTAGCTATGAGTACTAATTCATCTGTTGTGGGAACCATATTGCTTTGAAGAAAAGCTACTGATAATAGATAGAACGTCATTTTGTTAAAAGAATATATTTACTCTTATCAAATCGACATCAAATTAAATGAAAAATGGTGAAATATTCAGCAATGTATTGATAGCATCAAATATTTTCTTTTAGTGGCGGTCCATCTTAGCAAAAGTCCAAGAACAGCCTCTAATTGTATTGAAGGCATATTTTGTTGAAAATAACAGAGAAATATTTGGTTTTTATTCGTTCTTGTTGGCGATTGAGATGTCGCAATTGTGGTTAAAGGCAGTTTAAAAACTGTGCAAAGTCTCTATAGGTATAGTCCGAAAACAGGTACTTTTGAGCATCATTTGTTCATTGTGGAAGACGTGGGTATTCCTGTGTTCTGGCATTCCAAATCTTTCCTCTATTCGAGTAATTCTTTAGTGGGCGTGCTCACCACGTGCAGATGACGTCATGCCTGTACGTGTAGATTATTGGTGCTAGGTTGAATGTAAAAACAGCCAAGAATCAAGTGACACAGTGAATACTCTGAAGCTGTAGAAATTCGCATGCCTGTTAGATGCATTTTAATAGTTCTGCTCATAAACTTAAAGAGATACATATATATATATATATATATATATATATATATATATATATATATATATATATTGTGTGTGTGTGTGTGTGTGTGGTGTAGTTAAAAATTAACGTTTATTTAATGACAGATCCATCTTTGTCGAAGAATTGTGATGATACTATTTAACCAATAAATTTTGATTATATATATATATATATATATATATATATATATATATATATATATGTTTGTATATATTTGTAATATGAGCAAAGCAATGAATACAAAACATTTTGAATACGATTATGTCTCTCCCTACCCTACACACACATATATATATATATATATGTATATATATATATATCTCCCTACCCTACTCTATATATATATATATATATATACAGTGTAGGGTATGGAGAGACATAATATATACATAATATATATATATATACAGTGTAGGGTAGGGAGAGACATGTATATATATATATACAAATATAGTGTAGGGTAGGGAGAGACATAATCTTATTCAAAATGTTTGCTCATATTACCAATATATACAAACATAGTGTATCACACTCATAAACACACTCACATATACATACATACCTACTTATATATATATATATATATATATATATATATATATATATATATGTGTGTGTGTGTGTGTGTGTGTGTGTGTGTGTGTGTGTGTGTGTACAAATATATATTGCATTACATATCTTATTTGATTATACCATATAATATAATATCTTTTAATTTGAAATTACAAAAACGACCAAGTGGCATTAAAGAAATATTCAAATACACACACACACACACACACACACACACACACACACACACAAACACACATATATCTATATATATATATATATATATATATAAATATCTATGATTATTGACAAACATAAAAAAATTATTCTTTCGGGTTTGTATCATCCTCTTAATTGTTTTTATCACCGTAATCTGACGGCTTCTCAGGTGTCTGCAGTTCTGCAGTATTCGCTTGCCTGATGACTCTGGAATATACCACGGAACAGAAAACAAACTTGGTCATAAAAGCAAGAAGATATCCCGACCTTATCTTGAAAATTCAAATGCAAATTTGTTTTATCACGTTTGCTTGTATTTTACTCAAACGTGCTATTGTAAAGAATCGAACCATTTAGTCCCCCTTCAACACTGGATAAAATCCCAGGTTAAAAAATATAGAAGAACAATTATGGATTTAAAACTTTGAGCTGAACTTTCAAAGTCCTTTTAATCTTGTCTTCTCACTTATTTTATCAACTCCTGGGACAACCTAACACTGAGCTATATTGACCCAATCCTACTCATTTGTTTGGTTGGTTGTTTTGTTTTACGGCGTATCAACCCTTGTCGGGTCATTTAACGCCGAATTAAATTTCAAGCGGTTCAGTTTAGTATATGTATAGTTTTTTGGTTTGCAAACAGTTAAATGTAAGAAAAGTTCAGTTAAATGTCAAAATAGTTCTATTTCAAACAATTCAGTTTAGCACAAGTAAACTGTTTAGTTCTATTTGACCCATAGATAGGTGCTACCACTCCGAGCCTGAGTCGACCATGGAGCGATGGCAATGAAGGGGTACTCTGCATTCCCCAAAGCTCAAGCATAACTGAAACCTCCCCATCAAATTTATTAGTGTCATATCCAAGACACTTGTTGTGGGGGAGTCTTACCCTTCTGCAGAGATGCTCTCGCTGTATCCTGCAGCACCTGTCAATTGGGCCATAATTTTTCAAGTATCAGTTAAAGAATCACACTTTTCCTGCAATTCAGCTTAGTATAAGTCATTTGTTAGCCTTCAGTTTAAATGTCAAACAGTTCTATTTGACCCATTGTTTGGACTCTATCAGGTGCTACCACTCCGGGTGAGAGTGGTCCTTGGCAATGACGGGGTATTCTGCATTCACCAAATCTCCAAGGCTGGAGTCTCACCAATAGATTGTTTAATGTCGTATTCTACACTCCCAGCCGACTGGGTAAATACTCATTTGGATTGAACATTGCAAATTAAAAAAAAAATTGATAAACTATACAATAGGCATATGTTAATAGACTGGAATTTCACCAGAAACCTGTTTATGACCTCTAAATAATCCTCAGTTGGAAATGGTTTAATATTTATTAGATTTTTGGCCACTCGTAAAAGATAATCAAAGAAAAATGTAAGATTATCGATAAAACTGTTCTAAAACCGGAATCAAAAGGATGATTTATTGCAACTAGCAGTATCAAACTAGATAAAATGAATACTCACAGTCTGACTGGAATATTAGATGTCACTTCTGTGATATTTGTACCGGAAATCAACTTTAGCGACAAAGTAATAGCCATTTAAAGGAGCTTTTGATTGTGGATGTTTTAAAAATAGCTGCGACAGAACTAAAAGAACTTAATTTAAAGAAATTGCAAGTAGATCTTTTTTCTAGAATATATACAGATGATTTGTATATTTTCATGTTCTACCTGGGAAATTTTATGATATTTTCAAATATACAGAAAATACTTATTCGTTTTTTATCGCAAAAATATAAATTTTTATGGGCAATCAGATTTTACTGAAATATTCATAAGAATATATTACTAAACCTCGTTTTATAACCAGAACATTTCTTGATCCATCGGAGTATTTCGTAGTTAGTATAACCCAAAGATTGTATAAAAATTTTCGATGATAAATTTGTACGCATAAATTTTACATAAATTTTCGTTTTTCTATAAAATTTATCAACTTCAAAAAACATAAATTTTCAAAAGAAATTGATATAAACTAAAGTTTAATCGAGCATATTTGCCCTAAATATCAAGATTAAGAATGTGTATTTATCCTGTTACACTAGCAATCTTAAAAATAGTCAATATCTGGCCCTTGTCCTCTGTGAATACATATGTGAAGGGGTATCGGTTCTTGCCTTTTAGATAATATTTTAAGTGCTTTGAACTTTAGGAGTAATATGCCTAATAGTTCGTATGATTCATGGAAAAAGTAATCCTCTTCCTCGTCGGATTGTGAACCTTATATATATATATATATATATGAACACACACACACACACACACACACCACACACACACACACACACACACACACACACACACACACACGTGCATACATAGGCAAATACAAACAAATAAACACACACGTATTTCATTTTCGTTTGCTTTCTACTTCCGTTACTGCGCACTATCTTATGTATCTTTCACTAAGCAGCGTTTACTTTTTCTTCACCTTTCTTTCTCTGTCTCTTTTCTTTTTCAGTTTCACTTTCACTTCTGGCTCTTTCGTGCGGTGAACAAAAAGAATTGACGCAATTATTAAATTCATTTTTATTAATTTAAGCAATGAATAGAGTCTTGCCCATCCACATGTAACTTGGCTATGTAGTGCATCTCACCGATATGATTATTCCAGTAGCAAAATAGATAAACGTTTATCTACCAAGTAAATAGAAAGTAGATGATGATAAAGGCCTTAAAGCATCGCATCAATCACTCAGACATCTCTGGGGATAATTCAAATAACGGACTATCTATCTATCTATCTATCTATCTATCTATCTATTTATCTATCTATCTATCTATCAATCTATCTATCTTCATCTGTACACCTATCTCTTTCTTTCTTTCTTTCTTTCTTTCTTTCTCTCTGACACTCTTCTTTTCCCTTTAAAATAACTTGAGCTTGTACATATGTTCAGCGTTGATCTGTTATTCAATAACATTCTTATTCGAACCATTTTCCGGTCCGAAAACACACACACACACACACACACACACACACACACACACACACACACACACACACACACACACATATATATATATATATATATATATGTATATATATATGTGTATATATATATATATATAGAGAGAGAGAGAGGGGGGGAAGTAAGAGATAGAGAGAGACTTTACAAGCACGTATACAAGTGTGACAAAAGATAGATCCTGTCTGTATTTACCAAACCCCTCCACCATAGGCAAGATATGACACAAGGTCAATTTTTAAGCGTATTAAAGCTGATTTGAATTAAGAATCTTTTCTTCTGTTATAATGGTTGCTTTACTAAGGTTAAAAAAATCCAGTCTGCCCTACTATTTACCCATTGCTGGAGGGAAAGAACAGCAGTGAAATGTAAACAGCCTCGTTCAGGTTTTAAAATCAGAATGAAAGATAGATCCTATATCTTTTTCTCTTCGTTCTATTCATGTCTCTATTGGTTTCACTCAAATACACTAAAATGCAACATCCAATACAATATAACTGTATGTTCATCATGAATAGAGAAAATATTTTAATATATACTATTTTGGCTATAATTTATTTATATAATAAGACGAGTTTAAGTTTTTCAGCCTTTTTTAGATTCAATTCTAAAGAAACCAAGCTAGATCTTCAAGTAATCTCCTTTTTGTAAAAAAAAAAAACTTACCCTAGAAAATATTTAACTATTTTCAAAATAATAACAAGGGATCCTTGTACTAATATCAACTATGGCGGTTCTAAGGATAACTCACGATAATAACAATAAAATTGACAATGATTTTTATTCCTTTCTGTTTTGAACATTTTTTTCTTATGATCAAGCTTGGAGCACTTGTGTTTTCCGTAACAGCCACAACATGACACAATATCAATTTTTAAAAGCTGGGAATTCAAATTTTTTCTTCTCCCACACTGGTTTCCTACTCAAGTCTAAAGAGTTCAGTTTACCTTGCTGTTTACCTATTGATAAATATGAACAGACTAGTTTGGTTTCTTTGTTTAATGATAGATGAACCTTCATGGATTATTTAGTTGCGAGGTCATACTTGTATGTACAACAATGAAAATATTTAACTCATAACAGAAGGGATAAGTAGGTTCATACCTTTCCCAAGGGTATTAATCCGAAAGTGAAAATAATAGACCGGCTGGAGTTTGAACTTGCTTACTACGTGGTCACAGTCTGTACTTTATGCATTATACTACGAAGACTCCTTCGCACAGACTGAGATAGATAGATAGATAGATATAACAGACTGGGATTATATATATATATATATATATATATATATATATATATATATATATATATATATATATATATATATATATATATATATATATATATATATATATATATATATATATAAACAGACTGGGATAGATAGATAGATAGATATAAACAGACTAGGATATATATATATATATATATATATATATATATATATATATATATATATTGATATAAACAGACTGGGATAGATAGATAGATAGATATAAACAGACTGGGATATATATATATATATATATATATATATATATATATATATAGATAGATAGATAGATATAAACAGACTGGGATCGATATATATATATATATATAGATAGATAGATTACTAGCCTTATTAAATATTAATACGAAAATATGATGGCTGCCTTGTCGTAAAGTTAATCTAGCAGTATTGTAAAGTGATTCGATGCTCACTGGGTTTCTATCGGTAGAGAGCAAATGACAAAATAAAGAATCAATCTAATTATCTGAATAATCAGCACGTTTCAACAGTGAAGTCGATACGGGCAATATAATAAAAAATATTTTGCCAGTGAGAATTGTTCGGTCGAAACTCTTTTCGAATTAAGCGTTTAAAATATCCTTTAAACTGAAATAGTCTGTGTCAATCTGGTTCAGTTCTATCGATCGTATGATTAATTGATTGATTGATCAATTTTAATGGCATGTCAACTAGCCCTGGGTTGTTTTATGCCTAGAGGCTAGGGAATCGTGTTCATTGTACGTTCATATTTACATATTTTGTGGGGTTGTTTCTTAAGAGATTTCTTTTGGCAAATTGTCCAATCAGATACAAATGAATTTTAAATATCTATTTGATCCCTAGATAAGACCTTCATAGGTGGTACTACTCTCGGTCAGAGTGAACCTGGGAGTTGATTGGATATTAAACATATGCACTCTTGTGTGGTATTACCTGCGCGCTTCATGACGGACTATCTGTGAGCGAGAATTGAAGAGTTTAATTTTATGCAAATTGAGAGAACGTGACGGTGCACATATAAGTCGTATGTATCAAATACAGGCTTCAAATTCTCCGCACATTATGTACCATTGTTGTACCAAAGAGAATGTAGACCCCATTGTGACCCCACCGTGATAAAGGTTGACGAACACAAGAAACTCTGTTCAGGTTTATTGACTACTGGTAGTCGCTGGGAGAAAGTAAGAGAGTATGAAAACCGAGACGACCGTGTCAGCTAGACAAAGAGAAGCAACATATCCTAGCGAGAAAAAGATGAGCAAAGATCTTGAATTTTTTCTTGCTTGGCCGCTGGGTCGCGTCTAAGCCCCCACCCCCCAGGAGCGCACCTCAAAAATGGGGCTCGTAAACTTTTGTCTCTTCACCTATTTGCGTGGGGTGTTCAACTGTTTGTTTTTACTCCATCACGTCTCACCGTCGACAAGCCATAAAACACGAGTCGTCCCCTCATTTCCGCCAGTCTTGTCCGCTGATTCCACATATGCATACAAGAGTTTTTGCAACCACCAGTTTTTGCTAGTCATTCTTACCAGAGCCTTGGTCTGGCCCTTCTATCGTTTTTCATGGCATGATTAAAACTCTTTCTCAATTTTGAAAATGTTTCTAACCATAATCGAGTTCTTTGTATTTTAAAGTAGCTGAGAGAGAGAGAGAGAGAGAGAGAGAGAGAGAGAGAGAGAGAGAGAGAGAGATGGAACAAACAAAAAAATTGTAACACAACAGAGTGAAATTAGCGAAACAGCAGGAAATAATATTGGATTCTGCGGTAGCAAATCACATCTCTAGATTTTGTACGTAATGCATTGAATCAGATTACGTTCAAACATATTTATTTATTTTTGTCCTGAGGTTAATTTGGGTTAAACGAAAGCGTAAAATGATTGGACCTTTTTTCTTGCATTTTAAACGTATATTCACTTGTCATTATGATGAACTATAATGTTGTTAGTAGAGAAAGCAACTTGATTGTTTTCTAGAATGCTCATTTGAACAGGCGTAAACTATATAAACGCAGAGATGCAGTGATTTTGCTTGCGGATTAAAAAATGGGAATCGATTTATGATAATTATGAATAAGCGAGATGAGAAATACACAGAGGATTTAAAGAATAGATATCTTTTTTTTTTCTTGGATATAAGCAACTAAGAGAGTCACAAAGTATCAAATAATATCTATATTTTATCAAAATTGTCGGTTTTGACACTGAGGAATGGTATAGGCAGACAGGGAACTTAGTGTTAAAGATATCAATTCCTTTTCTGACTTTTCAAACGATTCGTACGGGGGTATAATTATACAGATAGAAAAAAAAAATATATATATATAAGTAAGTAAAGTTGATGACCTTAGTCGAGGGTGACCCGAAGGCTTCCTTTTCAATAGCTACTGCACCGAGGTGTAGGGGAGGGCGCTACTCCTTTCCATGGATTGCTCCGTTATACCCTTGATCCCCACCTTATAGTGCTGAGTGCTAAGCAAGGCGGCATCAAGTACCATTTTTTATTTTTTTTAGTTTTTGGTATGACTCCACCTGGGATTGAACCCCAGTCTCCCGGACCATTTGCGAACACTCTATTCATTAGGCCAATGGCCCGGATGGAAATAATAGTGGTGTTTAAAAAGTAAAAAGGTGAATAAAATTTAGTTAATGTTTTGGTTATGTGTTTGGGTCGAATTGGGATAGATGTTTGTTTTCGTGTTGTGATTTTGAGATTATCTCGGATTTATGGTTTAATAGTGTATTTTGTGATGGATGGGTAATTATCGCAACTTTTTCATGAGGGCAAGTAGGCATCTTCTTGATATTTCATTGTAGGCGGGGGCTGATTTTATAGTTTCCCAAGTGATGCTTGGAGTAATGTTCCTGTCTTTTTGTTTCCAAATGTATGCTGATCGTATTGTATTGTATAATGAACCCCCACCAGTATTATCAGAGACCATTATGATCATAATTGTTACATCTATTATTATTATCATTATCAGGTAATATAAATGATGTTAATTTTGGGTTGCTTTTGAACTACCCAAACTTAACATCATTTTTATTACCTGCCCATAAATACTTCATCATACATTTATGTTTCTTTGTTAAATGGCATATCAGCCTTTGTAGGTTATTTAATGCCAAAGCCATCCTTTGAGGAGAACAGCAGTGACGCTATTCAACCCATAGCTGGGAGGATTAGGGGGTTAATACCTTTCCTAAAGAGTATTTGTTTGAAAGTGAACGTAATAGCGCAACTGGTGTCCGAACTCGCTTACTACAATTCCGCAGTCCAGAGTTTTAACCATTACACCACGAGGACACCCCCACTACATCATATAATTCGTAAGCGCCACTAAAAACTACTGACAACACAATCAATATGCTTATAAAAAAATCTTTCAAAAAAGTAAGGTGTTGATGATTTTAATTTTAATCATCATCTTCATCATCATCACTCAATAAAATTTACCAGAAAACAGACATTTCATTTTCATATCAAATGAATATTTAGCCACCAGAAAGATAGTCAGGATTAAGCGAAAAAGAAATCATTCTTGTTGTAACAATCCATTTCCCACCTCATCCATTCTTCCCTTCTCACATTCTTTTCTTTTGCCTCCTCCTCCCAACAACAGCTATGTAAACATGCATGCTACTAGATGTGCATATATATGCATTTATGTATGCACGAGCGACAACACATGCACAAACATACAAGCATTCAAAAGTACATAAACTTAGGTACACATACACTCAAACAAAATCCCCAATTAAAAAAATGATTAAGCATATTAATCAATCTTTTTTTAAAACGCTCACTCTGAATGAAGAATGCGTAAAGTCAGGGTCGCAGACACTGTCATGTAATATATATATATATATATATATTGTCATCCACAGGCAGACTGTTTCGTTCTATCAGAACTCTTCAGTGTGGTTAGACACGCAGCACGCTCGAAGCCGGGATCGGAACCCATCCAACTTTAAGTTAGACTAAGTCTCAGACCACTCAGTCAACAAGCGGACTACGTTGGCTAAGGGAATTTTTAAGGTATTTATGTAGCAAAAGCAGCAGCGTCCGTTTGTTTACATTTTTATACCCTATCGGCTACCAGAGTGCTAAATTCTTCCGAAGAGCTTTGCATTATGCAAGCGGGAGAAGCTCTATCATTGATATTGAGTACTATCTAATAATACCGCAATATTTAGTGCGCCATTAACTCAAAAACTAACTGACCAAATGAAAACCACAAATCTCTAATATATATATATATATATATATATATATAGGAAATCAAAATACTTGAGATGTCCTGGGTGTTTTAGAAAAAGGATATCATTAGGTAATAAAAAAAAACTTGACCAATTTTAGCTCAAAGGATCTCAAATTTGTACAGTGTGTGAAGAAAAAATTCAAATTTCTATTGCCCTGTCGGCTGGGGCTGTAGAAAACACCGACTGCTTCTCTGCTGTGGGGTGAGACCGCCCCATTAATGAGTGTCCTGTATATGACGCTAAAAATCTGCTAGTGAGGTGCCAGCAATACTTTGGAGAATACGGAGTACCCCTTTATTGCTATCGCTCCCAGGTCTACAGTGGCCCGGAGTAGTAGCACCAGATAGAGTCCTATCAATGTGTCAAATAGAATTAAACTGTGAACTTATGTTAAGCTGAATTATTTGAAATAGAACTGTTTTTAATATAGAAACAGTGTACTTATGCTAAATTGAATTGTTTGAGATAGAACTGATCTTTGACATTAAAACTGTACTTTTGCTGGACTGAATTGTTCGAAAAAGAAATTGTTTTTGACATTTAACTGTATCTAAATAAAACAAAAAAAAAAAATACTTATACTAGACTGAATTGTTTGCAATAGGACTGTTTATATGTATAAAAATGGATTTGGCTTTAATAACTTACAATGGTTGTTGTGCCATAAAACCAAACCAAACCAAACCAAACCTATCAAATTTCTTTTTTTTTTTTTTTTTTTTAATGTTTGAAAGCCTTTTAGCTTCCAGTGAATGGCATTTCTATACCTGAAATAAAAAGAAAAAAGGATACCTAAAACAGAATTTTGAGTTATTTCTAGTCATGCTGTTATATATATATATATATATATATATATATATATATGTGTGTGTGTGTGTGTGTGTGTGTGTGTGTGTGAATTTTAAATTTCGTGGCAACGTAATAGTCATTAGACCATAGAATGGAATCTAAAAGGTTAATTTGAATAACTCGAACGGAAGCTTTTTATGTTCTTTTTTGGAAAAAAAAGATTCTCTTATATGGATAATATCTTGGAAAGCGTACTTGTTATACACATAAGACGATAATAGACAAAGAAATGTACGTAAGAGAACCCTTGTGTGTGCATGTATGTGAGTGCTCAGGAAGTAACTCTCTATATTTGTTTCTCATTCTTGAATATATCTAGAAACAATGCGGAGTCGATCTGTACTCATGTGTAGGATACGATTTTTGTCAACAATATCAAGTTATTTTTTATTTGCACACACACACACACACACATGCATGCATATAAATATATATTTTTTGAGCGAGAGATTTCTTTAAAAATTAATTCATATATATATATATTCATATATATATATGAATTAATTTTTAAAGAAATCTCTCGCTCAAAAAAATCATATTCGTTACGATATTTCTGGAAGGTGAAAATTTGCCAAAATGCCCGGGAGCTTTTGAATGAATTTTCTGTCAGATTGATTGATTAAAGTAGAAAAAAATGAAAAACAACAAACAAATTAGCAAAACAGAACAAAACAAACAAACAAATAACAAAAAAACAAAAAACAAAACAACAAACAACAACAACGGCAACAACAACAACAAAGAAGCAAACAAACAAAGAAAAGAAAACAAAAAAAACATAACAAAAACCAAATTGAAAACAAAGAAGAAATTGATCATGGACACTTCGCTAATAATCGTTCCAGATTTTTCTCAACCATCAATGCAACTTCCTCTGTCATCACTGTCAATATTTAGAATAGACGTGTAATAACAGTGTACTGAGGTTGAAGGAAAGTGCCAGAAAGATTGTGTGAGAGAGAGAGAGAGAGAGAGAGAGGGAAAGAAAGAGAGGGAGAGAGAGAGAGAGAGAGAGAGGTGGGGAATAACTTCAAAATGAGTAAACATATAGTGAGTGAATTGGTCATCCCCCCCCGCAAAAACAAAAGCTAACAGATAAGTTAGAGGTATTAGTAATTTACTAAACTTTCTTTTGCTTAGATGGGGCACAAGGACGTATCAGTGAGGCACTCGATGAGACTCGAACTCCTTCTTCAAGGCTTGCTAAGATTAGAGGTATTAGTTTAGTTTGGTTTCTTTGTTTAATGGCATATCAACCATTATGGGTTATTTAATGAAAAAGCCATCCTTGTAGATTTGGTTTGATTTCTTTGTTTAATAGCATATCAACCATTATGGGTTATTTAATGCAAAAGCCATCCTTGTATATTTGGTTTGATTTCTTTGTTTAATGGCATATCAACCATTATGGGTTATTTAATGCAAAAGCCACCCTTGTAGATTTGGTTTGATTTCTTTGTTTAATGGCATATCAACCATTATGGGTTATTTAATGCAAAAGCCACCCTTGTAGATTTGGTTGATTTCTTTGTTTAATGGCATATCAACCTTTGCGGTGCCGATGCCCCGTTTGTAGACGGATAGTTGTGGTACTATTGAACCCATAGCTGGTGGAATAAGTATTTGTGGGAGGTTTATACCACACACACACACACACACATACACACACATACGTACGCACACACATACATACGTAAACAGTCAAAAATGTATGCATATACGCACGCTCACTCACATATAGTCTGAGAAAGTGATAGAAGAAAGATACTGAAGAAATCATCATCATCATCATCATGTCACGCTGGTAGCACGGATATCCCTGACCCTCTCTCGCCACTTCTCCCTATCGTTCATCGCCCTCGGCAGGTCTTCAGGACAACATCCTGCATCCTCACATAGCTGCTGAATGTATGTTCGTGCTGGTCGTCCTGCTTTTGCACGGCCATGTGTGGGGGTCCATAAGAGTACATCTCTTATGAGTTCGTACCTGCTTCTCCAGCAGTGTCCTGCATGTCTGGTTCGTCTAACTTGAATAGTTTTCGTGATAGGAGGCAGGTGGCCGTACAGTTGTTGTCTTGTGGGGTGTTGCCGCCAGGGCTTGTTCAAGATTGCACGCAGCATTCTTGTGTAATTGTCGTCTAGCTTCTTCTCCAGCCGTTTTGTTAGCGTCCATGTAGTGCACCCATATAGCAGTATCTATGTGACCGCTGCCTGGAAGAAACTGCGTTTCATTTTATCGGTTAGGTCTGATTTCCATATAATCGATAGCCTATTGATAGCTGTACATGCTTTCGTTAACCTCGTGTCGATGTCCTTTTCGGTTGATTCGACGCTGCTTCTTTGGTAAGTGAATTTGTCACTGAAGAAATAGATGAATTAATTTGGATAATTAACACAACATGATAAATATATGTGCATGTGTGTGTGTGTGTGTGTGTGTGTGTGTGTGTGTGCTGGCACGCACGTTTGTGAATATGTACATAAGAGAATATAACATGTAAGGAAAGGTACTCGTGGCTTAACGGAAGTAGACTGGGCACTTCATTTAGTGCAAATAAACTTGGGAAATGTGTGAAGTCAACTATTCTACCTCCAGCAATGGGTAAATATTAGAGCTGACTGTTTTTTTAAACCTCGGAATGGCAACCAGTTCAGGAGAAGTGAAACTCTGAATTAAAACCAGGTTTAAAGACCTGGAGAAGTGTGGGGGTCCACTTGGTTATTTCTACCCAAGACATGCTACATGAGTTGCGCCGCTACAACCAGAGCAGGTTTCAGGAGTGAGTGCATGTATGGCACAATTCATAGAAACCTTAGAAATATTTTAAACCACATAAAATTTTTCTAAACGATCTATGCACAACACACACACACACACACACACACACACACACACACATATATATATATATATATATATATATATATATGTATATAAGATATTGAATGACTTGAAATGAATAATGACAACAAGGTTTCTCATCATCTGAGATATAATAAATGCTTATACATTTTATAAGGTTTATACATATTATAATCTTATACATATTATGAGTATAATAACTATATACATTTTTTATATATCATAATACCGGGCCATTGGCCTAAGGAGTACAGTATTTACCAATGGTCCGGAAGATCGGGGTTCAATCCCAGGTCGAGTCATACCAAAGACTAAAAAAATGATTCTTGATGCCGCCTTGCTTAACACTCTGCATTTTAAGGTAAGGACCAAGGGTAAAGTGGAGCAATCCATGGAATGGGGTAGCGCCCTCGCCTGCACTTCGGTGTTGTAGCTATTGAAAAGACAGCCTTCGGGTCATCCTCGACTGAGGTCGCTAACTTATATATCATACATATAAGCATGTAGAAGAAGGTAAAAACGGAAGAACGATAAACGTTGGGTGATTCGTCAATTGTGCCGATGCGTTTCGACTTCAAGTTTTTGTCTGAATACAAAAATATCTTAACAAAATTATTAATGTTTTTTTTTTTTGTAGGAGAAATAATTATAACATAAATTTTTTTTATCTAGTTCGAAACCTTCATCAGGGCCAGTAGATGTTATGTGAAAAACGGAATTATACAGGCTGATTTTTCACATATCAATATCGACTGGCCCTGATGAAGACTTCCAAATGAATAAAAAAAAACTGTTATAATTATATCTCATACAAAAAAAAAAACAAAAAAATTATAATCTTGATAGAATATTTTTGCATTCAGACAAAAGCTTGAAGTCGAAACGCTTCGGCACAGTAAACGAATCACCAAACATATATCTTTCTTCCGTTTTTACCTTTCTCTACGTACATTCTTTCGGATTCAATTCACTTCTCATATTCTACATATAACGTTATGTATATCATCATCATCATCATCATATCGTGCTGGCAGCACGGATATCCCTGACCCTCTCTCGCCACTCCTCCCTATCGTTCATCGCCCTAGGCAGGTCTTCAGGACAACAACCTGTATCCTCACATAGCTGCTGAATGTACGTTCGTGCTGGTCGTCCTGCTTTTGCGCGGCCGTGTGTGGGGATCCATAAGAGTACATCTCTTATGAGTTCATCTCTGCTTCTCCAGCAATGTCCTGCATGTCTGGTTCGCCTAACTTGAATAGTTTTCGTGATAGGGGGCAGGTGGCCGTACAGTTGGTGTCTTGTGGGGTGTTGCTGCCAGGACTTGTTGAGGATTGCACGCAGCATTCTTGTGTAATTGCCATCCAGTTTCTTCTCCAGCCGTTTTGTTAGCGTCCATGTAGTGCATCCATATAGCAGTATCGATGTGACCGCTGCCTGGAAGAAACTGCGTTTCATTTTATCGGTTAGGTCTGATTTCCATATAGTCGATAGCCTATTGATAGCTGTCCATGCTTTCGTTAACCTCGTTTCGATGTCCTTTTCGGTTGATTCGACGCTGCTTTCTAGGTATGTTTTTCTAGGTATATTTCTATTATGTATATAATAGATATCATAATACATATTACACGTAGTACAATGTTATACTTATCCATATTCTACATATTATCATAGTATAATGCTTATTATACATATCAGTATACAATGCATTTTATATCAATAACCTTACACATTCAGCCCAGTCAGCTGGGCTGAAGAATACACTGATTGCATTTCTGCAGAGGGGTAATACCACCCAACAACCTGCAAGTGTCTTGGTATATGATATTAAACCATCTGATTAGGAGGCTACAGTAAAGCTAGATATTCAGGGAATGTCGCGTACTCTTTTATTGCCATTAGTCCCAGGTCCACCCTGAACAAGAGTGGTAGCACCTGATAGCATCCTATCTATGGGTCAAATAGAACTGTTTGACTTTTTAAACTGTGTGCAAAAATGACTGATATTTAATTGAATTGTTAGTGTTACATAGACCCGAGACAGGCCAGTTTTACCAGGAACCCATTTAAAGGCTGTGGAAAACACATTAAACCTCAGTAACGAACTTATGAGGTCCATAATTCTAATATATATATATATATAATTACTGAATAATTCGAAATGAATATTGACAAGTTTTATCATTAGAGACATTGTAAATGTCTATGTATAATCTCATATTATTAATAATATAAAATCAATAATGATAATTATGATAATGATTTCTAGATTGCTGTCAAATTAATTTGTTCTTGGTATAAAAATAGTGTATTAGCTTATTTAAATATGTATGTATGATATGAAAACGTTTGAAAGATTTAAAGTTATTTTGGTAGGTCAGTTGTTTTTTTATTTTACGGCTTTTCAAACGTTTTCGGGTCATTTAACGCCGAATTAAATTTCAAACAATTCAGTTTAGCATAAGTACGTAGTTTAGATCTAGTCAACCCATAGATAGGACCCTATCAGGTGCTACCACTTCGGGCCACTTCGGAACTCTTTGTTTTTACTGGTCAGTCAGTGTATTTCTTTTCTCTAAACTGTCTGTTTATCTATGGCTAAAAGTGGAAAACACATGTTTTGCCTATTAGTAATTTTTGTTTTTTGCTAAAACATGCTTCTCCTTACGCATCACCACATTCTTAGGTGAATTTCACATAGTTTGCACTTTTCAGTAACCTAAAATTTGATGACAGATCTCTGTTCAAGTCTGAAGAATTCTGCTCGATTTGCCACTATTTTGAATAGCCTCAAAACAATTATTTTAGCAAGATTAAGATAATTTTTGCTTTAAACCAATTCCAAACAATGCAGAATTTACACTTTTGGAGAAATACATACATACATACATACATACATACATAGTAATTTACGAAGCTCTTTGCTTCGATGTGGCACAAGGCCGAATGAATGGGGCAGCCAATGAGACTCGATTTCACTCGTGTAGGTTTGCTAGTCAAGCTTCCTAACCATTACACCACCAAAGGTGCCCTAACACACACACACACACACACACACACACACACACACATATATATATATATATATATACTGAATAATTTGAAATCTATAATGGCAAGTGTAATCATCATCTGAAGCTTGGTAAATGCTTATGTCTCATATCATATTGAACCAGAAATGCAGGACACTGCTGGAGAAGCAGGGACGAACTCATAAGTGATGTACTCTAGGCGCCTCTGGTGGTGTAATGGTTGGCAAGCTCGACTAGCAAACCTACACAAGTGAGTTCGAGTCTCATTTGGTGCCCCTTTCATATGGCCTTGTGCCACATCTAAGCAAAAAGCTTAGTAAATTTCCATAAGTGATGTACTCTTATGGACCCCCACATATGACCGAGCAAAAGCAGGACGACCAGCACGAACATACATTCAGCAACTATGTGAGGATACGGGATGTAGTCCAGAAGACGTGCCAGAGGCGATGAACGATAGGGAAAAGTGGCGAGAGAGGGTCAGGGATATCCGTGCTACCAGCACGACATGATGATGATGATGATGATGATTAATAATGGCGATTATGATAATTATCAAGGTTGTTGTTCAATTAATTCTATTGTAGATTCTTATTTATTGTCAACATAAAAAATTAGTATATCAGTTTATTTCTTACGTTCCTTTTTATCTTTTTGTCTCTTGAAATTTTTGTCGATCAATTCCTTTTTTCTAATATTTTTATTTAACTTAAAAAATTATATTTCAATTAACAAAGCTTAATTTCACATTGGATAATGCGCCTCTCGCACCAATTTCAGGTGCTTCATTATATACTTTTATTTACAAATATATTTACTCTTATTCTTTTAGTTGATGTTGATGTAAACATTTTGCTGTTATTTACCTCCGTTTTATTTCTAATAAATTTGTTTATTATACTTGCACAATAAAGATATAATACTTTTTATTCTTTATATTAATTGTATATCTCTAACGCTATTTACGATGCGGTTGTTTTGCATTATCTAAATTGTTTTTATTAATTTTTAAACTTTCTTTTTTAGCTATAATGATAAGTTTCTTATTTTTATTAAAATTCCTTTGTTGCTTTTTGTTTTATTTATTTGTATGGGTTTTATTATCTATAGTGAAAGACAATTTTCATCTCCAATTTTTTGTTTCATTTCATTGAAATGTTTTAATGATTTTGTCGTAATTCCTCATTATTATTTTATCAAATTCTTTTTATTTTATTTCCTCGTTTTCTTCGGTTTAATGTTGAAGGCTATCTGAAAGAGAGTAATTTATATTTTTTTAAATAGTTTTTAAAGAAAATATGCAATTTAACCAGACAAAGAACAATGGAGACTGAAACAAGTTGCAATCACGCAAGATACATTAAAATAAAGTACACACACATGCATATATATATATATATATATATATATATATATATATATATATATATATATATAAGATATGGTATTGAGTATGGGAGTACATGGTGCGTGTGGTCTATAAAAAAGAGGGACAAATAAGAATATTTCTTTTGCGATATTTATTTTTTGATTATTCTCAACTAGTGTCAACCTCATGAGAAAAGTTTTTGTCAAAGATAATTTTTTGAGAAAGTTTTAAAAGCAGTTTTTGAAAGAGATGATATGTTATAAGAAAAGCGACGAAAAATAAACTAATGACTTACTGTGTCTCTTAGCTGAACAAAGATTATTTTTTGGTATATTAGTGTCTGCAACTGACTAAGCACTGTGCTCTCACGTTGGGAGGTATACGTTTAGCATGGGCGGAGTGTGTTTCAAATTATCCGTAACTGCTTCTTTAGTTAATTTAAGTATTTATGTGCCATTCTATTTCAAAGTGCATTCGGCTTGATATTAAAGCCTTTTATAACCAGTGTTTGGAGACGCTTCATGTGTTTCTATGAACACCAAAATATTATCCAGTAATTTTCTTTCGATTCTTTTTATTATAGGGAACTTTAAATCTTTGTTAAAATCACGACTGTTTGAGTGGAAATGTTGTTCAACAAGTATTACTGTATTGTAATTCTTAAATTTGGTTTTTCGTCTGTAGTTATTTAATCATATGAACATTCTGAATTTACAATGTATTGTTTATTGTTTGTTTTTGACAGCGGGTTTAGTAAAGTAAGGAAAGTTAGCGACCGTAGTCGAGGGTGACCCGAAGGCTCCCTTTTCGATAGCTACTACACCAAGGTGTAGGGAAGGGCACAACTCCTTTCCCGGGACTGCACTTTATCTTGATCCTAACCTTATAATACTGAGTGTTAAGCAAGGCAGCATCAAGTACCATTTTTTGAATCTTTGGTATGACTCATCCTGGGATTGAACCCATGTCTTCTGGGCCATTGGCAAACACTCTAACCATTATGCCAATGTCTGGTATAACAGTTGGTTTTGTTTAGTGAATAAATTACATCTTTATTTCAACAATCAGATTCAAAACACATTTTAAGCTAGTGAACGAGTTTCTTAATTTAATGTATTTTTTGTAAAGGTAGAGTGTTCACAAATGAGTAGAGTGTTCGCAAATGGTCCGGGAGACCGGGGTTCAATCCCAGGTCGAGTCATACCAAAGACTCAAAAAGTGGTACTTGATGCAGCCTTGCTTAACACTCAGCATTAAAAGGTAAGGATCAAGGGTAAAGTGAAACAGTCCCGGGAAAGGAGTAGTGTCCTCCCCTACACCTTGGTGTTGTAGCTATCGAAAGGGGAGCTTTCAGGTCACCCTCGACTAAGGTCGCCAACTTTTTTTTTTTTTTTTACTTACTTGAAGATTACTTGATTATTAATTATGTTATTACATTTTGTCGTTTCCCTGGGGTTGTTTGGTTGATGATACGTCAGTATTACTGTTTCTAGTAATACATGTTTTAAGTTGGGATTTAATTTCTGAACTTTCCAGTTTAAACACTTGAGTGATTGTTAAGAGGGTGTTACTAAAGGGAATTTTGGCCAGCGGTTAGAGTGTTCGCCAATGGCCCGGGAGACCTGGGTTCAATCCCAGGTCGAGTCATACCAAAGACTTTAAAAATGGAACTTGATACCACCTTGCTTAACACTCAGCAATATAAGGTACGGTTCAAGGGTAAAGTGGAGCAATCCTGGGAATGGAGTAGCGCCCTCCCTACACCTTGGTGTAGTAGCTATCGAAAAGGGAGCCTTCGGGTCACCCTCGACTATGGTCGCTAACTTTACTTTACTTTTACTTTTACTAAAGGGAATGTGATTTAGCTTCTGTTTTGGTTTGAGTTTTAGGGTATGCTGCCTAGGGGTAGAAATGGCTTTCTATATATACATATATATATATATATATATATATATAATATATATATATATATATATATATAATTAAAGTTGATGACATGAGTCAAGGTCAAACCGAAGGCTCTCTTTTCAATAGCTACTACACCAAGGTGTAGGGGACGGTACAACTCCTTTCCCTGGATTGCTCCACTTTACCCTTGATCCGTTCCTTATAATGCTGAATGTTAAGCAAGGAGGCATCAAATGCAATTTTTTGAGTATTTGTAATGATTCGAACTTGGATTAGATCCCGGTCTCCCGGGCAATTGGCGAAAACGAATAAGGGAGGAGTTTCCGTTGCTTAGTGGCTGACACGCTGGAGTGCGACATCGTAGTTACCAAGTTCGAATATCTGTCGTGTTCTTATGTTTATTTCTTATCTAAAACTTTTAGTAAAGTATGAACTCTCTTACCTCTCGTGTTATTCGTGAAATAGGATCATCACTGTCTTAATGGTTTGGCTTTGAATAACCCATGAAAGTTGATTTACTATTAAACAAAGAAACCGAAAACAAGACCTGTCAAGTGTTATTGTATACGTAGATTATTGCACTCACAGAATATTAATATTTACATCTTGTATGTGTTTCGAAATAAGTTTTTTTTTTTTTTGCACTCGGGTCTGTTGCATACGAATAATTCCAAACAGATCTATTTGACTCATAGATGTGACACTAACACGTACTACCATTACTGTGAGTAATAGCAATTAAGAAATACTCCGCACTCGGTGCGGGGTGTCCTCGTGGGATAATGGTTAAAGCGCTGAACTGCGGAATCGTAGTAAGCGAGTTCACACTCCAGTCTCGCTATAACGTTCACTTTCGGACAAATACCCTTGAGAAAGGTATGAACGCCCTTATCCTCTCAGCTATGGGTTAAACAGTACCACTACTATCCTTCTAGAAGGGTGAATTTAGCATTAAATAACCCATGAAGGTTGATATGCCATTAATAAACAAAACAAAATAAAAATCCACACTCGGCAGAGTTCCAAAACTGGAAACAAACTATCAAATGCAGTTTACTGTCATATCCAAGACACTCTTATTTTGAGCGGAGGGAGTTCTTACCCCTCTACTCGCGATGCAGTCATCGTATTCTAAAACTCACTGACAGAGTGGTCAGAAAGTAAAACCCATGCTTACTTTTAAAATACAATGGAAAATTTGCCAAAGATTCCGTCAGCCACTTCCTAATGCTTCATATTTTCCGCAGTTATAATTTGTTGATGATTTACAGAGACAGGCTCATTGCAGAAATACTATTTCCCCAGACAAAAGGTGTGACTTGATTCCTAAACTTTGAGGGATGATCAGGGATAAAAACGACTGTATCTGGAGTATCAAGACTGAACTGGAGTCTGCAATACTTAGGAGTTTCAAATTATCATTGACGCAGACATCAGACCCTCTGGAGAAATATGTTCGCCGCTTCAGTGGATCTGAATCCAGTTAGGATCCTGTCATTATGAGTGAAATGTTAAGAGACATTATTCAGTTGGAGCTTAGAGACAGCATTGTGAAAAATATAAATAAGAGATAAAGCACGTTAGTGTTGTAATCATTTGTGTTTGTTCCTTTACAGTTGTCTCTTTGGAAATGTGTCGTTTTTCCTTTTCTCACCTCCTTCAGTATATTTGTTTCTATCTCGCATTTTCTAGAAGAAGATTTCATTGAAGCCTAAACCCTTTTAGTCGGACATTTTTCACAGAATTCTTCAAAGGTTCTAAAGTTTAATTATTTTTTGAATTAATGAATAGGTTGCCTATAAATTTTGTAAAGTGTAAAATTCCAAATATATGAATTAAAAAGTTAACTGGTAATTAGAAGAGTCATGGAAAATAACCAGTGATATCATAAACAAGACTTGACCCCTATCTGACCTTTTTCAGCTGTTCTCTGATTAGATGGTTCAATCGTGAGAACAGGTCAGTTAAATAAAGTTAATGAGAATAGTCGAGGATCCGTACCGAACGGATGCCTAAAATGTCTATCTCCTCAGCCGAGCGGTTGACGTGGGAATTCGGGTGAATAAAGACGTCAAAAATAAAACAAAGTCTTTGTGTCCATTTATAAGAACAAAATTGGACACGGATATCTAGATAAACCCAAGACCACCTGAAGAAGTCACAGAGAGAAGACCAGTGTATCCGACTAGATAGATAAAAATAAGAAAAAGAATAAGGTATATTTTACAGTTAGACTTCTTGTTAATTATTTGGTGAACCATTCAGCATTTTCATTGTATTTGTTTCTGCTGTTATGTATTTATTGAATCACTCCATCATTGGCTGGATGTGACAAAGGGCCAGTTTTTAAGCGGAGTACAGCTTGCTTTAATTCGATTTTCTTATTCTATACAGGTAGTTTAACCAATGCTAAAGAACCTAGTTAGCTCTAATATTTTTATCGAAACCATCTGCTTGAGATAGATGTAACACAAGGTCAATTTCTAACGGAATAAAGCTGTTTTAAAATCAGTGTTTACCTTTTCTTAGACTGGTAGCCTTACCAAGGTTAAAGAACCCTGTTTGACTATCCGTCTTCACCCAACCCACTCCAGTACAAGATGGATATGACACAAGGTCAATATTTTAGCGGAATAAAGCTGTTTTGAAATCAGTGTTTACCTTCTCCTAGACTGGTAGTCTTACCAAGGCTAAAGAACTGTGTCTGACTAACCATCTTCACCCAACCCACTTATGTACGAGATGGATGTAACACGAAGTCAATATTTCTAGCGGAGTACAGCTGCTTTGTATTCAGAGTTTTCCTTTTCCTTGGCTGGTTACCAAGGAAATTAGCACGAAGAGAAACACTAACAACTTTTTTGGATTTGAACTCGGGTCGTAGATTCCATTGATTACGACGATAACCGTCACGCTAAGTATATTTCCAAATTTCAGCATGTACAAAGTATTTTGCTTGTATTGTATTTCTTGTCTAATTCATTTGTTTCGTTATTTATCTATCTTACATTTTCCGGGATCATGTTTTTTTTTTCTATAATCTTGAAACTCTCTTCCTTGACTAAAATCGTTTTATTTATTTGCATTAACAAAAAACCCAAAAACAAATAAAAAAAAGTGGTCGCTTTCTGTAGAGTTTTAGATTTTTGCATTTGGATTTGCTAATTCGTTTTATTATTTAATTATTTTTTGGTTTCTGGTATTTTTGTTATTCTCTCGTAGATATTGCGCAATGTTCATTCACTGACATAATTTCAGTTATAAATAGTTGGATTAATGACTTACTTCGCATGACCTGGGGGTTGAGATAGAGACGTTAATTGTGTTGGTAAATTAAAAATACCGATCTTTTCATTTCACTCAAGTGAATAGAAGAAAAATAAGAAAGAAGAAATAAAATAATTTCTGGGAAGAAAAAATATGATATAAAGAAAGAGATGTTAAAAAAGAAGGAAGGAAACTAAACTGGCGTCGAGAAAGGACAAAGTTGATGTATAGTTGGTTAAAATGTGAGAAGAGAAGAAACAAGGATATAACTTTGAAATAAGATGCACAGACATAGGTCGATACATAAGCACCTAAAGGGATAAATAATCACACAAAGCTGTCACGGCTAATTTGAAACACATTCTTCTCAAATTTAAAATATACTTCTTAAATGAAAAGCTCTTTTGCCAGGTGTCCTGACAACAGATATAAAAAGATTAGTTGTCGATGCTTGAATACCAGAAAATAATTTTCATTCGACGAAAACTATATACAATATTACTTGAGCATTTTTGCCTCTTCCGTAAAGACAGAGAAAAGAAAAAGACTTTATTTCTTTTGTTTATATATATATATATATATATATATATATATGTGGTCTAGCACTTACCGCAAATACATGCACCCAAGTCAAATTCCTGCTGCATAGGATGTAACAGGAAGCTAGAGACATTGCCCTCAATGTGAACAAAAAAACCCCGGAGTTCATGTGTTTTAAACAAGATGGTGTAATCTTCACATTAAATGGAAAGCATCTGAAATTAGTAGAGCCGTTCAAATACCTCAGTAGTAACATCTCATCTACTGAAAGCAGGTCACCTCATGCATGGAAAGGCGTGGACTGCTTTTGATAGGTTATCGATAATACAGAAATCTGATCTCTCCGATAAAATAGAGCGGGAATTCTTCTAAGCTGTAGCCGTATCAGTACTAATATATGGTTGCACGACCAGGAATCTAACAAAACGCTGGATGAAAAAGCAAGATATAAACTACACAAAATGCTGCGTTTTGAGCAAATCCTGGAAGCAGCACCATACAAAACAGCAGCTGTATGTTCACTTGCCTCCCATTTCATAAACTATCCATGTCAGACGAACAAGACATATTGGGCACTGCTAGAGATGTAAAGATGAACGCATAAGCGATGTTCTCTTACGGACTCCTGAATATGGACAAGACAGTATTTGCAGACCAGCAAGGACTTACTTACATCAGCCCTGTGCAGATACTGGGCGCAGTCTAAAAGACCTACACAGCGAGATAGTTGATAGAGACCAATGGTGCGTGTGTGTGGTTGTATGTATGTGTGTGTGTGTGAGAGAGAGAGAGACAGAGACAGAGAGTCTGGGAAATCTAGGATCTCTCTACGACTTGATGATACATACACACACACATACATATATATTAGATTTATGGTTTAAATTGGTAAATGTTGCAGTTATCCTTGTTTTCAGTTCATCATTAGTGTTGCATTTCCCACACATATTAATCAAAGAGGAATGCAACCTGGGGAGTTTTTAAGGAGTGATATGCTCGAAGAAATTCTATCACAGTGAACACTTGGTTCTGATGTTGTCAGAAATAGTGTCTTTCACCCTTTCAATCCATGAGAGCATTACCTCTTCTAGAGACTTCGGTGTAGACTTCGGTCTTGAGTTACGGGCCATGTTGGAAAATGAATAGAGGCTTAATATGACCATTGCAAGTGACAACCCTAAACACTATAATGTGAAATGGGTGTTTGCTTTTCATCCCTATCGGTACATCTTGTGGGGATAAGCCATGCCAACGGTTGTTTTGTGAGTTTACCATTTGATCCTGGCAGAAATTTTTCTCATTTGATGCAAAAGCAATGCATGATGAGAATACTTGAGCTATTTCAAAAGCTTTGTAGCGCAGTATTTCCTCTTGTTCTTCCAGACTTGCGATAAAAATTGGCCCTTTCTAATCATGTATAAGAAATAGCGAATATCTTCATGCACTACTTGGCTGATAAGAAACTCAGACATTCACATGTCTCTTGCTATGGAGCTAACTGAATTGCTGGGAGCATTATTAATAATGATCTGGATCTTAAAAAAGAGATTCAGGATTTTTTTTCTTATCAGAACGATCAGCCATACCTTCGTAATAATCACTGAACGTTTTGCAAATCCTCTGCCCTGTCCTCTGCTGGATGAACAAACACAGTGAAATCTTCGTATCGGACTTTCTGTCATGGATGCAAAGTAGTACAGCATGTTGTTTCCTAAGTTCTGGGGGAGTGAACGGCGTTATAGAGTGGCCTTCCTTTCAGACAGTAGCCAATTAACTCTACTTTGCTGCATTGTAGACAAAACTTGAAATAAACAAAGCCCGTTTATAAAATTAATCATCTAAAATGGCAACAATTCACCCATAGCACCCTGTATATAAATCTGCAATGGTTCATCATTTTGAATTGTTAATTTGATAATGATCTCATTATATATAAATGCTTATATAAATACACACACACACACACACAAACACACACACACACACACACACACACATATATATATATATATATATATATAATTTCTATATGGTGTCGAAGCAAAATTAGGAATATTCGAGTATCATGATAAACGACACTCTCAATGTGGCACGATGGTGGACATTCGTTCTCTGGGTGTGGGTGTGGGTTAGCGCTAGTCAGAGGATTCCTTTGTCTGTTTTGGCGCGAAACCCACACAAAGGGTTTGCGTGCAATATTACCTGCGACACTGGAAGCAGACGAGGAAAAGCAGAGCCCCAGAGTAGAACAGAGAGGAGTGCACCAATCATCGTGTTAGTGCGCCTCTCCAGTTGCTGGGCCACACTTCGGCCAAACGTATTGTGCACTGCACGGTTCTGGTCGAGTGTGCCTCATCACTGGATACACCTCTGGCCTCAGGGGGGCCGTCCCTCAGGCTTTAACCCTCTTCGGAGAGGGTTACGTTCATCGCCTAGCGCCTGAGGCGCTCATCTTTAGGGGAATGCCGACGGGGCCTGAGGCATTTTTGGGATTGCCGGACGTGTATGGGCTACGGTCCCGCGATCGGACCCACCTAAAAACGGCCTTGTGCCAAACTTGTACTCAGAAACATCATTATAGATTATTTGCTATTATTTATTGTATATAAACGATATTCATGGATGTGAATATGCATTGAGGAATCTTATTCAAATATTGACTGACTTACGTGTATAGACAATTCTTAAATTTTTGTATTTATTGTACACAAGATTTATTCGCCGACATATGTCTGAATATCAAGCGCACAGAAAAATTAAGACATGCTTATATATATATATATATATATATATATATATATATATATATATATATTTATATATATGCATGTGTGTATGTATGTATGTATGAGCAAAAAACCACTGATGTAATGATGTTAATAACGTTTTTAAAGGGTGTTCTTTTTTTCCTTTTTAGAGGTGTGATTTGCAAATTATTTTCCGTTTGTATTTAATCTTTCATTTTCCCCCCAGACAATTGTGTTTGGTTTCTGTGGGTTTGCAGGGTGGAAAATATTTGATAGTTTCTCATTCTCCCTCACAAAAGCTGTATTTTTTTAATATATATATGAATTTAAGTTTTTTTTTCATCATTTTCAACTCGACAATTATAATAATGATCGGGTTATTTTCTTAGGAAATTTGTTTCGTTTGGAAACCGAATTAGAAAAAAAAGAAGAAGAAAAGACGTCAAAGAAAATTGGTTTTGTATTTCAATGGTCGACTATTAGTTCTGCTGTTTTTAGATACTTTGGGTTGGGCGTCTTTCGTTAATGGCATATCAAACTTCGTGGGTTATTTTATGCCAAACCATCTTTGTCGAAGAACAGTAATGGTACCGTTTAACCTATAGTTAGGTGGGATAAGGTGATTCATGCAAGAATATTAGAGATTTCGAAATCCCTTATTTTGATGTCGCAGTCCAGCACGTTATCAATGATGTCACGGGACATCCACGTTTTGATACTTTTGTGAAAGACTGTAATTCACAATACAGAGCTAAATTAATTCGACTTTACAGAATTGAAACATACGTGCGTACGCGCATGGGCAGAGGCTTAAACACTGTCAATTTTCAGAATACCAACTTATAATTAAAAAAAGCTTCAATCTCCAATTATCTATCTATCTATCTATCTAGAGAGAGACATATATGTATATAGAGAGATAGATAGACAGATAGATAGATAAGTAGATAGAAGTTGATAACAAGTTAATCCAAGTAGAAGGAGATATTAACACATGATTAATGGTTAATGGTTAAAGCGCTTGACGGTGGACGTGTAGTAAGCGAGCTCGATCTCCAGTCGCGCTATTATGTTCATTTCGGACAATGACCCTTAGGAAAGACATGGTTTAAACAGTTCTGCTACTTTTCTTCTTGAAGGATGGCTCTGGAATTAAATAACCCAAGAAGGTTAACATGCCATTAAAACAACCAACCTAAACCTAAAAAGAAATATTAATATTTGATAGCAATACTTGAAACCCTTCAACTATGTGCAAACAGCTGATTGACATTAAATATAAATATTTGTATTAAATAGCAATACTTGAAATAAATCAACTGTGGGCCAACAAAATAATAATATTATATATAATTATCATTTTTATCATTAAGGTTTTTCGTGTAAGTTCCCGAGTTCAACAAACGCCTGAAGAAGGCCGAAGGATATATCGACCGAAACGTTGTCGAAATAACAATAAAGATGAAGAAAACAGTCCCAAAACCCTTAATGATAACAAAAAATCATCAAACTTTGTCTCAGAAATTCAGAAAACTAATATAATTATTAGTATGGAACAGCAATATTTGATCTATTCAACTGTGCAGAAACAAATTATTAATATCAAAAAGAATTATGGTATTAGATAGCAAAACCTGAAACCATTTAATTGTGAGCAAGTAAATGATATGTATTAAATATAACTATTCGTGATCATAATACTTAAAAAAGATTTAGCAATGCGCATGCGCAATCAAAGGGTAAAAATTAGATGAAATTATTGAAACCATTCAACTGTGCGCTGGCAAATGAATAAAGAGAATGATTAGTTTTAGGTAGCAATACTTGCAAAGACATAAATGTACGCAAACAAATGATTAATATCAAATTGAACTATTAGTCTTAGCAATTCTTTAAATCATTTAACAGTGTATGAAGAGATGAAATACGGATCGTTTAAAAAATTACAAACTACTCCTTTACAAATTATATATTTTTTAATGTATATGTAAAAACAAAATTTGGAACTAAATTACCTGGAAGGGTTGGTATGCCGTCAAACACAACCAATCAATCAATCAATGAACCTACTACAAATTAAACGTGGGTGGGGAGTCATCGTGGCGTCGTGACTAATATGCTGGACTTCGATATCGAAGTAAACGAGTTCAAACTCCATTTACGCTGTTACGTGCCAAAGGTAAAAATTCCATTATCTCGCCAGCTATTGGTTAAAGATCACCTCTTCTATTTGCCATTTAATTACCTGCTAAGGTTTATATACATTAGAAATACCCCCCATAAAAACCCAATCAATTTAAATTAAGTAAAGATAACAATTGATCCGTTTTCTAGACTATTGTTATAAGTCAGAGGTTTGAAATATGCAGTTCATAGCCCATATGTATTTACGAGGTGCATACGATAAGTTTCCAGACTTTTTTCGTATGGGCACTTTTATTGATAGTACACACCTGAAACTCTCGTCCCCTTCGAAGTAATCTCCTCCGTCTGCGATGTACTTGTTGTACCGTTCCACAACTTCTGGGAAGCCCCCATGGAAGTTCTCTTGAGTGAGCGTGTCAATGACCTTCGTCACAGCCTCTTTCCTCTACTCAATTCTCTCATAACGACAGCCTCTGAACAAGGTCTGGACTATAGAGAGACTGAGGAACTGTCTTGATGCCCATCTTGGTCAAATAGCCTGTGACAAGGATGGAGTTGTGGACTGGTGCATTGACCTGGTGGAAATGCCACTGACCCAATTTGAAGAGTGCTGGCTTCTTCCGACGGAATCTCTTCTTGAACTCCCTTAAAACCTCAACATAGTAACCGTAACCCTAACCCTTTGGCCAATCAACTCTGGTGTATTGACCTCTTTACTCCTCCCACACCTCTCATCATCCCTCACAGATTCCCTGTCTTACTTGAATCTCTTATGCTACTCAAAAACTGATGCTCGATTCATGCAAGATGCTCCAAAAGCAGTCTGAAGCATTACATACGTTTCTGTGGCATGTTTTCCAAGTTTAAAATAGAATTTTATTGCATATCGTTCTTCTAAAGTGTCAGATTGCATTTTTGAAATTCACCAGCTGTGACAATCAGGCATTAGTAGGGTGTATTCCAATTGCTACAGTAGCTGTTCAATTGAACCTGAAATCATAAAAATTGGTCTGTCATCTCATACAATGTATAGCAATAACATACTGAATTTTCAAAGAGTCTACGACAATTTTAACTGCCTGTACGAAAAAAGTCTGGAAACTTATCGTAAGTACCTCATATTTACCTCTCCCGCACGAGCAGGATGCGAGACAAGAGTTTAAAAGGTTTGAATTCAGAGTTTTCCTTCTCCTAGACTGGTTGCCATACCGAGGCTAAAGAGCCTACTCTGCCCTACTATTCTATCCATAGTTAGAGAGAAAATAATTGGTTGTATACCTTTCCCAAGGGCATTAGTACGATATAAAGATGCTAAAAGACAAGGAATTGAACTCGGGCCACCATGTCTATTTCTTACGAGGGTATTGATTACACCAGGGGCGCTTCCAAAGACAACGTGTAAACCACAGACTACTTTACGGTAAACGACAGAACAATCTTTGTGATTAATATTTTTCGAAAATTTTGAATTTTGTTTTTGTTTCCTGTTTTGTTGATATCTATTGTGGAATTTATTGCTATTTACACAAATAATACAATAAAATCAAAAAAAAAAAAAAAGAAAAAGGAAAAGAAGAAATTTATCAAAAGTGAATACGAAAAAAGAGAATTTACCAAAAGTGAAAACAGAATTATTCGTATTAGATAAGTAATTTATGGAACCATTGAACTGTATGAAAACGAATAAATAGTGTTAAATAGAATTACTAGTGGGTAGAAAGTTTTAAACAACCTACAAGGGTTGGTATGCCATAAAATTCCAACAACCAACCAACACACACACACACACACACACACACACACACATACATATATATATATATATATCGTTCACTCGATTTCTATTTGTAAGATGGCTTCAAGCAATTTTGTAAGTTATAGTCGTTTGACAAACGTAATATTTAGATACAATAATAAATCTAGAGTGTAAACGCTTAAAAAAATTTAATCTTTGAGTTTGCATGTTCGTATGATAGAAAACATATTCTTGTATTAACATTGATTTTTTTTTTTTGTCGTCCTGGTTTCAGTAATTACTTTGGAACGAGGCATTATAATCTAATCTTTATCTTTTCGTATACCTAAAAAATCAGGTCATCCCTTCCCGTTATATAGTGGAAGAAAAAGGAAAAAAATGAAAAAAAAAAGAAGCATTCCGAGGTTTTACTTCTTCATCTATGGATAAGATGCTAACGTTAAACATAAAAAAACAAAGCATCTTCAGGGGGATTTTGTTTTATAATATTGTCACATCCGAAAAATTGTTTTCGAAAAAAAAAATGAAACGGCTGATTCTTCTTTCATTTTCTTATTTGAAAATCATTTTTCGGGTGGTGTAACATCCCATAATAACATCACCTTGAAGATGGTTTAAAAATAAACCCTAAACATTCAATATTTTCATATTATACATTTGCAAATAAGAATGTATCGTTTGAATATCATTTTCCTATTCACATACCGTGGGATTTATTTTCATTTTTGTTTGATGTATATTGATAATTTAAATCTGGAAGTAGTAGTTAGATTTTGAGCTCTTTCTTTCATGTTGATGTAATGTCTATTTTTTTTACCCCTCCTGTCGGTAGTGTTTAGAATATGTTGATTGCATTTCCTACTCTGAAGTAAGACCCCTAAAAAAGTCACAGCATAAAACTGCATCTAATGGTGAGGCTCTAGTTCTGGAGAGAGTAGAGTATCCATTCGTGGCCATTACTCCCAGGTCGACCCTGACCAGGAGGGATCGTACTTCTAGGGTTCCATCTATGGGATAGGTAGATCTATTTAAAGATCATTTCTATTCAATATGAATACTAGTGCAAAAAAATAAAAATTAGGAAACAGTACTAAAGAATATGAATATGAAGCGCCAATGAGCACGGTTTCTTAACTTCTAGGCATAAAATAAACATGGACGGGTTGATAAGCCGTTAAAATCAATCAATCAAGCAAATGTTTTTCTATACACTCTTTCTGTTAATGTTCGTAGGATAATTTTAAAACAATTTTGCTTATCGCTAAATGATCTGATATGAATAATAGTAAGATGGTGACCTTAGTCGAGGGTAATCCGAAGGCTCCTTTTCAATAGCTACTACAGCAAAGCGTTAGGGAGGGGGCTACTCAATTCACAAGATCGCACAACTTTACCCTTAATCCGTAACTTATAATGATGAGTGTTAAGCAAGGCAGCACCAAGTACCATTTTTTGATATGACTTGGGATTGAACCTTGGTCTCTACGAACCATGGGCAAACACTCTACGCATTAGGCTAATGACCATTGTTCTGCGTTATTTACCATAATGTAAATATATAAATACATAGGAATACAAGTATTAAAAAGGAAACTGAAATTGAAGATCTTTAGATTACTGATATAGTGCTTTTAGTTCATTTTTGTTCTAATGCAACTGAGAAAGGTATGAATCAAAATCTCACTTTATTCACTGTTACCTCTACACATTGGGGTAAATTGGCCACATGACGGACATTTTGTTTTAACATTGAAAATTAGTCAAAAAATAAGATTAGCCGTACAATGGCCTCGCTATTATAAGTTAAAATTTTATCAAGAATCCATTTATGACTTTTTGGTAGCTTTACGTTCGAAAGAATTTAATATTTATTAGACTTTTTTTACACAATCATGAAAGCGCAAAAAATCAGATGAGTATTTTTAAACCCATGTAAAACTCCCATTTGGAGGAGTATAAATTACATTCGGCAATTTCAAAATAAATCAAACGAGTACACACATTCTGACTCGGGTTGTTGCTTTTTAACAATGGAATTATACAATATAAATAAGTCTCCAGGCTTTTTTCGTATGAGAACTTTTATTGATAGTACACTCATGAAACTCTAGTCTCCATCGAAGCAATCACTCCGGCTGCAATGCACTTGTTGTACCGTTACAAAACTTCTGGAAGGCCCCACAGAAGTCCTCTTGTGTGAGTGTGTCAATGACCTTCGTCACAGCCTCTTTCGTCTCCTCAGTTGTCTCATAACGACAGCCTCTGAGCTTAGGGAATAACCAAAAGTCACAGGCAGCAAGGTCTGGACTTTAGAGAGGCTGAGGAACTGTCTTGATGCCCATCTTGGTCAAATAGTCTGTGACAAGAATGGAGTTGTGGACTGGTGCATTGTCCTAGTAGAAATGCCGCTGACCCGATTTGAAGAGTGCTGGCCTCTTCCGACGGAATCTCTTCTTGAACTCCCTTAAAACCTCAACATAGTAACCGTAACCCTAACACTTTGGCCTATAAACTCTGGTGTATTGACTTCCTTACTCCTTCCACACCTCTCATCATCCCTCACAGACTCCCTGTCTTCCTTTAATCTCATGCCACTCAAAAACCGATGCTCGATTCATGCGAGATGCTCCAAAAGCAGTCTAAAGCATTCCATACGTTTCTGTGGCATTTTTTCCAAGTTTAAAATAGAATTTTATTGCATATCGTTCTTCCTCACGTTCAGATTGCATTTTTGAAATTCACCAGCTGTGACAATCAGGCTTTAGTAGGGCGTATTCCAATTCCTGCTGTAGCTGTTCATTTAAAATTGAAATCATAAAAATTGGTCAATCATCTTATAAAATGTATAGCAATAACATACTGAATTTTCAAAGAGTCTACGACAATTTTAAATGCCTGTACGAAAAAAAGTTTGGAAACTTATTGAATGCACCACGTAGGTGCGCTGAAGATATATAAAATGCTTAGTTTACTTAAAAATGCTGAGGCGTACAATAAAGGTGATTTGGTTTCTCTGTTTTAATGACATATCAACCTTCGTGGATTAAAATACCATTTCCGATGCCAAGGATATCCTTATAGAAGAACTTTAGCGGTTTTATTTTAGGCATAACTGAGTGAATAAGGGGTTCATATCTTTGCCAAGAAAACAGTCATTCTGGGTGAATTGTATAAAAATAGAATACAATAAAAAGTAGAAGACAAAAACTTTTTGGAGCATTCGATATAATTGAAAGTAACATTCTTGTTGATTTGTTGACGCTCTTAAACTGGTGCCTGTGGTGCAATTGTTATCGTCGCAGGAACTGAACACGGCGACTCGAGTTCAAATCCTGGACGAGACTGATTGCATTTCACATTGCACTAATACCCTTGGGAAAGGTATGAATCCAATTATTCTCCCTCGAGCTATGGGTAAATAGTAGGACAGACTAGTTTCTTCGGCCTTGGTGAGGCAACTAGTCTCGGAGAAGGAAAACTCTGAATTCAAACCTGTTAAATTCCGCTTAAAAATTGAGCTTGTGTCATATCCTGCCCGAGCGGAGGGGTTGGTAAATAGGCTTAAACTGAGAAATACATTATTTCGCAACGAGATAATTTTCAAATGATTTGTTATAAAAATATAGTTTCGTTTGGTTTCTTTCTTTAATGACATATCAACCTTCTTAGGTTATTTAATCTTATTTACTATTACACCACGGGCACCTCCATTTTCTTAGGTTATTTAATGCCAAAACCATCTTTGTGAAAGAACAGTAGTGATACTATTCTACCAATAGTTGGGGGGGATATGGGGGTTCATACGTTTCCCAAGGGTATTGTTCGAATAGCGCGACTTGAGGTCGAACTCATTGACTACGATTTCACAATCCTGTAAGTTAGCCTCTACAACAACTTAATACCTTATCATAAATGCTGCACGTATAGCTTTTTAACTAAGGAGTGTTACATCCCAAGTGTATTATTGAGTTGTATGTAAATAAAAACATTTTTCATCTGCTTTTTCGATAAATGTCACTGGGATTCAAGCCGTAAACATTTTTCTGAAAAGTGTTTATAATTTTCTTATTATCAAATTTTTTACTATTTTCTGTTTCGACCAAACAAGAATTAATTAGAAAGATCCACAATAAAGGCACATTAAACGCTTAATATAAAGATAATAAAGAAAAGGAAAGAAAAGTAGATGTTTTTCTGTCGTTTAACATTTGTCGATTTTGGTTGTTTCCTTTTGGTGATAAGTTGTATTGATGCTTATCATTTCCACGATAAGGTAAAAAGATGTTTACCGACGAAGCTTTCATTATCTTCCATATGTTCATTTTACTTCACGTACATTGCAATTAAAACAAATAATAGCAGATGTAAATAACTTTAAAAAGAAAATGCTCTGTAATTTCCTAATGTACGATATTTAACAAGAAATGAACAACTTAAGCATAAAAAAAAAATAAGATACATAAAACATTGTTTCTGATAAGAGAAGCTAAAAGTTTACGGAAACACGAATTAATTGCTTCGTACACTGAACACGATGAAAATTTGATAAAGAAATGAAATCGAAAGTGAGATATTGCCGAACTGGGACCATGAAATCGATGATTATTTTTCGGAGTCAGCGTTTGAGTAATTTCATATTACTTCTAATTTGTTTTCTAATCTTTCATAAAAGTTATTAATTTCACTGAGTAGTAATACAAGATGTTTTAAAAGTCACAAAATGGTCATTCTGGGTACAATATATAGATATAAAATACACTAAAAGTAGAAGACAAACTTTTATTTCATGCTAAGAAAGAATAGTAATGATACATTTTTAACTCATAGCTTCGGGTTTAAAGGGGGTTCACATTTTACTAAGAGAATTAGTCCGAAAGTGAATGTAATAGCGTGATTTGAGGTCGAACTCGCTTACTTCGTGGCTGCAAACACTTTAATCATTACCAATCCCCATTGCACTGGGATTTGTAAAATGGAAGTCGTACTTCATTGCAATTCGTCTGCAATGTTGTCTAACTTTGTAACATAGCCATACATGAATATGTGAAATGTACATAGAATGTCCATAACTCATATATAGATAACATCATCATCATCATCATATCGCGCTGGTAGCACGGATATCCCTGACCCTCTCTCGCCACTCCTCCCTATCGTTCATCGCCCTAGGTAGGTCTTCAGGACAGCATCCCGTATCCTTACATAGATAACATAGGAATCCCGAAACACAAAAACACTTACGGCTTCCTAGTTCAGGTACGAAACTTTATTACCTTTAAGTTAAAATGTTTTTCGACATGAGGAAGAGAGAGGCACAATCTTTCTATGACGACTTTTCCATCTCCCCCCCTCCCACAACCACCACCACCACCACGTGCGACACCCGTCGTAAGGCTTCGGCGAGCTCCGAAAGTCAACCGTCTTCTTCGGACGCTAGGACTCAACTCTCTGACTTTTCTCAAATCCCCCAAATCCTCAGCCCACGCTTCCGGTGCATGACGTCATTCACATCCCCCGGTCATTTTTTTCTATTTGGGATTTTTATTTTGAATGGCATATCCTCCCCGCACGCGCGTGAACACCTGCGCTCATGTTGCACCTAACTAACCCATGCGCTAAGCGAAAGGTTCTCAGCCTAACTAAACCGAAAGGCAAGATATATAAAACGAAATCCCTCGGCCATTATATTACAATTTAAGCTGATTTTTTTTATTACTATTACAATAAACTAATGACTCAATTTTCTTCTAATGGGTACAGACTGGGAGACCGTGGTTCAATCCCGAGTCGAGTCATATCAAAGACTCAAAACGGTACTTGATGTCTCCTTGCTTCACACATATAGTTTCTAATTATAGAGTTTGAATATTGAAACACAATGCTGTGGTACTACTCACAGGTGTGATAGTACCTAATAGCTTCATATCAATAGGGAAAATATATTGGCTGCAAAATTATTCATATTTTTAGGACCGTGTGCAACCCATCCAAATCTAAACAAACAAAATCATAAGAAACAGCAACAAAAAATGTCAATAGGAATGAACGCGATTCCCTGATTTCTAAAAATAAAATAACCCTAGATGGGTTGATATGCCATTAAAATAGGTCAATCGATTATTCCTAAGCATTCCTGTGACACACGCTGGTAAAGACTTATCACAAATCATTGTTTAGTTTGCCTCTTTAAGATAATCTATCTTGAGAGAGAGAGAGAGAGAGAGAGAGAGAGAGAGAGTGAATTCTTTTTTTTCAAAAATAGAAACTCGAACGGTACTGAAACAATTGTGTATGTATCGACAAAACAAAATTAAACAAAAGTATAGAAGTCATCACCGAAGATAAGCATCGATGAGCTACTTCAGTATTTAGATGGTTTCTCTGTTTTTTTAATTTGTTTGCGTTTTATGGCATATCAACATTTATATGTTATTTAATGTCAAATCCATTTTTATCCAAAAACAGTTCTATTTCAAACAAATCAGTTTAACATAAGTACTCAGTTTATTTGTCAAAAAACCCCGTCTTTTTCAAGTTATTCAGTTTAGTCAAAAAGTTTTAATTCAAACAATTCAGTTTAGCATAACTATAGTTTTTGTTTACACAGAGTTAAAATTCAAAACAGTCCTATTTCAAACAATTCAGTTTAGTGCTAGAACAGTTTCAATGTCAGAAACAGTTCCATTTCGAACAACTCAGTTTAGCATACAAAAACAGTTCCATTTCAAATGATCAGATTTAGCATAAGAACGCAGTTTAAATATTGTATACAGTTTAATTGTCCAAAACATTTCTATTTTAAGTTATTCAGTTTAGTCAGTTCAAATTCAAACAGTACAGTTTAGCATACAAAAACAGTTCCATTACAAAGAATTCAGTTTAGTATAAGTACGTACTTTAAATGCCAAAACAGTTCCATTTCAAGCAATTAAGTTTAACATAAGTACGCAGTTTAGTTCTTTTTTACCCGTACATAGGACCCTATCAGGTGCTACCACTCCGGGCCAGAGTGGACCTGGAAGCAATGGTATTGAAGGGGTACTCTGCATTGCCCAAAGCTCCATTATTACTGGAACCTCAACATCAGATTGTTTAGTGTCATATCTAAGACACTCGTTGGGAGGGGTCTTACCCCTCTGCAGAGAAGCAGTCGGTGTATTCTACAGCCCCAGCCGACAGGGCAAGTATTTTGATTGGTAACTACTTCGGAACAGCAGGTACAATGAGCAACATATGACTTTATTTCTTTATTTAATGGCATATCAACCTTTGTAGGTTATCTAATGCCTAAGCTATTCCCCTAGAACAGTAGTGGTACTATTTAACCCATAGCTAGGAAGATAAGGGGGTTCATATCTTTCCCAAAGGTA
>OY757909.1:64237430-64682430 GCA_963585895.1 Sepioteuthis lessoniana | reverse complement strand
TACGTGAGTTCTGCAAAAGATAATTTAATCTTTTTCCAATAACAATTTCGTCGAAAGCGAATCTAAATAAAATGTTATTTAATGTTGCATATTAGGAATATGATATATTTGGCGAAATATGTTTCAGGATAAGATGTAGCTTGATGAAACAACTTGGCTTTTTATTTTATTTAGTAAAATATATTTTCCGGATAAATATTCTTTTTGTTTTATTCTTGATTTTGAGATTTGAATGTTTTTTTTTCCAAACACAGAACTTTATATCCGAGATTAGTTACGTTTTATTGTATTCATTTTAAACTATTCTATTCTTTAATTTTTGTTGTATTTTAATTATTCACTTTGATAGATTAGGAATAAAAACTTTTCCGTAATGCTCTCCAACAAAAAAACCTGAAAGTGTAAGCAAATATTTATTAAACCCTTTCGACGGGCATTAGAATAAGCTGAATACTGAGGTGGAGTGAGACCCCTAGAAAAAAAGGGAGTCTTCTAGGTGTGACATTAAACTGCATCTAATCATGTGGCTCTAGTTCTGGAGATCTTGGGAGTGAGGAGAACCCTTCCCATACCATTACTCCCAGTTCGACTCTTAACCTGATTGTAGTACCAGTTAGGATGCCATTTATGGGTCAAATATTGGTCTATCTAAAATTTATTCAGATTGGACCACACACACACACACACACACACACACACACACACACACACACACACACACACACACACACACACACACACACACAAAATGAACCAACAGAGAATGCGATTCCCTAACGACAAGGTATAAAATAACTCTAGACGAGTAGACACGCCGATAAAATAATCAATCAATCAATCAATCAATCCTTTAACTATTTGTTTTAAAGCAACAATGTCTTAAGGGTAATAAGCAACAATGTCTTAAGGTCAATAATATAGCATGGGCATAAAACTAAAATTTTTGATAATTTTTTATTTGACAATGATGAAACAACAATATAAAATATGGTGGTGTAATGGTTAGCAAGATCGGCTAGCAAACCTACACGAACGAGTTCGAGTCTCATTGGGTGCCCCTTTCATATGGCCTTGTGCCACATCTAAGCAAAAAGCTTAGTAAATTTCCAACAATATAAAAATCTTAAACGTCGTTTGATGATAAAAGATATTGGTATTTTTTATCAAATGAATTTATTTAATTGTCATAATATCTTGATAGTTACAATATTGGTTGTATTTTAGAAAATATGCATTTTGGTTTTTGAAAATATTTATTCACAGTGGAATTGTGTTCGCCTTATGGTCATGGTGATGGTACCAGTCTCTCCACGAATGATATCAACGAACAGATGCTGGGTGAATATTAAGTGTTATAATATTGCTCTTACCCAAAATATATTTATTTTACTGATGGAAATTTACATGTTTTTATAATTTGATACATTCTTACTGCCTTTTTCGAGATTAGCATTGCTGCAAATGTATAAATAAGGGGTCTCAAACACGCGGTTTGCAATTTACTTTTCTCTGGCACGTTGCGGAACAATTTTCGTAACTACTATTTTCCTAAGACTTACTAATTTGTTCCTCACACCTGACCATGTTTTCTCCAAGAGAAGGGAGGAATTTCAGTCACTTTCACTTCAAGATCAAAAGCTGAAAAGCAGAAACAATCCGATTTTATATCCATTAAAAATATCTTAATTCGGAACGTTAGTAAAATCTATATCAGTTTGTTTCAAAGTACTATTGTGATGAGATAGCAGGCGGGGGTGATTGCAATAATAGAAAATTAAAAAGAAAAACGCACACTAAAGAATATGAGACATTTTTTTTTTTGTTTCAACCCGTAAGAAGAGGTAGACACGTCGACTCATATTGGCATGGGAATAGTGTAATTGAGAATGCAGAGAAAACATAAAAATAGAAAATCATGAAAACTGTTTTAGAGTGGATTGTTAAATAAACAGAAATTATATCTGCTATTTATTTATGGATGATAAAACTTTGAATTTTACTTTTGTTGTTTCTTTTTTTTTTAATAATATTTATAATGAAGTTTATTGCAATTTGCTCTTGAAATACTATAAAATGAAATAAAAACTGAAAAAAAAAAAACAAACAACAAAACAAAACAAACCCCAAACAAACAAACAAACAAACAAACAAACAAAAAAAAAACAACAAACAAACCAATGAAGAAGTAAAAAGCGACAACCGAAAAAAGGGATTTAACCAAGATTAAAAATAGAATTAAGGAAAATTTGAAACCAAAAAAATTGTCCTCCCCTATTTCACTCAAGTTCACATATTCTACTTATTATTAAATGCGTATTCATTTTGACGAGAAAAAAAGAATTGCAGCTTATCAGATGCATTGCAGATTCAAATTATTACTAGTGAAAATCACGCCTAACATCATCTCACTGTGTTTCTTCCCTAGGACATAATGGCCTTCTGGAGTCGTTGAGTTACGAGAGATTGGTTTTCTTAAGTGATCAAAAACTGATGTATATTAAACATCGGTGGAGTGGGGGGTCTCTTGGGCGTAGTGGCTAACGTGCTTGATTGGAACATTGTAGTAAGCAAGTTCGAATTCCAGTTCTGCTATTACGTTCACTTTCGGTCTAATACCCTTGGAAAAGGTAGAAACCACTCAGCTATGAGTTAAATAGTACATCTAATTTTCTTCCATAAAGATTGCTATGGCATTAAATAACTCACAAAGGTTGATATGCCATTAAACAAAGAAACCAAACCAAACTAAAACAAAAACCATCAAACCAGACCAAACAGAAAACCCATCAGTTGTATATCACATTATCTAAACATTGTAATATACAAGTGATATGATATTTTATCATGAAATGATACAATCGGAAAGTGAGATCGGGAGATTTTTTTTTTTCGCTTTTCAAATCGATAAGCTCATTTCATGTTTGTGCTGATAGCCGCAGTAGCGTTGTTGAAAGGATGAGGTCACTCTGCTTTTGAACTCCTTCAAAAGTAGCGCCAATTAAGATTTTTTTTCTCATTTTTTTGCTTTTCTTATGTGATAAACGGGAGTTTCTGTGTTGTAGTGGCTAATGAGTTGGACTCCAAAATCGTAGGAAGTAAGTTCAAACTCCTAACGAACGATATCATTCACTTTCGGACTAAAACTCATGGTCAAGATATGAACTCCCATATATCTCTTTTAGGGGTCAAATACTATCACTGCAGGTATTCTCCAAGGATGTCTTTGGTATTTATTAACCTAAGAGGGTTGATATGCTATTAAATAAAGAAACCAAATCATGCGATATATGTCGATTTTCATTTTTTTTTGTAAGTTTTTATTTTCTAAAAAAATGTATTGCGCCCCCTCGAAAGAATTTCCGTGGCTTATTACTTATAATAATGTTGATATTTTCTTTAAATAAGAAATTAAAAAACGCTAATTTTAGTCACTTGTTATATTATTTAAGGAAGGTAGCGTTTAAACAAAAAATAATATTGTTTAATCGACGCGAATTTATAAGCTAAACAAGATATTCTCTTGGAATGTGACCGGAAAAGATCTATTTTCTCGAGTAGTTCTCCTTGCTGACCATACATATCCTGCCACGGTGTACCATTGATGTTGCAGTGTTTAGATTCCATTCGTCCAAAAATTCATCAACAACAGATATGAGGGAAGTTCCCGTTGCGTAGTGGTTAAAGTGCTGGACCGCGACATCATAGTAGGTGAGTTCGAACTCCAGCCGCGCTATTTCGTTTACTTTCGGGTATAAAACTTTTTATCTCCAAGCCATGGATTAAATAGCACCACTGCTGTCCTTCTGCAAGAATTGAGTTGACATTAAGCGACCCTCCCTTAATGTTCAGTTGATTTACTAATGAATGAGCTTTCATATTGTTGGCTGATCTGCGCATGCGTAGGTTTAATTCAGCAGGCATATTCACTTTCATGAGGGCTTATACATTTATACTTATCCTTATATTAGTGTAAATAGCACCATTGCTGTCCTACAAAAATTGACTTGGCATTAAGTGACCCACGAATGATATGCCATTTAACAAAGGAACCGAAACAGTTAGTTGTTTCTAAAATGCGCTTCGAACAAGAACAGTTATCGTACAAATGCATTAGTTGAACACCACATCTTTAGGATTCAAGCCTGATACTGTAAGCAGTGAACTACCTGCAGCAATTTGTTTCTCTGAGAAATTAAATAAGCAAAACTGCTTGCTTATTAAAAAAGAATTCATTTCTCTAAACTTACTTAATGTTTTGTCTATTCAGATATTAAAAAAATTGAAAAAAAAACAGTAAAAGAAAATAAAAATAAAAAAGATCGTTGTCGGTGACAAACTAAGAAAAAAAATCCAAGAAGACAAACATAAACATAAATCAAAAAAAGACAAAACAGAAAAAAATAACCATAAAATAAAATAACAATGATGCCGAAAAAAGATTAAAAAATTCAGAATTACCTCCCTTAACGTTCAGTTGATTTCTTAATGAATGCGCTTTCATATCGTTGGCTGAGCTGCGCATGCGTAAGTTTAATTCAGCAGGCGTATTCTATTTCATGTCGGTTTATACATTTGTACTTATGTTTATATTTGTTTAAATATTAATATATATACACATAGAGATCTCAATAGTAATGCCACAAATATAAATATCCACATAACCGTTTGTGACTATATATATATATATATATATATATACTCTAAGAAAAAACAACGAAACCGGTCACATAGGATTATAAATTTATTTCAATCCTGTTACGCATTTTTGAAATTTCCAAAAACACGAATAAAAAAAAATTAACAGGACTTCTTCAGATCTTTTTGATAAAAAAAAAATGGAATAGACACATAAGAGTGGGAGGGGATAGAAGAGTGGGAGGAGATAGAAGAGGGGTGAAGAGTTACCTCTTCATTAAGCCCACTTCCGTTTTAAATATAAATTTCGGTTAGCAAGGTAGTAAAATTTTAAATATTCATTCATGAATAATTTCTTGTCCTGATGGAATTACTCTCAACTCCGGTTTAACTGGACCAAGAATTATATATATATATATATATATATATATATATATATATATATATATAAAACCCAATCCCTCCACATGAGCAGGATGCCACACAAAGTCAATTTTAAAGATGCATTTAACAGCTTTTTTCTTCACCTAGATGGGTTGCCATATCAAATTAAAGATCCCAGTCTTCCCTTCTATTTACATATAGCTGGATGGAGAACAGTTGGACTCATACATTTTCCAAGCACATCAGCAATATGTGAAATGCAAACAGTCTGGTCCAGGGTTCGAACTATATATATATATATATATATATATATCCATGAAGACATTGTACAGATACTTGGTAAGGGCTCACTTTCCGATGAAACTGTGAAAAAAGGGCTGCGGAATTCAAGCCGGGTATATCACTTGTTACTGTTTCCTAAACTTGAATCTAACAAGTGGGGAAACAATAATAAGATCATATATACTGTGGGGGAGTTTTTAGAGGAGCAATGCCACTGTCTTCCCTGATGGTATTGCAAATCTTAAGCATTGTCGATCCCAGTGCATTGATGTCAAGTGGAACTATATAAAAAATAGTGAAAAACAGACTTGTTCCTCTGACCTCTATTGAGTGAAACTTAGAACTTTTTGAATGACACTCGTGTCTCTCTCTCTCTCTCTCTCTCTCTCTCTCTTCATACATACATACATGGTGCATTCAATAAGTTTCCAGACTTTTTTTGTACAGGCATTTGAAATTGTCGTAGATTCTTGAAAATTCAGTATGTTATTGCTATACATCGTATGAGATGACAGACCAATTTTTGATTTCAGGTTCAAATGAACAGCTACAGCAGCAATTGGAATAAAGCCTAATTGTCACAGCTGGTGAATTTCAAAAATGCAATCTGGATGTGAGGACACTTTAGAAGAACGATATGCAATAAAATTCTGTTTTAAACTTGGAAAAAATGTCACAGAAATGTATGGAATGCTTCGGACTGCTTTTGGACCTTCTTGCATGAATCGAGCATCAGTCTTTGACTGGCATAAGAGATTCAATGAAGGCAGGAAATCTGTCAGGGCTGATGAGAGGTGTGGGAGGAGTAAGGAAGTCAATACACCAGAGTTGATTGGCCAAAGTGTTAGGGTTACTATGTTGAGGTTTTAAGGGAATTCAGCAAGAGATTCCGTCGGAAGAGGTTAGCACTCTTCAAATCGGGGCAGTGGCATTTCCACCAGGACAGTGCACCAGTCCACAACTCCATCCTTGTCACTGACTATTTGATGAAGATGGGCATCAAGACAGATCCTCATCCTCCCTATAGTCCAGACCTTGCTCCCTTGTGACCTTTGGTTATTCCCTCAGCTCAGAGGCTGTTATTATACTAAACCAACGTTATGAGACAATTGAGGAGATGAAAGAGGCTGCGGCGAAGGTCATTGACACGCTCACACAAGAGGGCTTCCATTAGGCATTCCAGAAGTTGTTGGAACGGTACAACAAGTGCATTGCAGCCGGAAGAGATTACTTCGAAGGGGACTAGAGTTTCATGTGTGTACTATCAATAAAAGTGCCCATACGAAAAAAGTCTGGAAACTTATTTAATGATCCTTGTATATGTGTGTGTCTGTCTGTATGTGTGAACCCCAGTATTTATTTTCGCACGAAAATCAACACTGAGCAAATGTACTTGATAATTAATACTTTGTACCCGCCGGGTGGGTGCATATAGATAGTCCTTACGCGTTTATGTGCGAATGTGTATGTTTTTATATGGTTTTATATATCCAGATTTTTATATTATACAGTCATCAAATAACAAACTCAGGCTTACATCCACGCACGCATATACGGATACAGACACATGTACATATATTTAGGTGCGTACACGCGTACGTGAATGTTCTAAGTGTATGAGTGTGTCTAGTTCCTGTGCTTATACGCACATATACATTCACATATCTACCCGTACATACACGCTGATACAAGCGCACTTAGAGTAAGGGTTAACGTTGGTGGACATTAAACCAACGATTTGATGGTTTGGTTTGGTTTGGTTGTTTTAATGGCATATCAACCTTCGTGGGCAATTTAATGCCAAAGCCATCCTTCTAGAAAAACTGCAATGATGCTATTTAACCCTTAGCTGGTAGGATAAGGGGCTTCATACCTTTCCCAAGAGTACTTGTCCAAAAGTGAACGTAATTGCGCGACTGGAGTTCGAACTCGCTTACTACGATTCTGCAGTCCAGCGATTTAACCATTACACACATAACGATTCGAGTTTAAATTCTTTATTTGGATGTTGGCGTTTCTAAAGCTCTTTGGAAAGGCATGAGCTCCTATGTTCTTCCCCCACCCAGCTATGGGAAATGGTTGGGCAAATTGGATTCTTTAGCGTTCGATAAGCAACCAATCTGGGAGAAGGAAAACTTTGAATTCACACCAGCTTTACTCCGCTTAAAATTAATCTTGCATCACCACCTGCTCGTGGTTGAAGGATTACGCAAAAACATTCGGAGTTAGTTTAGACTCCGGAGAAAAATATTTGACTTTAAGAATTACGTTTGAAATATTATCTTCATGAATGTAAGTAGATTAGTTTAATAGTTCTACGATTAATAAAAAAATATTCACATTTGAGTTCAAAGGATGTATATTTTTTTAGTGAGTGTGTGTGGGGGGAGGGGAGGTAGTGGTCATACCCATCTGAAGCAAAAACAGTTTGTGTATTCTAAGCCTCGTCGAAAGACGCTACATAAATTTAAGTTCAATTAAGCTCAACGTTGGTTATGGGATCATAAAATCTGCAATTTTTGGTAAATCGATGTGAAATGTGAAAACTTAGATATTAAAAAAAAAACAGCGTTTTTGACATCATAAATGGTGCATAGTACCAATAGTCAAATCCACTTTTTCAAAGTTGTTTGTTAAATCAACGTTTTGCCCAGTTGACTCGGGCAGTAGAATACGCCGACTGCACCTCTGCAGAGGGGTAAGACCCCCCCCTCGCCAACGAATGTTCTGGATATGATACTAAACAATCTGATGTTGAGGTTTCAGTAATGCTGGGACTTTGGGGAATGTGGTGTACCCCTTTATTGCCTTCACTCCCAGGTCCACTCAGGCTCGGAATGGTAGCACCTGATAGGGCCCTATCTATAGGTTAAATAGAACTAACTGCATACTTTTGCTAAACTGAATTGTTTGAATTAGAACATTTTGACTAAACTGAATAGCTTAAATAGAAATGCTTTTGACAGTTAAACTGTACTGACATTTAAACGGTGTGTTTATGTTCAGCTGAATTGTTTGAAATGGAACTGTTTTTGACATTGAAACTCAACTTACACTAAACTGAATTGTTATATATAGAATTGTTTTGACATTTAACTGTATTTAAACAAAATATGTACTTATACTAAACCGAATTAGCTGAATTAAAACTGTTTGAATAAACTGAATAGCTTGAAATAGAAATGTTTTTGACAATTAAACTGTGTACTCATAATAAACTGAATTGTTTGAAATAGAACTATTTGCATAAAAATGGATTTAGCGTTAAATAACCAACAAAGGTTGATATGCCATAAAACCCAACCAACTAACCAACCAACCAACCAACCATTAAATCAACTTTGTCGAACACAGATGATACAGAGAAGCTGAACTGTCACGTTGTAGAAAGCGAATTCGGACTCTGGCCGCGCTATTACGTTTACTTTCGGACTAATATCATGAGGAAAGGCATGAACTCCTTATGCCCAGTCTATAAGTGAAATATTACCAATTCTGTTCTTTTATATGTATAGCTTTGACATTTAATAACCCAAGACGGTTTTTATTGCCTTTAAATAAAGAAAAAAAACCACACACACAAGCTAAGTACGCTTAATAAAGATATTTGCGTATATATTTTCATGTATATAAAGAAAGAAATTTTTAGTCAATTATTCATTACTAAAAAAGAACACGTCATTATTTTTCTGGCCTTTGTTATGATTATTCAAACTCGGTAGAAACTAATAAAAATTTATTACTTTTTTTTAAGGAAATAATTCATTTTTAATGTATTATCATTCCTTTCTTATCAGTCAGATTTTTGCATATAGGTATTTGATAGATGTGTGTGAGTGCATTCAACGTACGTTGAATACTTGAATGAATCCTGATAACGTAGGCTTTTAAAACAAACAAACAAACAAACAAACAAACAAACAAACGTTGACATAAAGATTCTCTGCAAGTAGGTGTGAAATGTCCGATACTCTTGCGCCTTAGCTAAAAAGTTAAGATAGAACTGATAGTTTTACATATCGGACAGGAGTTGAGTGTGTCCTCTGAGGCAAAAGTTTACATAAGATCAAACAAAGAAACAAAACCAAATCAAACCGGGTAATTAAAAGAACTCTTAACCCCCTCGAAGGGGGTAATTTCATGATATAGCAACAAACAGTCTCCTTATGTTCACCATCCCTGTCGACACATTCTTGGAGACTACCAAAAGTAACGAAAAAAATGTTAATATTTCTATGGGAGTATCTTTATTAGAAAATCAGAACTGATATTACAGAGATCACCCTGGGAAGGGTTCAATAATTATGTTTTGACTGCGATAGCGAACAGGTGGAGACTTTAAAATCATATCATAAAGGAACTTTACTTTATATATATTTATATATATGTCACCAATGTCATTATGAGTTGCTACTCGTAAATTATTCTTCATAGAAGCTAGGTTAGTCTAATAAAAAAAATACTTGAAAAATCTTATAAGCATGTGCTTAAAAGACTGTATTGAGCTTTAGTTTAGGAGTACTTATCCATCTTCCCACTAAGTCAGAATTAACATGAAGTCATTTTACAGTAAAGAAACTACACTCAAAAGGAGACCCATTCCTAACAGTCAAAAAATTGCTTGATTCACTTAGTACTCCTCTTTTTGTACGCCTCAGGCGTCAAGTGATATACCTAACCCTGCTAAGCAGGTATTGCCGCGGGTATGGCCTCCTGAGACCAGTTCATCAAATTACAATCATCCACCAGGTACAATCGAATGTCAGATGGGCTCGCGCAGAGGAAGTTAGAAATTGAGAGCTTGTTTAGTAATCAGAGAAAAAGTGTTTGCTTTTGAGTTCAACTTTTAAAATTTGAACTTTTTGAATATAATCAGATCTGCTATTTTGATTTATAACATTTGCTTTGTAAAAAGTAATAAATAATGAAAAAAAAAATGTGTTCCTTCTTTTACTAATTTTTTTAGATCTTCTGATGTTTGTGATGTCATGGCTTAAGTGCCGGACAGCAGCTTCGTAGTAAATAAGTTCGAACTCCAGTCGCGATATTACATTTACTTTGAGACTTATACACTTGGGAAAAATATGTCATCATCATCATCATCATCATCAAGTCGTACTGTAAGCACAGATCTCCCTAGCCCTCTCTCGCCACCCGTCTCTGTCGTCCATTGCTTCCAGGAGGTCTTCAAGGCTATATCCTGTATCGGCACAGAGCTGTTGTATATAGGTTCGAGCTGGTCGTCCTACACTTGCTCGTCCTACCTTTGCTCGTCCATGAGACGAGATCCACGAGAGAATATCGCTTATGAGTTCGTCCTTACTTCTCCAGCAGTGTCCTGCATGTTTGGTTCGTCTAACTTGGTAGTTTTCGTGATGGGTGGCAGGCGGCCGTATAGCTGCAGCTTTGTTGGGTTTTCCCTCCAGGACTTGTTCAATATAGCTAACAACATTCTTGTGTAATTGCCGTCCAGCTTTTTCTTCATAAATTTAGTTAGCATCCATGTAGTGCACCCATATAGCAGTATCGACACTACAGACGCTTGGAAAAACTGCGTTTTATTTTATCGGTCAGGCCTGACTTCTATATGACTGATAGCCAAAAGTATGTTCTCCCTTATTACTCCAGCTATGGGTTAGGTAGTATCTTGACCTATTTACCAACCCTTCCGCTCGGGCAGGATATGACACAAGCTCAATTTTTAAGCGGAGTTTAACAGGTTTGAATTCAGAGTTTTCCTTCTCCTAGACTAGTTGCCTCACCAAGGCTGAAGAACTCAGTCTGTCCTACTATTTATCCATAGCTGGAGGGAGAATAATTGGATTCATACCTTTCCTAAGGGTATTAGAGCTATGTGAAATGCAATCAGTCTCGTCCAGGATTTGAACTCGAGTATCTTAACTGTTCTACACAAAGGGTATATCCCATAAAGTACATTAATACAACTATCCTGGGCGGTTTCTTGTCAATGTTTTTGAGATTTGATAGAAGGTGCTGCGTTATGAACACTACTAGGCAGCCATCCGGAAATTGACTGTTTTACTTTATCAATAGAAACTTTTTGATCTTAAAAATACATTTTTTAACTTTAAATCAATGACTTTACATCCCTCGACGCTACTCCCTTCGTTTGATGGGTAAAATTATCCGTTCGTTGTTAACTTTTAGCAAAGATTCAGGAATATCGGATATTTTATATTTACTTTCTGAAAAAATTAACGGCAACTTTTTTCTTCATCTTAAGTCATAAGTTATCAGAATTAATTCAAGTATTCTACGTAAGGTGAGTGCACTCACAAACATACAGCACATATCTGTATGCAAAAATCTGACTGATAAGAAAGGAATGATAATACATTAAAAATGAATTATTTCCCAAAAAGTAATAAATTGTTATTAGTTTCTACAGAGTTTGAATAATCATAACAAAGGCAAGAAAAATAATGATGTATTCTTTTTTACTAATGAATAATTGACTAAAAATTTCTTTCTTTCTATACGAGAAAATATATACGTACATATCTTTATTAAACTTAGCTTAGTCGAACCGGTCATATATATATATATATATATATATATATATATATATTCTACTAAAGTAGTAGTAATAGTAGTCCTAATTGTAGTAGTGGTAGTATTAGTAATAATAATAATAATAATAATAATAATAATAATGATAATAATAATGATGATAATATATGTGCGTGTATGTGTTCGGATAGTGAAGACAGAGAGTTGACGATAATTGGTTAGTGTCAGTTTCCCGCCAATGCGATTTGGAGACCAAATGGCAAATATAGTTCTGATGATCACAAAGGCGAGAAACTGAGAGTTACCAAGCACCGTTGACTCTATGTCTACGCTATCTGAACTTAAATATAAATGCTCTGTCACTGATATAAGGCACTTTTTAATATATATATATCGGATGTTTTATACCTACCTTCTGATGAGTTTAATCCCAACTTCTTTTTCTTTTTAAGTCATATTTTTGAGACATAAAAACACTATACATAATAACTATAGAATGAATGACACTCGTAACAATAATAATCCTATTAGAAATAATATTTATAAAAATAAAAATTGACAAAGAAAAATAAAATGGTTTTACCCTCCTTTTTACAAACTTTCCTATATTAATTTGGAAAATATTTTTTTATAATTGATAAGTATTTCAGGAAAGACAACTCTTACGGTGAAATTTTTAATAGAAGCACCTTAAAAATTAGTTATTCATGCACTAACAATATCGCGAAAATAATTTATTACCACAATAAAAAATTATTGGATAAGTTAAATTTGAGAAATAAGGAAACATAAATCCCCCATTTAGTTGTAGAATTAAAGAAGAATGCTCAATGCATAGAAACTGTAACCTAGAGAATGTAGTTTACCAGACAAATATTTTCCCTAAAGGTAATTTTAATGAAAAAGCATACATTGGCGTGTCCTTGCTAAAATGGAAGTTCAAGTATTATAACCATACACAATCTTTTAATAACCCCTTACTTAGGAACCAAACTGCTGTGTCTAAATATTTTTGGAAGTTAGAAGACTACTGATTAACCATAATAATAAATTGGAAATTATTTAAAAAAATCCCTTTCGACGAGTAGTTTGTATGGTAGATACAATTTATGCCGAGAAGAAAAAAATTCATTTTAAAATAACAAGAAAGTAACAATTTATCAAATTGGAGAATTGAATTTATATTTTAATGTAGAGTAAGAAATAAACTCAAATTATGATAGAAAATATTAAATTTACATCTAACCCTTTACAAATAGATAAATAGTGGTTATAATACCCACTCTTTTGTACTTAAATATCAATTTTTGAGGTGGTGTCCTCGTGGTGTAATGGTTAAAGCGATGGACTGCGGAATCGTAGTACGTGAGTTCGTACTCCAGTCGCGCTATTACGTTCACTTTCGGACAAATACCCTTGGGAAAGGTATGAACCCCCTTATCCTCCCAGCTATGGGTTAAATAGTACCACTAGTGTTCGAGGAGAATGGCTTTGGCATTAAATAACCTAAAAAGAGTTGATATGCCATTAAACAAAGAAACAAACCAAACCAACCATCAATTTCTGATTATTAGATATAATAATAAGAATTATGAATATAACATTATATCAATCTTTATATTAAGATATATCTTCTAAATGTCATATATAAATTTATAAAACAACATTAAGAGTTAAAAAATTCAATTAATTTGATTTAATGTTTTCCTTAGAGAATTTCAGTTGCAGAAAAAAATTAAATTAAAATATAAATTTAATTTTACACCTGTTCAATTTTTTATATAGATATATAAAAATAGATCCAAAATTAGAAATGAATATTAAAATTAAATTAAATAGATAACTACTGGTTATATTACTTACTCTATTGTATATAAGGATCAATTTATGATTATTAATTATCGTAATAATCATGATATTAATCTTTATAGTAATATATTTTAACTAGAAATTACACATAAATTTAAACAATATTATGAGTTTTATAAAATAAATTTGTTTTGAATCAATTTAATTTGATGTTCCCCTTAGTGAATCAAATAATATTAATATTTTATTTAAATGAAAATCAAATTAAATTTACACAGTAACAATTTATTAGATTTATATAAGAAAAAAAAAATGGAATCAAGACAATACAATTAGGTTCTTGCAATTTTTTTTTTCATAAATAAAACATAAAAATATCAAAATAAATTTTCTTAAATAATGAAGTTTGTTTATAAAAAAAGGTTTGGTACAACACTGGTTTATAACGGGCTATAATTTAACTAATAATCTACAGGGTTAATATATTTTTTAGTATAGCAAGGTTTTTTTTCTAAGTTGACGCTTACGAAGCGGCTGGAAAGGAGGCTGGACGGAAATTATACAAGAATGTTGAGAGCAGTATTAAACAAGTCCTGGCGACAACACCCCACGAGACTCCAACTATACGGACACTTGCCCCCCATCACAAAAACTATACAAGTTCGACGAACCAGACACGCAGGACACTGCTGGAGAAGCAAGGACGAGCTCATAAGCGATGTACTCTTGTGGACCCCCACACATGGATGTGCAAGAGTGGGACGACCAGCACGAACCTACATACAGCAGCTGTGTGAGGACACGGGATGTAACCCTGAAGACCTGCCGGAGGCGATGAATGATAGGGAGAAATGGCGAGAGACGGTCAGGGATATCCGCGCAGGCGGCGCGACATGATGATGATGATTTATAATTACTTAAATGTCTAATTTAAGGTAAAATATATTCCCTGATATAACAATAAAAACTCTGTCAAATCTTGTATTCCATCCGTTGAAACAGTCTTTTTATAAAAAGATTGTGGAAATGAATTTATAAGGAATCTTATCTGTTAAGTTTTACATGATATATATATATATATATATATATATATATATATATATATATATATATATATATATATGGGGAGAATTTTTAACATTTTTCCGGGAGACTGAGATTCAATCCCATGTCGAGTCATACCAAAGACTCAAAAATAGTAGTTCATACTTCCTTGCTTATCTGTCAGTATTATAAGGTACGTATCAAAGATAAAGTGGAGCAATCGAGGAAAAAGGGTAGCGCTCTACACAACACCTTGGTGGAGTAGTTATTGAAAATGAAGGTTTCGGGTTGCCCTCGAATAGGGTCGCTAACTTTACTTCATATATATATTTATGATATATCATAAATGATAATATATATATATATATACATATATATATATATATATATATATATATATATAGTGACGATGACACACCCACACACACACACACACACACATATATATATATACGTATATACATATATATACATATATATACATATATATATACATATGTATATATATATATATATATTTATATATATATATATATATATATATATATATATATATATGTATGTATGGTTTTCATCACAGGTAATGGTATCGGCGAACAGAGTTCAAATCCTGTTGTAATTTATGTAATAAGGACACGAGGATCATTAAATGAGTTTCCAGACTTTATTCTTATGGGCACTTTTATTGATAGTACACACATGAAACTCTAGTCCCTTTCGAAGTAATCTCCTCCGGCTGTAATGCACTTTTTGTGCCGTTCTAAAAACTTCTGCAAGGCCTCATGGAAGTCCTATTGTGTCAATGACCTTCGTCACAGCTTCTTTCATCTTCATTGTCTCATAACGACAGCCTCTGAGCTTAGGAAATAACCAAAAGCCGCAGGGAGCAAAGTCTGGACTATAGAGAGGGTGACGAACTGTCTTGATGCCGATCTTGGTCAAATAGTCTGTGACAAGGATGGAGTTGTGGACTGGTGTATTGTCCTGGTGGAAATGCCACTGACCCGATTTGAAGAGTGCTGACCTCTTCCGACGGAATCTCTTGCTGAATTCCCTTAAAAACCTTAACATAGTAACCGTAACCCTAACCCTTTGGCCAATCAACTCTGATCTATTGACTTCTTTACTCCTCCCACACCTCTCATCATCCCTCACATACTCACTGCCTTCCTTGAATCTCTTATGCCACTCAATTTTGCATATCGTGTTTCTAAAGTGTCCTCACGTCCAGATTGCATTTTTGAAATTCAACAGCTGTGACAATCAGGTTTTAGTAGGGTGTATTCCAATTCCTGCTATAGCTGTTCATTTAAACTTGAAATCATAAAAATAAATCAGTCATCTCATAAGATGTATAGCAATAACATACTGAATTTTCAAGAGTCTACGACAATTTTAAATGCCTGTACAAAAAAGTATGGAAACTTATGCACCACGTACGTTACACAAAATTATCTAGAACTTGTGCGGCACACTTAACGTAACAGTCATGGTCGTAAGAAATGGAATCGGTGTTTTGAATTCAAATCCTGGACATTTTATAGGTAAAAGGCATGAACCTTTATGCTCTTCCTACCAAGCTATGCCTATTTAGAAGGATACAGGGTGAGGAAGCAAAATTAGGAATATTGTAGTATTATAATAAACGACTCTATTATAAAACACGATTAATTTTGATTAAAAAGAATAAACAACAAAATGAGAAGATAGACACAAAACAGCGTATTTACTCAATATGGCCGGCATTTTTTTTTTTTCAATTATTGTATCAACATGCTTCCGAAACGACTTGCAAGCCTTCAAAATAATACCTTCAGACATTTTCCATTCCTCCTCAATTGCAGTTTTAAGCTAACCAATATTTGGATGGGAATTTGCATTTGTTTTGTTTTATAAAAGGCCCCATATAGAGTAATCAAGGGAGTTAAGGTTTGAGCTTAAATTTTATTTAATCGATTTTCTCACTGTTTTCTCGTGTAATTTCAATTCATTAGCGTGTTTTCTTATTGGTGTTGTGGAATCTTTCTTAATTGCCGTAGCGAGAACCGTTAAAAAATTCTTTTCGATTGTTGTTTAATCTCCCTCTTCCCCTTTTCCTTAAAAAGTTCTTTTTCAGTAAAACTTTTCTTTGCTTTGTGTACGGTAGACAACGAAATTTTGGCTTGGTTTGGGCGCTAAGCAAGTCATAGATTCTTTGTCCTTTCTTTTCTTGCTCACTCACATTCGGCTGACTTTTAATGGAAAAGTACATGTATAATAGAGTTAGATATGAAAATTTAGATTTATCGTGTTTGTTTCAAAAACTGTACTAATCAGCCTAAAAAAAAGTTTTAAAATTTATTCTATATTTTGTTTCCGCACCTTGTAATCTGGGAACGAGATTAGTAGATGGAAAATACTGAATTTAAAACAGCTTTACTCCGCTTAAAATTAACCTTGTGTCACATCCTACCAGTAGTGTTGGTGAGTATAGACAGTGCTATACGAGCATCTTTGCACAAAACTGCTGTTAAAAATTGACAGACTGTCATTTATTCGTCAAGACATCTTGACACTTATTATTTAATAGGTATTTAATTGATAAAGCATATAATAATTTAACTGTTATTCAGTATTAACAGTTATTCAATTAATAAAGAAATTGAACTTTGTCTGAGGAGTTTGCAATACTAAATAAAAGTTTACATTTTCTCCTTTTTCACGGAAATCATTGTGTCCTAGTGGTGTAATGGTTAAAGCGACGGACTGCGGAATCGTAGTACGCGAGTTCGTACTCTAGTAACGCCATTACGTTCACTTTCGGGCAAATACCCTTGGGAAAGGTATGAACCCCCTTATCCACCCAGCTATGGGTTAACTATTGTTCTTCTAGGAGAATGGCTTTGGCATTAAATAACCAACAAAGGTTGATATGCCATTAAACAAAGAAACCAAACCGAAATCATTGTGAGGGGTCTTTCCATATCCCAGAAGAACTCTCAGTATGACGTTTTTTATTGGCTGCAAGGATCGAAACTTTTTTTTTTTATTGGCGTGTCTGTATGTTTACACTCCTTGGACAGTTTTTTGATAGCGGCTCATCGTAGCAAACATATGTTTCGTCCATTCTTCGTACACATCACATATTTTTCTATGAGTTTTGCATGGTTTGTACTTCTCAACTAACAACGCTTTGATGACAGACCTCTGTTCAAGTAAGGAGCACTCAAATATTTTTAAGAGATTGAAATAATTTTTGCCATAAACCGATTTCAAACAATGTCATCATCATCATCATATCGTGCTGGCAGCACGGAAAACCCTTGACCCTCTCTCGCCACTCCTCCCTATCGTTCATCGCCCTAGGTAGGTCTTCAGGACAACAACCTGTATCTTCACATAGCTGCTGAATGTACGTTCGTGCTGGTCGTCCTGCTTTTGTGCGGCCATGTGTGGGGATCCATAAAAGTACATCTCTTATGAGTTCATCTCTGCTTCTCCAGCAATGTCCTGCATGTCTAGTTCGCCTAACTTGAATAGTTTTCGTGATAGGGGGCAGGTGGCCGTACAGTTGGTGTCTTGTGGGGTGTTGCTGCCAGGACTTGTTCAGGATTGCACGCAGCATTCTTGTGTAATTGCCATCTAGTTTCTTCTCCAGCCGTTTTGTTAGCGTCCATGTAGTGCATCCATATAGCAGTATCGATGTGACCGCTGCCTGGAAGAAACTGCGTTTCATTTTATCGGTTAGGTCTGATTTCCATATAGTCGATAGCCTATTGATAGCTGTCCATGCTTTCGTTAACCTCGTTTCGATGTCCTTTTCGGTTGATTCGACGCTGCTTCCTAGGTACGTGAATTTGTCTACTAGTTTAAGAGGGGTTCCTTTTAGAGTGGAGATGTCCCCCGTAGAGTTTGAATTAATGGAGAAAAAAATTCTAGAAAACAAAAATCATTTTGTTTTTTCTCAAAAAAATTCCCTTTATTTATTGAATGACCCAGAACAAAGAGTTCAGCCGTGTACGCACGTCCATTTGAATTCAAAGAAAATTAGAAGCTTCTTCATGATCAAGTCACGCCGACGGCATGGATTTCCCTAAATCTCTATCTCCCCCAACCCTTATCATCTATCGCCCCTTGTAGGTCCTCCAAACTACATCCGGTGACTGCACTGAGCTGAAAAGTCTGATTCTCAATATTTTCTGATTATACCTCATATGCATTTTTGTCTGACTGGTTAGTTAATTGTTTTTAATGCATATCAACCCTTATAGGTTATTTAAAGTCAAATCCAGTTTCCATATATAGGAATGCAATTTGTTAGCAAATAGTTTGCTGACATATTTATTTTTAAACGAGTTGTTAGAGCTCATTTATTTGCGCACAGTTAAATGGTTTCAAGTATTCTTAATAAACACAAATAACTCTACTTCGTATTAATTATTACTATGGTTTGCACACAATTAAATGGTTCCAAGCATTGCAATCTGGCTCCTAAATTCTACTTAATATTAATCATTTTTGTTTGCTCACAGACAAATTGTTACAAGTAAAGTAAAAAAAATGTAAAGTGGTCTCCCTTTAGTCGAGGGCGACCAGAAGGCTTCCTTTCCAATAGCTACTACACTGAGGTGTAGGGGAAGGCGCTACTCCTTTCCCTGGATTGCTCCACTTTACCCTCGATACGTACCGTATATTGCTGAGTGTTAAGCAAGGAGGTATCAAGTACCATTTTAAAAGTCTTTGGTATGACGCGACCAGGGCAAACTCTCTACCCATTGGGGTAATAGTTATCATTTGTAGGTACACTTTTAAATGTTTCAAAGTATTCCTATCTAACACTAATAATTTTTGGAATATTAATCATTTGTTTGCAAACAGTTAATAGCTCAAGTATTGCTGTGGAGCATTGGTATTTCTATTTATCAAATGTTCATATTTAATGTAAATAATTTGCATAATGCTGCACGATTTCAAATAACTAATAATAACCATTCATACTAAAGGATTGAACAATTTTACTTGACCGAAAGATTTTACCGTTACAGGTGCTACTAATCCTAGTCAGATTGAACCTGGGAGTAATGGCAATAAAAGTGTTATGTATATTCCCCAAAGCTCTAAAAGTGGAGCCTCATCATCAGATGTAGTTTATCATATTTACCCAACCCCTCCGCTCAGGCAGGATATGACACAAGATCAATTTTTTAAGCGGAGTTTAACAGGTTTTCAGAGTTTTCCTTCTCCTAGACTAGTTGCCTCACCAAGGCTGAAGAACCTAGTCTTCCCTACTATTTACCCATAGCTGGAGGGAGAATAATTGGATTCATACCTTTCCTAAGGGTATAAGTGCTATGTGAAATGCAATCAGTCCAGAATTTGAACTCGTGTCGCCGTGTCCAATTCCTGCGACGATAACCATTACACCACGGGCATCTCAGTTGTAGTTTATTGTCATTCCTTGGACACTTGTTAGGTGTTGGGCAGTCTTACCCCTTTACCGACGAGCAGTCAGCGTATTCCACAGCCTCAGCCGATAAGGCAGATATGCATTTATAAGTCCATTCTAGACTCGCAGGTGACTGTCTATAAATTCTTCAAATACTCTTCACCTTCCTCTATAGTCTCATTGCTAAGGCTATAAGGCTTAAAATACGCTGACTATATCCCCTGCGGTTTGGTGTTCAAGTTATGGCTTTTAGCTTCATCTAATGACGAAACTCCATTTCCGGAGATATTGCAGGTTTAACATCCGTTTATTGCCAATACACCTAGGCCTACTCGGACTCGAAGTGGTAGTACTTGTCAGGAGCACATCTCTTAAGAAACAACGACTCAAAAAATGGAAATGAGAACGTACAATAAACACGATTTCCTAACTTCTAGATTTAAAATAACCCTTGCCGGGTTGACATGCCGTTAATTCTATTATTCTATTAATCAATCAACAAGAAAATTCAATGTGTGTATAAATCATACCTATGTATACGCAGTTATATACATAGATGCTTACGCAAAATCAACAAAGCACGTGTTATAGATTGTGCAAAGAATTTGAAGCTTGCATATGACATCTATTAGATATATGCAAATTATATATGCACTATCACGTTTCTCTTAATATTCTACACATTGCAGATATACAGCTTTGCACAAAGTTAGACCCTTGAATTTTTGCTCACAGATAATCTGTCATTAAGCGCACAGCTAATCTCACACAAGAGTGTATATATTTAATAGCCAATTTTTATAGCAAATAAGAGCTTTGTTAAAACGGCTTTTTCTGATAACAGATTCATAGTTCGATAAATTGTATTTACTAGGCGCCATATAACCATTCATGGCTCCATTCGGAAAGAGGAAGAAATTTCTAGAACAAAAAATTACAACACTTAGCTTTTTTTCTGCCCTCGGCTTCATTTCTTACCAACCCCATATCGTTACTGACGGCAGAAACACCACCGACAGCATCAACCTCTCCCCAGAAAGAAAAAAAAATCTATTAGCATCTTTTCCTTTCTTAACAAAAGTATAAAAAGATAAAGCAGATATAAAATAGAATAAAATAAAATTGAGGGTAGAGGTGGGGAGAGAAGAACGGCAAATGAGTTTGATAACCAAATAAAACAGACGACATTTTCGCGCCAAAAGATATCGCCAATTAGAAGCGCGGCATTTCTTGGCGGGAATAAATGTTTTTCTATCTGAATTTTTTTGAGTTTTTTTGTTCTTTTTTTTCTTACTATAATTCCATTGATTGTTTTTTTGTTTTTTTTTTCATTTTGTTTTCATGAGGGCGATACAGACTTATAGGCATGGCTCCACAATTATTTATTTGCAGGAAAAAGCAGGAATAATAAAATGAAACATAATGAAAACCTAACAATCAAGGAGTATTTAAGGAGAAATCGTGGAAAGTGAAAGGGAATGGAGGACACTAGAGAGAAAGAACAAGGGAAAGCAAAATAAATAAATAAATAAATAAAATAGAAAATAACTACAAAAACAAAAACAAGACAAACTTAAAAAAAACAAAAAGCAAAAACAAACGAAAAACAAAACAAAACAAACAAAAACTAAACAAAACAAAGCAAAAATCCCCAGAAAAGTAATTCATCATTCAACTATTGTTTTGATTAAAAATAAACGATAAACATCGTTTCGCATTCTTTTGTGGTGGGGATGGAAGGGAAGGAGAAGATTCTACACTTTTTAGAGGTAGGTTTCTTTTTCATATGCAAAAAATTTGGAAGTATCATTAACGTAGCCAATTTGCTGTCCATCCCAACACCCTTTATCCAATATGTATTCGTATATTCTTCACAGAACCTAAAGAATTCTCATATATGCAGCAAAAGCATTATTCACTCAATCTCATTTCAACGGCACACACACACACACACACATATATATATATATATATATATATATATATATATATATATATATATATATATATATATATATATATATATATATATATATATATATATATATATATATATATATATATATATATATATATATATATATATATATATATATATATATATATATATATATATATATATATATATATATATATATATATATATATATATATATATATATATATATATATATATATATATATATATATATATATATATATATATATATATATATATATATATATATATATATATATATATATATATATATATATATATATATATATATATATATATATATATATATATATATATATATATATATATTGGAGGCACTCGTAGGGTAACGGATATCCTCTTAGAAAATGGACATGGCAACTCAAGTTCGAATCTTGAGCGAAGCTATTTCAATTTCACATAGTGCTATTACTCTTGGGAAAGATATGCATCCAATTATTTTCCCTCTAGTTATGAATAAATAGCAGCACAAACTGTTTATTTTAACATTGCTATGGCAACCAATCAAGGAGAAGGAAAACTCTCAATTCAAACTTGTTAATCACCGCTTAAAAATCAACCTTGAGTCATATCTCACTTATGTGAAGGAGTTGAAAGATAACCTACACACACACACACACACACACACATATATATATATATATTTAACTATGGGTTATATATATATATATATATATATATTTAACTATAGGTTAAATAGTACCACTACTGTTCTAGGAGAATGTCTTTGGCATTGAATAACCTAAAAATAGTCCATATACCATTAAACAAAGAAACCAACCAACTATATTTATATATATATTGATTTTTATAAAAAGTGAATTTTCTAATAAAGCAAAGAAAGCCATGATTTTATCATTTCTCGTTAAACAAAGTTTACATAATAAGATATAATTCATAACCAAACCTACAGCAATGAAACCAAAAATAAAAATACATAATTTTACGAAAATAAGTGAGTCTGAACCACAGTCGTACTATTGCGATCACTTTTTGACTAATACCCTTGGGAAGGGTCCCTCTTATCTCCCCAGGTTAAGTAATACATAATATCGCACACGTATATAATGCCCTGTTTGTTTAAAAATCATTTGTATTTGATAAGACCGTGTGCCAAAAAAAGTCTAAGAAAGAACTACACTATAAATATTCATATGAACGTAAAATTAACGGGATTCTCCGACCCCAAAGCGTACAATAACCTTAGACGGATTGACATGCCATTAGAATCAATTAATCAATCAGTCAGATGTATATATTGAAGCTGGAAGTCATGCCAATGTCCACGTTAAATTAATATCAGTGCCTTTTGAGTTCATATATGGCCTTGATTTTTGGATACATACTTCAACAAAGTAGTATAAATTTAGATACGACTTTAAAGAAACACACACACACACACAAACACATCTATTTTTTATTAGTCTCTTATATATATATATATATATATATATATATATAAATTGTCATCCACAGAAGACAGTTTCGTTGTATTACAACTATTGAATCACAGGAGTTGAGCACTCTGGTGAAGGAATTTACGGCTGTCTCTCTCATAATGCAAAGCATTTAGAATGAATTGAGCACTCTGGTATCCGGTAAGGCAAATGTAAACAAACAAAATTTACTACATAATGCCTTATAATTCCCGAGCTGACATGGTTCGCTTGTTGGCTGAGCAGTATGATACTTAGTCTAACGTAAAGATGGGCGTGTTTCGATCCCAGCTTCAAGCGTCTGACGTGCCTGGCCACACTGAAGAGTTGTGATACCACAAAACAGTCTGTCTGTGGATGACAATATATATATATATATATATATATATATATATATATATATGTATGTATATATATATATTTCATTTACTATATATATATATTATCATCGACAGACAGACTGTTTCGTTGTATCAAAACTCTTCACTCGCGAGACGCTTCAAGATGGGATCGAAACCCGACTTACTTTACATCAGTCGGGTATCTTATCTATCCTATAAATTTTGGCGCCCGTATATATATATATATATATATATATATATAGGGATTATTCGGTTCAGTTAAACCGTAGTTGGGAGTAATTCCATCAGGACAAAAAAAAAATTCAACAGTGAACATTTAAATTTTCCTGGTAAATAGCTCAATGTAACTGACAGATCCTTAAGATCTGAAGATGTCCTGTTAATTTTTTTTTTCGTGTTTTTGATTTATATCAAAAGCATATAACAGGATGAAAATAAATTCATAATCTTAATGTGACCGGTTTTTTTTTCTTAAAGAAATATATATATATATATATACTCATAGAAATGTATTAATCCAATTGTAGGTATGATGTAACACAAGGTCAATTTCTAAGCATGTAAAAGTTGGTTTGAATTCAGGTTTCTTTGTCTTAGTCTGGTGGAGGAATTCCCCCATTATAGAGGCCAAAGTTCTGGATCACAATACCGTAGTAAACTCGTTCGAAATACACTCATGTTGTTACATTCACTTTCAGACGTATACCATTAGTTAGGAAAGGTACGAACTACTTTATCTCCTCAGTAATAGGTTGAATAGTACCGTTCTACAAGAATAACTCTGGTATTAAATTGAGCAGAGAAAACAACAATGTATTACAGTTATTTCGAGAACAATCCTACACTAAGAGGTTACAGATAAAGAATGATAGGAATTTAGGTAAATTTCTGAAGAATTAATACAAACCAAAGCCTTGCTGACCAACGTGGAATGATATTTAAGAAAAGCTGGTTTTCTCAAGATACTAAAAATATTTTGAGAATTTGATAATGAAGAATATCAGTAAGATCCCATCAATCGAATCGAGACATTAAATATTGAAAAGCAAATGCCCTTTAAATTAATTCAAAAGAAAAATACTGATAATCGAAACGTTACATAACCAAGCATCTGCAACAACTGTTAACGCAAGAAGACAAAATAGATGAAAAATGAATAAAGAAAATCATGACTAAAAAGAAGACTATATTACTATCTCTCAGAAACTAAGAATCTAAAAAAGTTATTGTTGAAAACGAAAAGGTAAGCAAATTATTGCCAAATATCCCAACAGGCAACATCACAGAATTAAGAGTGCTAATTTATAAAAGAGTGAAACTAGTCTGTGATAAAATCGGTGTTCCCTGAGGGAACACGAACAGAAATACAAAACCTGGATGTGGAAATGAAGATAAAAGGGCAGGTAAAGCAATTGCGAGAATAAGCGAAAATACAAAGGAACAAAACAAAAAAACACAGGAATATTTTGGGATGAAAAGACAAAATAGCAAAGTCTAAACAAAATAGCAAAGTCTAACAATGAAACTTGAACTGATATAAGCAAAAGAAGGGAGACTTGAAAGATGACGAGACAGAGTCAAGCAATACAAAAAAAAAAACATAGGAATATTTTGGGAAGAAAAGACAAAATAGCAAAGTCTAAACAAAATAGCAAAGTCTAACAATGAAACTTGCACTGATATAAGCAAAAGAAGGGAGACTTGAAAGATGAGACAGAATAAAGCAATACAAAAAAACAAAACAAAACAAAAAAAAAAAAACAGGATATTCCAAAATAACGAAAGCAAATTCTACCGACAAGTTCGTCGAGAATCTACGAGAACAAAACAACAATCAGATTCAAAGGAAGTAAAGCAATTTTCGAATAAAATATGGGACCAGAAAGAACATAACAGAAAGGTCGAATGGATAAATAAATAAGATATACAAGGACTCGAAGAAGGTAAAGAAGCAGACATACAGCTAAAATCACTAGGAGTAACACTCTAAAAAGTACCGAATTGGAAAACACTGGGCCATGATGGCATACATGGATTCTATCCGTCTACAACAGACATGCTCTTCAACTGAAAAGGTGTCTAGAAGTAAGAATACCCGAATGGATGAATAAGGGTTAAGCTACAGTGATCCAGAACCCCCCATCCCCCGAAAAAGGAAACCATTCTCAGCAACTATAGACCGATAACGCATCTACCTCTGATAGGGAAAATCCTAACAACACAAATAAGGTAGGAGATCTATTATTTACAAGTATGCCTTGGACTGTTTCCAGAAGAACAGAAAAGATTCCACTGGGGAAATAAGAAGAACAGCTAATTTTCTGTAGATCCTCAATGAGAATAAAGTGAGACGGAAAAATGTAGCCATGGCATGGATTGATAAGAAAGAGGCCTACGATACGGTCCAACAAATGAAAATGTACAAGATATCCGAGAGTCATAAAACTCATCACGGAAGCCATGAAAAACCTGAAAGTGGAATTAACATTTTTTTGCAGAGGTGAAAATTCAAAGAAGCATCTTCCAAAGGGATATTCTTTCGCCATTACAATTTGTTATAATAATGATGTCACTCAATCACATAGTTAGAAAATGCACAGAAACAACAAATTTTAAAAAATTATAAGAAAAAATTAATCACCTTAAGAACATGGACAACATTGAGCTGTTTGCCCCCCCCCAAAAAAAACAAAAACAAATGAAAAAGAAATGAAAAAAAAATGGGAACTAAAAGAAACAATAAGAATATAAAGCCAGGATATACGAATGGAATTTGACTCAGAAAAATGTGCTGTGCTCATAATGAAAAGAATAAAAATACAACGGAAATAACTGAATTACCAAATCAAGAAAAATTAAAACGCTTAGAAAAAAGTACAAGTACAAGTAATTGGGAATATTGGAAGCGTACCTCATAAAATAAGCGGAGAAGAAAGAAAAAATTGAGAAAGAGTCTCTCAGAAGAACCAGAAAGTTTCTTGAAACCAAGCTCTACAACAAGGATAAACACTAAGGCGGTCCCACTTGTAAGATACTCGGGACCATTCTTAAAATGGACAAGGAAGGAATTAAGACAAATGGACCAGAAGGCAAGAAAGTTGATGATGCATAATAGCTTATATCCAAGACATGACACATGTGTCAAGAAGAATAAGTGGAAGGGAATTCGTCGGCATTGAAGATAGTATAGATGCATCAATAATCGAAGATTACGTTTAAATGAGCAAAGAAAGACTAATTACAGCGGTCAGTAACAGCACTGATTATACAAGAACGAACATAACAACAAAATCTTGGAAACTGAAACAGGAAGAAAAAAATTGTGCAGATATTTCAAGCGACAAATTAGCGAAATCTCACACGAGAAGACGTCAGCATGAAAACCTTTTGAGAGAACCTAAATCTCTTTGAATAGTAGTGGAAAACAATGCTATAAGGACTAATTGTTTTAAATCCAAAATCGATAGTGAGCAAAAGAATAGCAAATATAGATTATGTGGTATCATAGACGGAATGATTAATCACATAATAAGCGAACCTAGCAAACTGGCGCCAAAGGAGTTCAAAACTAGACACGGCAGGAAGGGAAGGTGATCGACCGCAAGAGATTGAAATTTGACCATACTACCAAGTGGTATATACACAACCCAAATCCGTTCAAGAGAATGAGACATAAAATTCTTTAGGATTTTGAGATACAACTGATCACCTATTCCCGGCTAGAAGAGAACTTGCCGTCTAGTAGACTTCGCCGTCTTAGGAGACCACAGAGTGTCAACCAAAGGAAGCGAAGAAAGAGAGAAGTACTCAGACCTTGCCAAAGAACTAAGAAAGCTGTGGAACATGAGGTTAACTGCGATACGAATTATAATTATTGTGCTTGGATCGGTTCTCAAAGATTTAGAAAGAGGACTCGAAGGTCTTGTCACTGGAGGAAGAATCGAAACCAACCAAACTACAGCATTATTATTAAGGATCAGCCAAGATACTGAGAAGAGTCCTGGAGACCTGTGGAGACTTGCTGTTACTCAAACTCTTGTGAGAAATCACCAGCTAACACTAGTATGAAAAATTCACGGGGAGTAGAGTAATAATGATAAAGTGACGGTGATACCGATTGTAATAAGCACATTCGGTATAGTCGCCTAAGGATTGATTCAGGGACTGAAAGACTCGGAAATAAGAGTACAAATAACGATCATACCAAGTACTGCATTATTGAGATCGGCTAGAATACAAAGAAGAGTCCTTGAGACTTGAGGAGACCTGCCGTCACTCACACTCCAGTAGAAAACCACCGGCAAACGCTGGTGTGAAATAGTTTCAAAAGAGTAAGGCAATATCATTATCATCATTGTCATACAAGAATTCGAGGAATACATTAAATAGAACAAAGAAAGACTGTATGGCCATTAGTAATGACAGTATCAATAGAAATAACGCAAGAACCAATTGTACAACAACAAAATCTAGAAAACGAAGAAAAAAAAAAAAGAAAAAAACAGCTATATGGCTACTTTGAGAGTCAAATAAAAACTTTTCACATTAGATGTCTTAGACTTGGTTACAAAAGAGGAATTTAAGGAGAGAAACTGCATTTCTAATAATAGCAGCTCAAAATAATGCTATAAGGACTAATTATATCAAAGCAAAATTTATAATACGCAGGAGAATAGACAGTGTAGGTTAAGTGATGATAGAGATGAAACAGTTAAATACATAATAAACGAATGCAACAAAGAGGTATAAAACTAATGAAAGAACAGGAAAGACCGCCTGGGGGTGTTGATCTAACGGGAATTATTCAAGAAATTGAAATTTCCCCATAACAAATGGTATATGCACAAACCAGAAGCTGTCATTGAAATTGAAACGCATGAAATTCTCAGTGAACTTTGAAATTGTTGTGATGCTGACAAAAGAAAGACACTTGGAACAAAAAAAAAGTGTTGATAGAAAAACATATATACGAGTATTTAAGTAACAAAAACAAGATACAAGTGAACCTGGTTAAACAGTAGTTAGTTGATAGGAAGCTGAGAGTTCAGTGGGGTAGTGACTATCTATCCACTGTGCAAATGGTATGACACGTGATTGTGTCGCGCTGATTGGTGCACTCCCTCTGATGCTCTCGTGGATGTGCATTTATGGAGGAGGGCGAGTCCATTATGTAGGGAGTACAACAGAAATATAAACGAACCCCTAATTCAGGCCAGAAAGCCAGCTTAAGTTTTAAGTAACAAGCAGAAAAGAACCTGCTATCTAGTGAATTTTGCTGTGGAACATTTTGAGAAAATAAAAGAAAGTGAAAATATAAACAGATTATCTGAATTGGCCAGAGAACTTAGAAATCTGTGGATACCAGTTGTAGTTGGTAACCTTTAGAATAGTCCCCCAAAAAAACCTGGAAAAGAGAGTAGAGAAACTAGAGATCAGAGGAGGAAGAATCGATAGCAACCAGACCATAACACTACTATAATCGACTATGATACTTAGAAGAGTCCTGGAGAACCGAGGAACTCTGCTTTCATTCAAATTCCAGTGAAAAAAACATCAGTTAGAGCTGAGACGAAAATCTCTCAACGGATATAATAATGGTAATCTTAATAATAATAATAATAATAATAATAATAATAATAATAATAATAATAATAAGTGAATGCAGCAAATTGGCACAGAAGGAGTACAAGGCTAGACACGACTGGGTGGGCAAGGTGATCAGCAGGAAAATGTGCAAGAAATTTAAATTTGGCCATGCCAACAAATGGTATACGAACAACCCAGCACCTGTCCTAGAAAATGACACGCACAAACTCCTGTGGGACTTTGATATACAAACGGATCACCTACTCTCGGCCCGAAGACCAGACCTTATAATAATCAACAAAAAAAGAAAAAAGAAAATCTGCAAAATTGTCGACTTTCCTGTCCTGGCAGACCACAGAATAAAATTGAAAGAATGTGAAAAGAGAGATAAGTACATTGACCTTGCTAGAGACTTGAAAAATCTATGGAACTTGAAGGTGACAATTATACAAATTGTGATTGGTGCTTTTGGCACGGTAACTAAAGGATTATTAAAGGGCCTGGAAGATTTAGAAGTTGGCGGCCGAGTGGAGACCATCCAAACAACAGCATTATTGAAAACGGCCAGAATACTGAGAAGAGTCCTGGAGACTTGAGGAGACTTGCTGTCACTCAATCTCCAGTGAAATACCATCAGCTTACGCTGATGTGATAAACTTTAATGAGTAATAAATAATTTTAATAATAATACTAATAATAAATAGAGCAAAGTAACACAAAAAGAGTTCAAGACTGGGTAGGGAAAATAATCTATTGGGAATTGTGCAAGATATTGAAATTTGACCATACGAAGAAATGGTATTTGCTGAAAACAGAATCCGCCAGGGAGAATGTGATGCATAAAATTGTCCGTGATTTTGAGATATAAACAGATCACCTAATGCCGGCGGGAAGACCAAACTTAGTAATGTTTAACAAAAAAAAAAAAAAAAAAAGAAAAGAAAATAAGAAAAACAAAAGAGAACCAGCCGAATAGTCGACTTTGCTGTCCCAGCGGACAGCAGAGTAAAAATCAAAGAAAACAAAAATGAGGGACAAGTATTTAGATCTTGCAAGAGACCTTAAACAAACTATGGAACATGAAAGTGCCAGTGATGCCAATTGTAATTGTTGGTGGGCTCTGAACGATCCCCCAAAAAGCTTAATGAAGGGACTGGAAGCGTTGGAAATTGGAAGACGAGCACTGTTAAGACCGGCCAGATTACTGCGAAGAGTCCTGGAGACCTGAGGAGACTTCCTGTCACTCAGAATCAACTGAAAGATGACACTGGTGTGAAAAACTGACAAACAGCAACAACAATAACAAAAACAACAAGAATAAGAAGAAAAACAACAACAATAATTATAATGATAATAAAGTGGTAGCCTCGTAAGGTTTCACTCCACTTCCTATAATAACTTGTTAAATTTTAAGTTCTAGTTACAGAGCCTTATCAATTATTTATTCATTTGTAATTAATTATAATATAAACTATGTTCATAGAATCTGATCGGACACTTCGCTTAATTAGGCTCTGAAGTTGGTCTTTAACAGAATATTGATTAATATATTAATCAGAGAAATTGAAGTATTGCTTTCTACAAAGTCCGGCTATCATCTATTAAACATCATAATTATTATCATCATCTTTAGCAGCAATTTTAAAGACAATAAAAACGATAACAGTTATTTGTAAATAAGTTTGCGGTGGACTTAATCTTTTTGATATCAAAAGGTTACTCTAAAAATCAGGAAAAAAAGGAAGAAGAACAAATTATGAAAATCCAAGTGAAATTAGCAAAGTAAACGAAATGGAAGAAAAGTAATAACAATATTTAAAAAAAATTAGAATTAGAAATGATTTATCAAAACACTTGAAAGAATGACAATTATAAAAAATAAAACCGAATGAAAAAATAACAACGCACAAAAACAATTGAAAAAATTAAACAAAGAATAAAAAAGTAAACAAAGTAAAAAAAAAAAACAAGATTAAGTAAGTTAAGAGAAACAACAAAAAAAGTCAAATATACAATTAAGAAAGAGAAGCTTATAAAACAGTCAAAGACAAAGGATATAAAAGCATAAAAAGGCCATCGCTTCTGTCTTTGTTATCGGAAGCACACACACACACACACACACACACACACACACACACACACACACACACAAAAAAAAGAAAAAATATACTGAAATATTGCTGCCGTTATCAAATAGCCATCTCGGTTGGAGGGTGAGAGGCGCCAATGATAAGGGTGTGTCCCTGGAGGCGTCCATCGGAAGCAGGTAACTCTGACGCTCGACGCTGATTCATGTCTTCAGGACTTCACACATTTCACTGCTCATTAACACTCTTTACTTTTTCTTACTTTATTTAGTTTCTTTCCTTCATTCTTTCCATCTTTGAAGTAAAAAAAAAATGTTTCTTTCAAAATTTCATTTCTACTTTCACTTTCACTTTAAGCTTCAAGTTTCATTTTCACTTCGAGACAAAGGATTTAATTGTAGAGAAAATTAACTGGGGATTAGCAATGGGGAGATAGAAAACAAGAATGATTACAGAGCGAGGAAGACATCACTTGAGATTATATTAAGAGGATAGATTGATTGATAGATACGACGAGACAGAAAGATATCGGCTAATATTGGCACAAAGTCAGATTTATGGACCATCGAGCAAGGAACGAACTTATGAACAATTGATTGAGTGATTTGAATGTTAATCAACATTCAGTCTCATGTGTACATAACTTGACTTATTGTACTTAGGGAGGTGCTCTTGACGCCACGATTATTATTGTAGAAAAGGGAATCGGTGATAATTCTGGTTTTTACCTTCCAGCAATTGGTAAATTGTAGGGTAGATTTTATTCTTTAGTAAGATTTAGAATATGCCAACTGTATCCCCTACTGAAGGGTAAGATTATCCCAAAAGAGTGTCCTGGGTATTCGTATTCAGTGGAATCACGTAGAAAAATAAAACGAAAGACTTCTAAGAAATTGCCCCAAAAACGTAAATATTTAGTACAAGGAACACAATTCCTATATTTTAGGCCTAAAATAGCCCTAGACGAGTTGACATGCTATTAATCTCAATCCATCACTCAATTGATCGACTTGATTGAGAGGTAGCCATGAACAGACTTGGTTACGCAGGTAGGTTATGAAATAGCTTGTCGATACGTTACAAAATAATTTTATGAATAGGTAAAACAGTATGATAGATATCTAAATCGATGGATTAATCGATACATATTATTAAATAGATTTTACAGGACTGATAGTTAAGGTGATTAGAACGGTTTTATCAGTCTGTTTGAATGACAGATAAATTGATTAAAATATGGAACATACTAGATAAATAATTATCTAATTAATTAAATAATTAGTTTGAAGGCGCAATATATGCTGTAATTAAAAGATCTATTTTTTAGGCAGAATATCTGGTGTCGACCTGTACTACTTTTGTGAAGTTGAAATTTAAACATTATTGGAATGACTTGCACAAACTCTTGGTTAAAAACTTAATTCCATAAATTACTGATTTTATGAACATAAAGGGTAGATCTCTAAAGGAGTGTAGATCTCTAAAAGAGTGTATATAGTATATAAACTTATAACTTTTCAAGATTAATCGATAGCAAAAAAAATTACATGCAAATGTTTGCTCAGTTTGTCTGGTAAGCTAGATAGCTAATGCATGATTAAGTAATTCATTTTAATAGCATTTCAACTGGGACGCATGGTACAGTGGATAAAGGCGTTGGTTTGACCCAGTGACATACCCAAAGAGTTTGAGTTCAATACTCGGTGAAGGTAGTGGAGAACTTTCAAAGGGGAAATTAAGAGGAGATAACTGATAACTGACATCCATTAAACATGGCTCGTGGAATTAGAACAGTCAACCCCGGTAAGCGGAATAAAGGGTTAAGTTCGACATTCCAACCACCTGAAGAAGGCCCGAGCGTACAACGGCCGAAACGTTGTGATAAAAATGGCGACAAAGATAAGGAAAATAGTTCGAAAAAATGTAAATAATGTGCATTTCAACTAGATTTATTTTATATCTAGCGGCTTGTGAAGTGCATAAATTGTACGCTTATCGTTAATTTTTTTTCATTAATTTTTTTTTTCGTTAATTTTTTTTTTTTGTACACGGTTATATAAAATCATGTATTTCTACCAAATCAAATTATTTTCAAACTGATTTATTTTGGTCCATTGATAGGACCTTAATAGGTACTACCACAACAGTGGACCTGGGAGTTTTTAGTAAGGGAGTTTAATCCACATTTCCTAGATTTCCAGAACTATAGCCTCACCATCAGATGCAGTTTAGTGTCATAACCAGGGCATGCCTTTTTGTGTACATAAGCTTATTTAGTATCTATCAAAGATTAAGATGACTAACAATATACATACTGAGAGATGTACTGAAAGATTTATTGAGTAATTGAATGTTTAATTGATAGTGACGTATCCCTATCTATCTATCTATCTATCCATCTATCTATCAATTGCGAGTATATTTCGAGAGAAACTAATCTAATTTGACGCATAAAGATAAAAAAACAACAGATTTCCTCGGTATAAGTCGACCAGACTGGAAAGAAAAAAATTGAATTCAGACAAGCCTTACTCCGCCCAAAAAACTGATCCTGTTTCCCATCCTATTCATGGCAGATAGGTTACATACATACATACATACATACTACCACTACTATTACTATTATTACGACTATTGAATCACCATGAAAATAATTTTTGTCAGTATTTCAATAGTGACTATTGAGATTTTCTTTCAGTTTCAAATGTCGTATTTCTATTTATCCTTTTGCATAAATGTAAGACATTGAAGAAAGAATCACTTCATCATTTTGTATAAATCTACTGCATTGAAGAAAGAAGCCCTTTATCACTTTGCATCAATTTACTGCATTGATGAAAAAACCTCTTCGAGGAATGAACAAGGAAAAATCTCTCGCCAGTTTTATCAATTGTACATTGATTACCAGCAAATATGCACCAACCGAGAGTGTGAGTCTTAAAATACACCGACTATACTTTTTACAACGGATTAACCACCCTCGCCAAAGTTGATCTGGGTATGACGCTAAACTACAACTGTTGGCGAGGCTATAGTTCTAGAGATTTAGGGAGTTCCCCTTTATAGCCATTACCCCCAGGTCCTCTCAAACTCGGAGGGTAGTACAAGTACTCTGAAAGTCTTGAGAAACAATTGCACAAAAATGTAAATATATAGCAAGCATAATTTCGTATGAGGGATTTGAAATCCCGGACATGGTAAGTATGGGTGATATTTTTTGCTTTATTTGATAACACTTTATGATTGATTTTAACAATATGTCAACCTATGTAAGTTTGTTTTATGCATAAAAGTTTGGGAATTGCGTTAATCGTACGTTCATATTTACATTTTTACGTTGTTAACTAAGTTTTTGACGCAGAGTTATGAGGCATAAATTATAGCAATGAAGAAGAAATCCACACTCTCCAGAGCTCCAGAACTGGAACTTCACTACTCGATTCAATTTAATGTCATACTCTGGATACTCCCGTCTTCAGAGAATACAGTCAGTACATTTTAAGCCCCAGGGCATATTATTTTAAGGATTTACTTATCACTAATTATCATATACATGAGATAGATAGATAGATAGATAGATAGATAGATAGATAGATGCATTATTGCTATATAGATAGAATAACTTAATCGGTTTTTAATTGTTTTTCAAAAAGTGTTTTGCTTCATTTTAGATTGATGTTATTATCACTACGGCGAGTAAAAGTTTTAAAATATTTTCGTACGTGTTAGTTTGAGGCGTATATATCACGTTACCGAAGCAGTTAAAGGTAAGGCAGGGACTCACTTTGGTTCTTAGCATCGTGGTAGATCGTGCACTGACACGTTGTGTATTGCTTCACTACGTTTGTGATTTGAACATACAACTTAGCTTAATTCAAAAAACTTATGCTTTACGAGATAGTAGCAGGCCGCAGAAGTAACCAAAACCATTTATTGAGAGAAATATGAATTTGTAGTTGATCACAGACCAGTAACTAGATGGTTCAAGAAAATTCACACGATCAGGCAAGGTCAGGTAGGCATAAAAGCATGGATTTCAAAACCGTGTTCGAAGCCATAAAAGTAAATCCGACGAACATCAGTTGAACTCGGAATTTCACCTCGTGGTTCATCATTTTCATGACCTCAACAAAAACACCGGGATCAGCTGAATTGTCTTACATAGCGAAGATATTGCAAAATTTTGGGCTCACTTTAATAAAACAGATTTTTATGATTTTTCGAAACATTATTTTGCTTAGTTTTAGACTGACCTGATTATAAAGATAATTTCAGTACAGTCGGCTGGGGCTGTTGAATATGCCGACTTCATTTCTGGAGAAGCGTAAGATTCCTCCCGTAACGAATATCCTGATGGTGACAGAAAAACAATCTGATAACGAGGCTGCAGTAATTCTGGAGCTTTAGACAATGCATAGTACCCATTGCTTCATTGCTATCGCTCCCAAGTCAACTCAGACCGGAAGAGGTAGTATCTGGGATGGTCCTGTTTATGGATCAAATAGAACTGTTTGACAATTAAACTGTGTACAAGCAAATGACTTATGCTAAATTGAACAATTTGAAATATAAATGTTTGAACATTTAATTGTGCGTACACAAATGACTGATGTTTAATTGAATTGTTTGTGATTGATAGCAATACTTGAAACCATTTTACTTTGTTGACTTATGCTAAATCAATTGTTTACAAATAGAACTTTTTGATCATTTAACAGTGTTTAAACGAACGACTGATTGTTAATGATACATAGGTAAACTTCGAACTATTTAACTGTGTACAAACGAATGAGTAATGTAGAATAGAATAACTAGTTTGGTTTGGTTTCTTTGTTTAATGCCATATCAACCTTTGTAGGTTATTTAATGCCAAATGCATAATTCTAGAAGAACAGTAGTGGTACTATTTAACCTATAGTTGGGAAGATAAGGGGGTTCATACCTTTCCCAAGGGTATTTGTCCAAAAGTGAACGCGACTGGAATTTGAACTCACTAAGATTCCGCTGTCCATCGCTTTAACCATTACACCACGAGGACATATAAAGTAAGTAAAGTTGGCGACCTTAATTGAGGCTGACTCGAAGGCTCCTTTTTCAATAGCTACTACACCAAAGTGTTGGAAGGGCGCTACTCCTTTCCCTAGATTACTCCACTTTACCCTAGATCCGTACCTTATAATGCTGAGTGCTAGCAATATTTGAAACGATTTAATAGTTTACAAACAAATGATTAATAGTGTACCATAGCCAGATACGGATATGTGAAACGTACATATAATGTTCGTAACATATATACATAGAACATAGGAATCCCGAAACACGAAAAACACTTACGACTTCTTAGTTCAGGTAAGAAACTTTTTATTACCTTTGAGTTAAAGGTTTTGACATAAGGAAGAGAGATGCACAATCTTTCTATGATGACTTTTCCATCTGCCCCCAAAACACGTGCGACGCCCGTAGCGCACGAATTCGTCTGGCCTCAGCGAGCCCCGAAAGTCGACGCTTCTCGTTCGGTATCTAGTTCTCAACTCAACTAACTGACTTTTCAAAATCCCAAAAATCCTCCGCGCGCTTCTGGTGCGTGACGTCACCCGCACTCTCTAGCCCCGTTTCCCATCTGGGCTATTGTGACATCTCTGAGGGACACGTCCGCTCCGCCTGCGCGCTTGAACACTTGCGTTAATGTTGCACCTAAGTAATCCACGCACCGAGCCGAAAGGTTATCAGCCTAACTAAACCCAAAGGCATAAAACGAAATCCCTCGGCCATTATATTACAATTGTAAACAGAATTATTCGTATCATAGAAATACTTGAAAGCATTTTACAGTGTGCAAATAAAAGAGTTCAGGCTCATCTAAAAATGTTACCTACAAACTCATATATATCTAATGTATCTGTATAAAGAGGATTTGGCATTAAATACCTACAAGGGCTGAAATGCCGTAAAACCCAAACAAATAATCAAATATTTCACACACTGACTCATCTGGTCAGTCGGGTTTACAATATGTTGATTGTTTCCCCTAGAGAGAGGTAAGATCACTACCCACCAAAATAAAAAAAAAATGAGTACCCTGAGTATGGATACTAAAATCATATAATGGCAAGGCTCAAGTTCTGAAGACAAGGGTATGTGGAGTACCCATACACTACCATTAATTCCAAATTCACTGTGACTAGAAATGATAGTATCTTTTCGAGTTTCATTTATGGGTCAAATATATCTGTTTAAAAATTATTCCTATTCAATAGAAACGTGGGGAAAAGAAAATTCGAAATTTTAAATAGGACTGTTTATTTGTACAAAGATGGATTTGGCATTAAATAACCAACAAGAAAAAACGACACAGAAAATGTACATACGAAGGTACAATAAACACGATGCCCATACCTTTAGGAGAAGTACTTGTTGAGTAGATATTAACATGCGGGACTGCAAATTCATAGTTAGCGAGTTCGAACTCCAGTCGCACTGTAACGTTCACTTTTGGACTAATATCCTTGGGAAAGTGTATTAATCTTTCTTATCTCCCAGCTCAGGGTTTTGCTTGTTTGTTTTTTTGTTTGGGTTTATGGCATATCACTTGTTATTTGTTGGTTATTTAATGCCAAATCCATCTTTGTAAAAATAAACAGTCCTATTTCAAACAATTCAGTTTAGCAGAAGTACAGAATTTAATTGTAAAAACATTTCTATTTCAAGCTTTTCAGTTTAATAAAACAATTCAAACTCCAACAATTCATTTGGGAATACGTATAGTTTCTGTTAAAAAAAGTTCTATTTCAAGCAATTTAGTTTAGTCTAAGTATATTTTTTTTCAAAAACAGCTCTATTTCAAAGAATTCAGTTTAGCGTATGTATAGTTTCAATGTCAAAAAAGGTTTATTTCAAACAATTCGGTTTAGCATAAGTACGCAGTTTATTTCTATTTGACCCATCGATAGAACCTTATCAGGTGCTACCATTCTGGGTCAGAGTGGACCTGGGAGTGATGGCAATGAAGGGGTAATCCGCATTTCCCAAAGCTCTAGCATTACTGGAACTGCACCATCAGATTGTTTAGTGTCATTTCCAGGACACTCATTGTGGGGGTCTTACCCCTCGGCAGAGATGCAGTCGGTGTATTCTACAACCCCAGCTGATTGGGCAACCAGCAAAGGGTTAAATAACATCATCACTATTCTTCTACAAGAATGACGTTCGCTTTTCATAATCCTCGAAGGTTGTCTTATGCCGAGAGGTTAGGGAATCATGTTCACTTTCGAAAGATAGATAGATATATAGATTGTGTTTCCTTGTAGACAGGTAAGACCCACCCCTAAAAATAGGTATCCTTAGCATGACACAAATTTCATCTGATGGTGAGTTTACATTTCCGTAATTTGTAGAGAGTGGTGTATCCCTCCATTGCCATTACTCCCAGGTATACACCAGAGTGTAGTATTAATACCTTTTAGGGTACCATCTATATGTCAAATATAACTGTTAAAAGTTATATGTAACCGATAGGACCGTATGCGAAAAAAAAAAGGTTCTTGAGAAACAATTGCACAAAAAATGTCTCAATATGTACGTAGAATGAACGTCATTCCCTAACTTCTAGGCATAAAATAACCGGAGACAGGTTCCAAGCCGTTAAAACTAATCAATCAATCAAGTCAGAAGTAAACTTCTCTTTATTTGATATTCATAAAGTCTGTCATTTTTTAATGATATATTCGCATACATTGATTTATTCGCATACATTTTAAGCTCTAAAAGAACAAACGTTGCTGAGTTAAAAACTCTTCTCTTTCTCTTTCGCTATATCATTGCGTTTTCAAGTACCAATTTATTGATATGCTCATATTTATTATTCACTTTTTAATACATCCTTATTGATTCCTATGAATATTATCAGATGCTCACGTATTGTCTTTTAGCTCGAAAATAATATAATCAAAAAAAGGAAGATCACACTCTTCAATTACCAGAAATATATTTTCAAGAATCTCTTCTTCCCAAGAAAAAAATTAGCCAATAGTATTTGAGGGTTTAAAAAAAAGTAATTATTTATCGTCAAAGGCAAGCTATTCTCTATCGAACAAAAAGAAATTTACTGTATAATAAATAACCAACTTACACACGGCAAGTCTTGTTGCTCCGCCTTTCTTTTTCTATGCACGTCACTTAGCTTTAATGTCTGTATTTAACGTTATCCAACCCAGCATTAATTATTTTAACAATCTTTAAGTCGAATCTGTGTCTTCGATGAGAAACCGATTTGCACGAATGAAGAAAATAAGTTTTATTAGATATTTAAAAAAAAAATCATTTCTTACCTACGGGGTGAGGAGTGTGAAGTTAGGTGAGAGAATTTGTGATAGAAGAATAAAGACGACAGCCGACTGAATAAATACAGGGGAATAGATCGAGTGATGTTAGGTGAAAAACGACTGCAGCACGAAAGAGCATGGCAGGTGAGGGTGACTTGACAAGTGTGATAAGTAAATTGAGGACAAAAAAAAAATAGAGGAAAAATAAAACTTGGAACGAAGATGATAATGAAACTGATGAAGGAATCGTCTCCGTAGAAAATTAAAAGCTTGGCGCCTTTTCATTGTCGATAAGTGATGGAGCTGGTTAGAGAATGGTGGGGCTTTACAGTTAGGGGTGCGTGAAGTATTTCTTCTTGTGTACACACTAAACAATTTGGAAAGCGACTAATAAAAAAGACGTTCTTACACACATACAGATTGTCATTTAAGCCCACACATATATATGTGGATATCGTTATATTTGCAATCACATTCACAGTAAATCTCATGAGCAATAAATATATATATAAAAACGTAGTTGGGTAAATAAAGGCATGTGTTATAGTGTAAGTTGACTTTTAAAGCGTTTTGAGATTCCTTCTTGTGATTCCACAAAACAAAAGGACCGAGAAGACGATCAATTTACTCTTATTTGAAAGAGATAAAAATAACACTGTCACATTCGGGCGTATGGGCCCCTATGGGGGTTGAGCACTCTGGCGAAGGAATTGCCGGCCGCCGCTAGCGTAATGCAAAGCTCTTCGTAAGAATTGAGCACTCTGGTAGCCGATAAGGTATAAAAAATGTAAACAAAGGCTGCTGCTGCTGTTGCTAAAATAAATACCTTAAAATTTCCTTACCCAGCGTAGTCCGCTTGGTGGCCGACAGGTCCGAAGCTTAGTCAAACGTAAAGTTGGACGGGTTTCGATCCCGGCTTCGAGCGTCCTGCGTGTCTAGCCACACTGAAGAGTTCTGATAGAACGAAACAGTCTGTCTGTGGATGATAATATATATATATATATATAGGGAGATTCCGAGGGTTGATTTTATTTGAGATGTATAGAAATATAGATATTATTTTGTAATCAAATAACTTGGACAGTTTTCGTTCAAATGATTTTAAATTTAAAAAAAAAATGGAAAAACCTATGTTTAATGTTTAAGCACCTTTTCATTTTTGAAAAGAAAAAAAAAATTAAACATTAAACATTTTTAGTTGTTTTTGCACATGTGATATCGTTGGATTACAAAATGAGATCATGGCCCAGTCGGTTAAGGCTGCAGAATACTCTGACTGCTTCTCTGCAGAGGGGTAAGACTCGCACAACGAGTATCCTGAATATGACACTAAACAATCTGATGGTGAGGCTCCAGTAATGCTGGAGTTTTGAGGAATGTGGAGTACACATTTATTACCATCGCTTCCTGGTCCACTCTAACCTGAAGTGGTAGCACCTGATAGGGTCCTATCTCTGGGTCAAATAGAACTGAAATATGTACTTATGTTAAACTGGATTGTTTGAAATAGAACTGTTTTGCATTTAACTGTGTGTTAACAAAAATACTGTACTTATTCTAAACTGAATTGTTTGAAATAGAACTGTTTATATGTATAAAATGTATTCGGTATTAAATAATCTACAATGGTTGATATGCCATAGGACCAAATCAAGACAAACCAACATCAATTTTTAAAAAAATATCTTGTATTTGGAATCACAGTAACACTAAATTTACTGAGAAACACACACACACACACACACACACAAACACACACACACACATATATATATATATATATATAGTGGTAAATAAAACGCTTGTACTGTGTGTCAATTGACTTTTTGATTAAACTAGACGATCACGATGCTGTGCATAAACGTACACTCATTTAACAGAAGTTAGAATAAGGCTCACATTCAGGCTTTAGATCACTCCAACAGATAGGTTTTATTTATATTTGCTGAAATGCATATATAACGAATGACTCAGTGGTAGAAATATAAGTATAAACTGAGTAACAATTGAATTGTCATTTTCTACTCAGGTTCCATTATCTGGTTAGGTCGTTGGGGCGCTACTCATGCAAGTATGTCTTGTGTCAAAGGCCCACCCCTCGCTCCGTCTGGTTTTTTTTGGGGGGGGTGCTATGTTTAATTGTATAACAACTGTGTGGATTATTTAATGCCAAATCCTGTTATATATATATATATATATATATATATATATATATATATATATATATATGCCTTCGTAAGCCGCGTGTCGATGTCTTTTTCGGTTGATGAGACACTACTTCTAAGGTAGGTGAATTTGTCTATCAGTTTCAGAGAGGTTCCATCTAGTGTGGAGATTTCGCCTGTTTGCAGACCTGATCGATAAAATGAAACACAGTTTCTTCTAGGCAGCTGTCGTATCGGTACTGCTATATGGATGCTCTACTTGGACGCTAACAAAACGGCTGGAAAAGAAGCTAGACGGCAATTACACAAGAATGCTGCGTGCAATCTTGAACAAGTCCTGGCGGCAACACCCCACAAGGCACCAGCTATACGGCCACCTGCATCTCATCACGAAAACTATCCAAGTTAGACGAACCAGACATGCAGGACACTGCTGGAGAAGCAGGGACGAGCTCATAAGTGATGTACTCCTATGGACCCCCACATATGGCCGAGCAAAAGAGGGACGACCAGCTCGAACATACATACAGCAACTCTGTGAGGATACGGAAAATTAGCCTTGAAGACCAACCGGAGGCGATGAACGATAGGGAGGAGTGGCGAGAGAGGGTCAGGGATATCTGTGCTAGCGGCACGATGTGATGATGATGATGATGATATATACATACATATATATATATATATTGTGTAGCGTGTGGAAGCAAAATTAGGGATATTCTATTATAAAGTAAGATTGATTTCAATTTTAACAAAAATTAACTGCAAAATAAGAAAATAGACACAAAATAGTAAATATATTCAATATGGCCGCTATTTTAAAAAAATTATTCAATCAGAACGCCTTCGAAACTATATGCATGCCTTCAAATAGATTATTCAGACATTTCCCTCCTCCTCAATAGGAATCTTAAGCGAACCTATATTTGGATGCAAAGTTGCATTTGTTTTGTTTTCTAAAAGGCCCAATATAGCGTAATCAAGAGGGTTGCGGTCTGGGCTCGTTGGAGGCCATACATTTGAAGGTCAAAATTGAAAAAAAAGTTTTTCTGACAAAATCTTAGTATTTTTTGTACCTCATGAAACATTTTCCTTTCATCTTCATACTCAAACATTGTCTGTAAGTCTTGGAAAACGATTTCAGTTTTAAATCTTTTTTAATTGCTGTCGTCAATTTTCTCTTGGACTTTCAATTCATCAGCGTTCTTTCTTATTGATGTTATAGGAGTCCGTTTTAATTGGTCATTGAGATGCACCATTAAATCACACAATAAGCGGATGACGCAAACTGACACCAAAGGAATACAAGAATATTAGGCTCTACTGGATAAGAAGATAATTCACTGTGAATTGAACAAGAGATTAAAATTTAACCGAACTTATAAATGTTATAGGCACGGCCTTTTTTCTAAGAAAATGAGACTCAAATAATCCTCGGAACTTCTGAGATACAGACGGTTCATTCAATTCCAGTTAGAAAACCAAACCAAGAATAAATAACCGAAAAAAACCCGGTCAACTAGTGAATTTTGCCGTTCCACCAAATCATAGAATAAACATTTTTGAAAAGTGAACAAATATCTAGATTTTGCTAGGAATGAAAAGGCCGTGGAACATAAAGATACTGTTGATTCCAGTTATAGGTTGAAATTTTGGAATGGTCCCTCCAAGGTCCGGAAAAGAAAGTGGAGGAAATAAAAATCAGAGGAAGAACCCAAAGCATTCAGACCACAGCAGTGTTAACCTAAGGTCAAATACATTGAAGAAACCTGGAGACCTGAAGAGACTTGCTGTCACTCGGACATCAAGGAAAAATCGCCAACTATAACTGGCTTAAAAACTGATATAATAATAATAATAATAATAATAATAATAATAGATACTTTAAGATATTTGCGGTCACTCAAACTCCAGTAAGAAACCATCAGCTAACACTGGTGTGAAAAACTCTCAAAGGAATGATAATGATAATAATATACAAGATATCAGGCGAAGTCGTAAAGTTAATCGAGGAAACCCAGAAAAAGTGGAGCGTGGAACTGACGGCAAAGGAAAAAGCTTAACTGAGGGGAAAACTCAGAAAGGTAAATTCCAAGGAGATGCATTATCACCATTACTATTTGTAACAGCGATCATGCCACTCAATCACATACATAGGAAATGCTCAAAGGATACAAACTTCATAAAACGTAAAAAAAGAATAACCTCTTCATGTACATGGACGTCAATTGGAAACCCTTATACAGGCAGTGAGAATATTTAGTGAGGATAGAAAGATGGAATTTAGCATAGAAAACTGTGCCATGCTCATAATGAAAAGAGAAATCTGACAAATGACGGAAGTAATAGAACTACCAAATAAAAATAAATTAGAACGCCCGGAGAAAAGGAAACTTACAAGTACTTGGGAAAATTGGAAGCGGACACAATCAAACAAGTGGAGATGAAAAAATAAAAATTAATATGATTTCTCCTGGAAAACGAGAAAACTACTCAATACCAAACTATATAGCCAAAATTTCATCAAATGGAAAAATACCTGGGCTGCCCCCCCCCCTCGTAAGATACTCGGAACCATTCTTGAAGTGGACGAGAGAAGAACTTCAACAAATAGACCAGTGAACAAGAAAACTGATAACAATGCATAAGGCCTTACATACCAGAGCTGACAGAGTCTTTATGTGTCAAGAAAAGCATTGAAGATAGCGTGGATACATCGATATGACGATTCGAAGATTACATAAAAAAGAGCAAAGAAAGACTGATTACAATGGCTAGAAGCAACACAATGATCGACAGAACAACAGTAACTAAAAAACAAAAATAAGAAAAAAAGCAATTGTCTGAACAGTTCAAACGAAAAACAAACGAGAAGACCTGTACATGGTTAAGAAAGGAAAGCTTTAGGGGAGAAACTGAATTTCTTCTAATAGCAGCACAAAACAACGCCATAAAGACAAACTATGTTACAGCAAAAGTATATAAGACGCAACAAAATTGTATATGTAGGTTACGTATTGATAGAGGCAAACCGATCAATCATATTATAAGCAAATGCGGAAAATTAGTAGAAAAAGAGTATAAAACTGAGTGGCGTAAGTTGATTCACTGGGAACTGTGCACGAATTTGAATGTTGACCATACGAACAAATAGTATATGCACAACGTGGAATCCATGCTGCAGAATGAAACCCACAGACTTCTCTCGAATTTTGAGATATAAAGATATTATCTAGTCTTGGCCAGACAACCAGACATTATGACTGTCAATATATATATATACATACATATATATATATATATATATATATATATATATATATATATATAAAGTCAGCCGATTAGTGGACGTTGCCGTTCCGGTGGACCTTGCGAGAGAACTGACAAAACAATGGAATATGATGGTGACGGTGATATCGATTATAATTGGTGCATTTGGAGCAATCCCCAAAGGATTGATAAAGGGACAGGAAGATTTGGAAATAAGAGGACAAATGGAGACCATCACGACTAAAGCATTATTAAGGTTTGTCAGAATACTGAAACGAGTCCTGGAGCTCTGAGGAGGCTTGCTGTCCCTCAAACTCAAGGGAAAGTATCAGCCAGCGTAAGCGTGAAAAACTCTCAAGAAGTATAATAATAATATTTTTTGCAAATAATTATATAGTTTCAAGTATTCCTATCTAACACAAATAATTTACACACATTTATATGGTTTCTAGCGGACCTATCGGATTGAAATAATTTACACACAATTTTATAGTCTCAGGTATTCTTATCTATTTCAAATAATCCACACATAGTTATATAGTTTCTAATACAAACCATTTATATACAGTTATAGAGATTCAAGTATTCCTATCTAATACTATTAATTTGAAACGTCTTTTGATATCTTGTTGATACCTTAACCATACCCTGGCTCTTATCCGTGCCATCGATACCATTTCCTAAGACGATAACCATTACACTAAGCGCAACACTGATAATACTATAAATAATCTTGGTGAACTGATGGGGCAGAAAATTAGAGAGATTTATATGATTCACATGTCTGGACATCAAAAAAAAGACTCGACCTTATTTATTACATTTAAGATCTGTTTTCGACTCGATCACAAATGTAAATTTAAAATACACACTGTACCTAGCAAGTAGGAATCCCTATGGCGTAATGACTAATCTCCTGGACTGCGACATCGTAGTAAGCAAGTTCTGTCGTGCTACTATGTTCCCTTTCGCACTAATGTTCTAGGGAAAGGGTAAATCTCTTCATTCCCACGAACTATGGGTAATATATTTTTACTGCTATTCTTTACAAGGTTAATTTTGGCGTTAAATAACCCACTAAGGTTGGTATGCTATCAAACAATGAAATCAAACCTACTCCTTGTCTTTCACTTTTAAACCTCATGCTTCAATCTCAGATCAGTTTTCCCTGAACTTGATCAAACTTTTCCATAGACCTCTTTCAAATAAAAGGTTAACTCAATTGCCAGTGAAAAGATTTGAAAGACTTCCAGTTTTTCAATGTGGCGTCATAAAAACGTTTCTTTTTTTCAGGTTTATGCTTAGATCTATAACCAAAAGCCAGCTCATGGTAAAACATTATTTTTGAAAAGTTCTTATCCTCACTAACGGATTATATGGCCAACCCAAAATATGTGATGTTTAATAATTTCTTACCTATAATCTCAAACTGTGTTCGTTACGAGCGTGTATCCTTCTTCATGTTAAACCCAGGAGGGAAAAGGGGTTGTCCTCGTGGTGTAATGGTTAAATCGATAGACTGCGGAATCGTAGTAAGCGAGTTCGTACTCTAGTCACGCTATTACGTCCACTTTCGGACAAATATCCTTGGGAAAGGTATGAGCCCTCTTTTCCTCCCAGTTATGGGTTAAATAGTATCACTACTGTTCTTCTAGGTGAAAGGCATTGGCATTAAATAACCTACAAAAGTTGATATGCCATTAAAACAAAGAAACCAAACCAAATTAGGAAGGAAAAATCGACCATTCGGTCGTTCCTCTTTTGTCTCGTTGCAACTGGCAGAGAAGTGACATAAGTTGTTTCTCATTGGTCACTTTCACCAACAAAGATCAGTAACGATTTTTTGTTAGTCGAACATGCTGTGCGTTATTGTGTGAGTGGTGAACATTTGCTTAAGGATAACTTGCCTTAATAAGCATTGATTCAGAAAGGTCCTTTGGGTGAATAAATATTATGTTGAAAGACTCAAAAAATTTGCTTGCACTCCCAAGTCAATAGCATCACTGATAAAGTGATCCTGAGCATCATTGAGGTACAGTATAACAAATAAAACTAGAATTAATATATTTTTTTCCAGAATGTCAGGTAAGTTGACCTTCTAGTTCCTGTTCTGTATTCGTCTTGTATACTTTTGATGAAAGCGTTACAGTATGATAATATGGCGTCGGCAAAGATTCGATATTCCTGAAGCGGGTTCATACTTTTTCCTTAGTGCGGAAGTGAACGTAATAGCACGACTGATGTTCGAACTTGCATACTACGGTGTGGCGATCTAGTTGGTTTGCTACTACGCCTCGTGGACTTCCTTTTTGCTAGGTGCAGTGAGTATGTTGAATCGACATCAAAGATCGAGTCAAAAACAGATCTTAAGGCTGTGAGAACACAAATTTCATAAACATTTAGCATTATTGACTGACTCTGGTCAGTTTTAGTTGATTCATTTTATTCAAGTGTCCCAAAAGCTGTTGAGGCTTGTAAAATTCTCAAATTTTCTATCGAATCCAACTGTTTAAACTCATAATGAAGAAAGAACTATAACACTTGGTTATAAAATATAACTCTTACACTTTTTTCTCAAAAGGAGTTAAAGCTTCTGTGGTGTGTGAGAGAGACAGACGGACGGACGGAGGAAGACAAAACAGACTGCTGTATTAACTCATAACTCCTTCTTATCTTGACCATATCACGCTGTGTTTTCTTCAAGACCAAACTTTGCACTTCTTCTTCTTCTTGGCAAGGAAGTACTCAACCGGACGCCCTGTGGGCTGCCGCCTCCAACTGGGTGCTCTCAGTGACTACGAGCTGGGTCTGACTCAATACTCACACTGACTCCAAGTGATCCCACTCTTACGCAGGTCTCTGCATATATTATTTCATAACGTCCACGACTTCCGATCAACCATGTGTCTGCTTCCGCTTATTTACCCAAGTGCGTCGTGTTCAGGGAAATATCTGATTGTCGGAGAGAGAGAGAGAGAGAGAGAGAGAGAGAGAGAGAGAGCGAGAGAGAGAGAGAAAGAGAGAGAGTGAGCGTGTGTGTGTGTGTGTGTGTGTGTGTGTGTGTTTAGATAAATTCGGACTAACCTTCCAAAAGCAATATTTCTGACTTAAAGTAAGTTTAACTTGGGAAATAATTGATTGATGAATTGAATTATTGATTTTGAGGTTATGTCATGCCATCTTGGATTATTTCATGTCTATTGGTTAGGGAATCGCGTTCATTGTATGTTCGTTTTGGCAATTTTAGTGTAATTGTTTCTTAAGTGTATTTTTGTATTCGGATCTATCGAATATAAACAATTTTTAAACAGATCTATGGGACCCTCATAGGTATTGCTAATATGAGGCAGAGTAGACCTGGGAGTAATGACAATGGCAATCTAAAAGTAGTTCCCACTCTCCAGATCTCCAGAACTGGAGCCTTACTTTAGATCTAGTTTTGTGTCATACTAAAAACACCCATTTTTGGGTGGGGGTTAAAGGGAGATACAAGCAATGTATTCTAAGCGCCATTGATATATCGGGGAAATTTCACTGTAGATTCGTTTCAGGTATGTTTTTAAGATTCATACTGGAAATATATTTGTCCATGAAAAATGACACAGTTGACACAATATAAAGAAATGGATGCTCGAAAACGCTTGCACATAAAGCAATCGATTCAACTTCTGTTGGATCACTTGCATCGTATTAGAGACAAAATTTATGCACCTGCAAATTCTACCGTCTAATTCTGGTATCTTTATGAAACTATGTGTATATATTATCATCATCACCATCAAAGTGTACCGACATGAAGGATTCCTTTAACTCTCCCTCTCTCGCCGTCCGTCCCAATCTGCCATTGATCTTAGTCAGTTACCTAGACGGCGCCTAGTGTCTGCTGGTAAGTCTAAGATTTTTCTGATCGTCTAATACTGTTGTGATTATGAGTAGGAATCCATATGAGAACTTCGCTCTTGAGTTCATTCCTACTTTACCAACATATGTTGCTCGTCTTTCTGGGATAGTTTGCAAGATTGAAAGTGAACTGATGTTAAATTGCTGTTTTGTAGGGTGCTGCTTCTAAGATTTTTTCAAGATAGTACACAGCATCCTTGTGTAGTTCTCATCTAACCTTTTCTCCAAGCATTTCGCTAGAATCCAAGTGGTACAATCATAGAAAAATACTCACTTTGAAGACTTCCTGATTTATCTAATCCCAGAGATTCGATTTCCAAATGAACGATGACTGATTCCTTACCTATCCGTGTGTTGACATCACTTTTAATAGATGAGATGTTGCTTCTGAGATTACTGCTCACTAATTTAGGAGGCTTACCATTTAATGAAGATCCAGAAATGGGTTAAATAGTACCATTATTCTTCTTCTAGAAGGATGGCTTTGGCATTGAATAACCGACAAAGGTTGATTTGTCATTAAACAAAGAAACCAAACTAAACCATTTAAGGATAAGATGGTAATATCTTGATTAAAACTCATGAACTCTGTTCGGTTTGTTGCTTACTCCAGGATATCGAGGAGAAATTTAGTTTGAGCTGATGTATTTTCATAAAGCGCTTGGTCATCAGCGTAGTCTGCACCATTTATAGTTTCTGTGGGATCTTTGCTTCTTGCCATTTTTTTAGTGTGCAAAATTAAAGTCTTTTACATTCCTTTTAAATTCACCTCATCCACAAATAATTTTAAAAATGCTGATGGAATGTAAAGTAAAAGTTAACTAACTTCGAATTTTCTTGTGGGCTGATAACTTTTTGCATTACCCTTAACCTCCCCCCGCCAAAAAAGCATAAATGACACAAGGTGGCTAGTGTGTTTTACAGTCCTATTCTGACTCATTACACGTTGCTTTGTCGGCAAGGGACACAATAAAACATCAAAAATCAACTTCTCAATATGAGAGAATTTTTAATTTACAAGGACAAATAGGCAAAAAATAAAGAAAAAATGAAAAATAGAATTGAAATACAATTGAAAAAAAGTTTAATAAGAATACCAAGTTATGAAGGCACCAAAATGATCGATCAAAAATATTAATTAATTTTTGACGAATAAAAAATAGATGATCATTTGAGATTAGAATAATGTATTGCACATGTTTGAAGACCGAGCAACTGAAAATAAAATATTTAATATGTAAAAAAATCAAATTTGTTAAGAATTAAATTTTCATAATTTCTACAATACGAAATGAGCTTCTGAACCCATTAATCAATGACAAGGATGAAGTGATAAAATAACATTTTCGATTTTATCAAAAATAATTTTAATGGCTTTAGCCGGAATGAAGATATCATAATTATACTAATATAATACATTTTAATAAGAATATTCTTTTACACAGATAAGTTTCCATATTTTGTCTTTTTGTTTAGTTGTCAATTTCTTTGTCAATAAATTATTATCCACCCCTTTTCACTACTATATAGTTATTACCTATTTAGTTGATAGTGAATGGTTAGTATTTGTTCTTTTCCGGATTTTTGATATCTATACTCTTTAAAAGATGCTCATTTACATCCATAATAAAAGTCTAAGACGAATTTTCGAAGCCGCTGTTATTTCACTCTTTAATTCCCTAAATACACGTCCTGGCATTTATAATATTTCTCCTTACTTGAGCAAATCCATTTTAGATAGCCACAATATATTCCATCTTTAGTTAATACATTCCACATATATCATATTTTTATGCTTTCAATTTTTCTTTTTGTCTTTCGTTTTCTTCCTTTTGACTCGAAACCTTTCTCGATAAACAAACGGAACATAAATTCTATACAATATTGCTAATAAGTCAAATGACGTGATTTAAAACAACAAATTAACTGATTAAACGGCCAACTTTTTATTGTTATACAAATTTTCCCCGAGGTTTTTGCATTTTCAAACACCCATCATTGACTTTACATCGCTAATATCATCCGTCAAGGGTCCTGATGATGGTTCAGTAGAACCGAAACGATATAGTGTCGACTTTACTTCTCAATCAATATCTCTTTCTACTTGGATTTGCCTTGTTATCAATTTTTCTCTGCATATTGTCGGATTACATTTCATTATTCACTTCCACTCTTTAAAACAAATACTCTACGGGCTTTTTACAAACAGTTCTTCTAAAAGAACGTTAACAAAACCTGATTCTTTCTACCAAACTACCTTTTTACAAAGGTTATTTTATATCTTCATTTATGTCGGCATTAAATGACCTACTGAGGTTGATGTTCAGTCAACGAAACTAAATGAAACGAAACGAAACGAAACCAAACGTACACTTTTTGTTGCATAGTTTTATTAATCAATTATGACTTAAAACGATCGTTCTTGGGAGATATAGCGGAGTGATTTCCACTCGTCTCCTCTAATGTCCTGAGCCTGTTTCCCTTGCAATTAGGTTAGCCCTCCCGCCCCTGCAAAAAAGAAACAATGTGTTTGGGTATGACACTAAAATGCATAAGATGATGAGACTCCAGTTCTGAAAATCTGGGGAATGTTAAGTCCCCTTTTTATTGTCAGGCCCACAATGACCGTAGAGATAGTAACTTTTAGGGTTCAATCTATGTGTCAAAATAGATCTGTTTCAAAATTATTCGAATTCGATATTACCATGCGCAAATTTTTTTATAAGAAACAAATGCAAAAAATGTAAATATGAAAGTACGATGAACTTGATTCCCTAACCTCTATGCATGAAATAACCCGAGACTAATTGACATGTTTTCAAAACCAATCAATCTATCTATTATTCAAATAATCAATGATCAATGACAAGGTTGAAGAGATAGAGTAAAATTTGCGATTGTTTCAGAAATTGTTTTCCTTATTCTATGTCTAGGTTTGGTTGGTTTCTTTGTTTAATGGCATATCAACCTTTGTAGGTTATTTAATGCCAAAGCCATTCTCCTAGAAGAACAGTAGTGGTACTATTTAACCCAGCTGGTAGGATAAGGGGGGGTTCATACCTTTCTCAAGGGCATTTTCCAGAAAGTGAACGTAATAGCGCGACTGGAGTTCGAACTCGCTTACTACGATTCCACAGTCCATCACTTTAACCATTATACCATCTTATGTCTTGGAGTGAAAGAATTAGCAGTATCTTTTGTTTTGATTTGAGTTATCAACTCTGGAAAGAGATAATTTTCAGGCAGTGGAATAATCACTCATTATCGTTTTCATGCTTTGAATATAATTCAGCTTTATACGAAAAATACGTTCTTGCGTAACGTTCTTTCTATACTTCGTACACTCTCGTTCAGCTCCTCTCTTGTCGTCTCTTCTCTCATCACCATATTGTACCAACCTGTTCTTTTATCCCCTTCTGTCATCATCTACCGTTGTTTTAAGCTCTTTTTTTTTTGAACGAAGATAACGCAGACCACATTAACATGAACGCGTATTACTGTCACTTACATAAGAGTTTTTGCCTCCGGTCAAAACTATCTTCTCTACCATGCCAATAATAGATTATGTCAGTCTATAATTCCACACTTGTGCAACTAGTTCTTTGTAGTATATATAAATTGAAACTTTTCACAGAAAAATTTTGTCGGTTTAGCGGTAAAAAAAAATTTGTTTGAAGAAAAGTGGCGACTAAGATCATTTTTCAATTATATTTATTTGTAATATATTTCATTCAGGCGTCTGTATCAAAAGAAAAACTGCTTCCGAATGTGATCGCATGCTAGTCACGGTATTTGGGTGTAGCCTTAGTTCCGTGACTAACATATGCGTTTCTGGTTTGTTTATCAGCTCCCTCCATGCCCACATTGTGTTTGAAAGATCCGCGGATTGGGTATGACACACTCTATCCGGAACTTTTAACGACTGGAATGGTTCGTTGGAATAAGTTGCCTGGGTGTTGGCAACTCAAAAGACAAGAAAAACTCTTCAGTAACAGATAACAACTATTTATTGAAACACAATGGTGTAACAATATATATATATATATATATATATATATATATATATATATATAAATTGTTACTTTTTCTTCTGGTGAAGTCTTTCGATCTTACTCAATTTTTCGGAAAGTGAGGCTTTTGCTGGAGAGGCTTTAATTCGCGGAGAAATTTCTTTTCTTATTCTCTTTTCTTCGTTATGGACAGCATATATCTTCTCTCGACTAACCCTGAAAACATGTATTTTTATCGAGGATTCCCCTGAAAACAAACATTCCTGATTGGCTAACCAATCACAGATAATTTCGTATTCTACTAATTTTGCCTGGTCAGCCAATCAAATGCGCTGATCAATGTCAGTTGAAAGAGTATCCCTTTCGCGTATTAGATTTTAATTTGTCATCCAATCAAATCTCAGTATAGGGGCTTGTTTAGTTAAGGGATCCAGCCCACTCCTTGTGGTTGGGGGGTATCTCTTTTCAAATTAACTAAAACAAAAAACCAAAGATCTAATTGATCAATACAAAGATTTAACCTTTTAACCTTAACAGGTGGGTAAGAGATGTCATGATTTAAAATGGATTAATTCACCGCCTCATTGGCCAAGTGAGTAGATTGTTCGCCAATAGTCCGGGAGACCAGGGTTCAATTTCAAGTCGGGTCATATCACAGGCTTTAAAATGGTACTTGATACCTACTTGTTTAACATTCAGCATTATAAGGTGCGTATCAATAGCAAAGTGGAGCAATCCAGGGAAAGGAATGGCGCCCTCCCCTACACCTCGTTGTTGTAGCTATTGAAAAGGGAGCCATCGGGTCCTCTCGACTTCGGTCACCAACAACAATGCACCGACAAAACTCCACGACTACTTACTTTTTATTTTGATAGTTTAAACGTTTGGTTTGTACTGACCTTTTAAATTGACTTTTGAATTTCTTTCAAAGTCAATTAGTCTTTTTATGTTGTTATAAAAAAATGCATCATACTCTCGATAAGTGAATTCCTTATATTGTCATACCAAATTAGACGTCTTAAATCTAAACTGGAGATATTACTAATGTTGAAAACTTGGAAAAAGCAGTTACAGATGTAACTTTATATAAGGAAGTACCGGTTGGCTGATGGTTTGTGGTGAAAAGAATAAGATCGGTGAACCGAGTTCAAACCCTGGCTAAGACAGTTTGTGTTTATTTTGCGTTAATACCCTTGGGAAATGAATATTCCTCTAATAACAGATCACTAAGGTCAGAATTCGATCCCTGATGCTGGTACATTTAACACAGCACAGTTTGTTGCAAGTTACTTAAAGAAGAAACATGCACAACCAAGTAAATCACCATTGTTACGTTTCGCTCTGGCCAAACAAACGACAACACGTAATATATATAACTATATATATTTATTTTCTCGACGGACGCGTGTGGGAAGTAGGAGCCATCAGGAGCAGTATTAGAATCGTTCGTCTATGAGGCCTAGATTCTTCGGTGTAAGTAGACGATGGCCAAGAAAATTCGCACGGGGCAACGACGGGACAAGCTTGCGTAGACAGCGGAATTTTTCACTGTCTTCTGTTTAATTTGTCGGACTTATATCACCATCAAACTCCCACGCGGAGATATGGACACGCCTCCACGCCCCTGCGATCTCTTCCCAATACTGTACATCGGAATATGCACTTCCGCCGTCTTTGGAATGGCATGTTTGATCGTCATCGAGTGGAAATAACTGTCATGTAGTTCACAGGTCACTCTCTTCCGGTGCATCACTTTGTGACGGCACCGTGGCATTTTTACCTTGTCCCATATTGTCAGCCAAGCTGTATTTTACACTCTGAAATCTACCTTAAAAGGAAATTACTTGATAGGTCATGTCAGTGAACCGATAGGCTATGGGAACTATCTGTTATAGCTCTAATTACACAGGCAAATCAATAGAAGATTGATTAGTGTCAACCCATCAAGAGTTATATTATGCATAGAGGTTAGGTAATCGTATTTATTGTACGTTCACATTTCCATTTTTTTGTTTAGTTACTTCTTTTTTTTTGCACACGGTACCGATCATTGGCCTAGCGGTTAGAGTGTTCGCCAACGGCCCGGGAGACCTGGGTTCAATCCCACGTCGAGTCATACCAAAGACTCAAAAACTGGTACTTGATGCCTCCTTGCTTAACACTCAGCATTATAAGGTACGGATCAAGGGTAAAGTGGAGCAATCTAGGGAAAGGAGTAGCGCCCTCCCCTACACCGCGGTGTAGTAGCTATCGAAAAGGGAACCTTCGGGTCAGCCTCGACAATGGTCGCCAACTTTTACTTTTATTTGATCCATAGATAAGACCCTAATAGGTAATACCTCTCTCAGTCAAAGGGGACTTGAGAGTGATGGGGATGAAGGGATATTCCCCACTTCCTAGATTCCTAGAACAGGAATCTCACTATCAAATGAAGGTCACTATCATACCCAGGACACTGCTTTTTTGTGGGGTTCACAGCCCTCTGCTGGGGATACAGTCAATGTATTCAAAGTCTCGCCGGTGGAGTGATAATCATACAAGAATGGAAAATATAGGACATTTACGCCTAGCAAAACATATGTAATATCATTATTAGCAAAATTTTGTCTTCTTAAAAATCTAATTATTTTGCAACTATTTCACTTCCTGATAAATTCTTGCTTCACTCATAATCACCACAACAATGTTAAGTTTCTCTAAATCCTTAACCCCTTTGCAATCATTAATGCTAAGATTCATTAATGCTGAGTTTCAAATATATATATATATATATATATATATATATACGAAAATAAATCTTAGCTTTATGTATATATATATATATATATATAAATATATATATATATACATACATATGTGTGTATGTTTGTTTGAATGTGTGTGTGTGTGTGTATGTGTGTGTGTGTGTGTGTGTGTGTGTGCGTGTGTGTCTGTGAATAAAAATAATTTAAAATAAGCTACTAATCTAAACAGTTATGGTTGTAAAATATCTATAGAAATTTTCCTTGGAATTAAAGCAAATACTTTTTAAAGAGATATTTCAGCGTAAAATTGTAAACTGTTTAATGTTATTAAAAAATACCAATTAATAACTAAGTAATTATAAATTCGTATTTTTAAAACATGCCAAAATTAAAACTAAAATAAACAAATCATGGTGGCTAAAACATTTTCAAAATTTCATGACCTTAAAATGTATCTCACACTTACAAGTAGTGTATTTTTTAAAACATGGATCACATCATTTTGGTTTGGTTAGGTTTGGTGTGGTTTTATCGCATATCAACCATAGATTATTTAATGCCAAATTCATTTTTATGCATACAAGCAGTTCTCTTTCAAACCGTTCACTTTAGCGTAAGTACAGTTTTTTTGTTTACACACAGTTAAATGTAAAAACAATTCTATTTCAAACAATTCAGTTTAGCATAAGAACATAGTTTAGTTCTATTTGACCCAGAGATAGGACCCTATCAAGTGCTACCACTCCAGGCAAGATTTGACCGGGAGCAACGGTAATAAAGGTGTACTCTGCATTCCCCAAAGCTCCAGCATTACAGGAGCCACACCGTCAGATTGTTTAGTGTCATATCCAGGACACACGTTGAGGGAGTCTTACCCCTCTGCAGAGATACATTTTGTGTATTCTACAGCCCCAGCCGATTGGGCAATAAATCATATTAATACTAATGATTCGTATTAACATTTTATATATATATTAAAATGCTTGTAATGTTGAATTACGCTACAGCAATAAATCAGAAATGTCTTAGGGAGAGTGTTAACTTTGTATCGTTAATATACTTTAACAAGAGCAATTCCCAATCCTATTTGCAACCTAATAATCATTTCTGGTGAGTATTAATGTTAACACCAATCATTTTATTTCATCAAGGTAGATAACTATAAAAATGCTAATTTGATTATAGAGTATTTCCCTTTATCGTTTTATTAGCAAATAACAAAAACAGATGCTATAAACAACTTCAAAGGCTGTTCTTGAGCAAATTTTTAACAACGTTTTCCTTTTAAGTGTATTGAATAAAAACAAATCACTTCTTTATTTGCGTTTGTGTTTGTTTTCTTAAAATAACCTAATTAATCTTTACTGAATTATCAAAATATTAAAAAACAAAATAAATGTCATAAGTTGATCAATTCTTTTTATCTTTGCAGATATAATTTTTCTTCTTCTTTTCTGTTTATTATTTTCATTTAAGTACTTTCTTTTTCATTCATTTCCCCTGTTTTGTCCCCATACTTCATTCCTCTTTTCTTTAAACTTTCGTCTTATTTCATAGATATTAACTCAGCAAAGTCAAAACGAGTATAGCTATGTTGACTGGGGCTGGAGAATACACAGATTACATCTCTATTAGCGATTACATCAGCAAGTGCCCTGGTTATGACAACTGCATATGATGATGAGGCTCCAGTCCAGGAGATTTGGGGAATGTGGAGTACCCTTTTATTGCCATCACTCTCATGTCCACTCTGACTCGGAGTAGTAGTCAAGTTTTGTGGTATATCTATGGATAAAGTAGAAGAGTTTAATCATTTATTATGCTTGAAACTATTTAAATGTGTGGAAATAGAACTATCAGTGTTAAATTCCAATACTTGAAACCGGGTCATTAAAAATATTTCCTACAAATTATTTGCTTACAAATCATATTCATTATATATATGTATGTATTTACCAACCGCTTGGCAAGGGAAAGATGTGACACAAGATTAATTTTAGGCGGAGTTTAACAGCTTTGAATTTAGAGTTTTCCTTCTCCTAGACTCATTGCCGAACTAAAACTCCCAGTCTATTCTACTATTTCTCCATAACTGGAAGGACAATAATTGGATTCATACCTTTCCCAAGGGTATTAATACAATGTGAAATGATTTCAGCCTCGTCCAGGATTTGAACTCATGTCACCGTGTCCATTTCCTATGTCGATAACCAATATATATATATATATATATATATATATATATATATATATATATAACAGAACCACCTAACCAACCTACATCTAAACGAGAATTACTGATAGATTGACCGGGCCATTGGTCAAATGAGTAGAGTGTTCGCTAATGGTCCGGGAGACCGGGGTTCAATTCCAGGTCGAGTCATACCAATGACTCAAAAAAAAATGGTACTTGGATGCCGCCTTACTTAACACTCAGCATTATAAGGTTAGGATCAAGGGTAAAGTTGAGCTATCCAGGGAATGATGTAGCTCCCTTCTCTACACTTCGGTGTAGTAGCTATTGAAAAAGGAGCTTTCGGGTCACACTCGACTAAGGTCGTCAACTTTACCAGGTTAACCAGTCAAGGGTTATTTTCAGCTAAGAGGTTAAGGAATTTCACTCATTATACGTTCATATTTTCATTTTTGTTGAATCATTTCTTGAATATGCTGTTTAATATCGTACTAGGACACTTTTTTTAGTGTTTGCAGGGGTCTTATCTTTCCGACGGGTATATCGTCATCATCATCATCATCATGTCGCACTGGTAGCACGGATATCCCTGACCCTCTCTCGCCACTCCTCCCTATCGTTCATCGCCCTAGGCAGGTCTTCAGGACAACATCCCGTATCCTCACATTGCTGCTGAATGTATGTTCGTGTTGGTCGTCCTACTTTTGCACGGTCATGTGTGGGGGTCCATAAGAGTACATCTCTTATGAGTTCGTCCCTGCTTCTCCAGTAGTGTCCTGCATGTCTGGTTCGCCTAACTTGAATAGTTTTCGTGATAGGAGGCAGGTGGCCGTACAGTTGGTGTCTTGTGGGGTGTTGCCGCCAGGACTTGTTCAAGATTGCACGCAGCATTCTTGTGTAATTGCCCCTCGCCAAGAAGTTGGAAAGAGAAATCAAGGAAATTGCTCTAATCTTTAAGCAGGAAGAATTTGATTACCTTGAAGAACATTCCGAAAGGAAGCTTATAATTGGTCTCGAGTACCAGTTTGAAATACACCGCAATTGTTGTAACAAGATAAGCGATAGTTATTTATTAAAAAAAATCTACACAGCGAGAATTAAATACTAAACGTCCAAATTAATCTGCAAGATGAGTTTGAGACAACAGTATTATGGAAAAAATAATTCTTTTTATTTCATAAACAGATTTTAAAAAGCCTTTTGTAATAATTGCGCTATCCCACCAAACATCTGTATTTTCTTTCCATTTGTTCTGTTTTTTCATTGTCTTTTCTCGCATATTTACTTAAATTGAATGGACTTGTAGAAATTCCTTGAGTCCTTACAACTATAGTGTTGAAATATAGACCAACACTTGGTTGGCCTGCAGATGCTGCTTCGTTGATGATTGCTTGTGGCTGGATGCCAAATAAAATGGAACAGCTTCAAAAAAGCCGTTTTGAGAAAGAAGATCTATTTGTAAAATGCAGTGCTTTCAGTTAAAAAGAGACTAAAAAGAGTGAAAGCGGCGGGGAATACCTTTGATATAGAAAGCATGAGCTACTCAGAACAGTAAAGTCGCCTGTCTAGAGTCTGTCTGCGTCTGTTCACCCGGGCGAAACGGTGGAGTCTTTTTGTATAAACTCGGCCTCTTTGTCTGGTCAGAGACTACTATGACTCATCAAGTTGGTTCCGCTCCACTTAGCTCTTGCCGAAGAAATGAACCTGGTCACTGCTCAACTGGCACCAGCTCAGATCATCACACAGTTGACAATCTTTCTTCGTGGCTTTCACAGTTTCGGCGGCAGAAAGACTCAACACCTTCGATGAATAGCGTCGAGTCAGTACGACCTGAATTCTAATGAAACGCTTGGAGTAAGTGCTAGATGGGAACTACGCAAGGATGATACGTGCTGTTGAATAAATCCTGGAAGTAGCACCTGAAAAAATAGCAGTTGTATGGTCACTTACCTCCAATCTCACAAACCATCTAAGAAAGCTGAGAAAGATATGCCGTGCATTGCTGAAAAAGTTGGCATGAACTCCTAAAAGTCGTTCTTCTATGGAATCTCACACATGGACACACCAATGTTGGTTGACCCACAAAACCGTACATTTATCAGCTTTCTGCGAACACGACTACCGTCTAGGGAACTTATGAAGAGCGATGGCCAATAGAGACGGATGATGAGATAGATAGATAGATAGAGAGAGAGAGAGAGAGAGAGAGAGAGAGAGAGAGAGAGAGAGTTAAAGGAATCCATCCTGTCAGCACACCTTGATTATGATAATGATGATGATGTTGATTTGAAATACAGATATATTTTCTGCTATATATTTTCGTTTTGTTTTACTCTGTCTTCAAAATATTCATTAATACGTTGCAGTTTTTACGCCTTTCATTCTTTTGTCTATTATCTTTTGATCTCCAGCCGTTACCCACCCACCTTCTCTCACTCTCTCTCTCTCTCTCTCTCTCTCGCTCTGTTTTTCTTTTCTTTTTCTCCTCCTCTCCTAATATGTATATTAGTTTTTATTTTCATCTTGTTTACTTTTTTTTACTTTTCTCTAGATTTCTGCTCTCCCACCTTTCTCTGTCAACTACCCCTTTTCTTTCTCCTCATCTTCCTCGCTTTCTCCAGTTCTTTTTCATCAAATATTATTACGTACACATAGTGTCAGAATTATTCAAACATCCTATCATTATTATATATTGTATAATTATATAATCATTATAACGTAATGTCTAAAACTTTCAACCTTGTCCCCTGAGACTGTAAAATATGTCGACTGCATCTCAGCAAAGACTAAGATCCCGCCACCTTTCAATGAGCAGGATGTGACACAAGGACACTTTTTAAGAAGAGATTCACCGTTGTGAATTCATAGTTTTCCTTCTGCTAAATCGGTTGCTATACCAAGGTTAAAGATCCCGATCTACCCTACTATTTACTCATAGTAAAAGAGAGAATAATCGAATTCATACCGTTTGCTAGAGTATTACTACTATGTGAAATACAAATAGTATCGTGTAGGATTTGAACCTGGGTCAACGTGTCTTTTCCTAAGACAATATCCATTACACCACACGTATCCTAGATATGACACTAAACTGCATATGATGGTGAGGCTCCAATCCAGAAGATTTGGTGAATGTGAGGTATCCTTTTATTACCATTACTCCCAAGTCCATTCTGACTCAGAGTGGTGGTAGTTTTTAGGGTTCCAACTATGGGTCAAATAAAAGTTGGCGACCTTAATCGAGGGTGACCCGAAGGCTCCCTTTTCAATAGCTACTACACCAAGGTGTAAAGGAAGGCACAACTCCTTTCTCTCGATTGCTCCACTTTACCCTTGATCCTTACCTTATAATGCTGAGTTTTAAGCGGGGAGATATCAAGTAGCGTTTTTGAGTCTTTGGTATGACTCGACTTGGGATTGAACCCCCGTTTCCTGGACCATTGGCAAACACTACTCATTAGTCTAATGAAACCATTAAAGAGTGGAAAAAAATTATTGTTAGATTATAATAAATGAAAATATTTAACTGTGTGCAACTAAAACTATTAGTGGTAGATAGCAGTACTTGAAAACATTTAACTATGCGCAAAAAATGAGCTCTGGCTCGTATCAAAGTTGTTACCTACAAACTATTAGTTTACAAATCATACGTATTTAATTTATATATATATATATATATATATATATATATATATATTTATGTGTGTGTGTGTGTGTGTGTGTGTGTAAAGGTTTTGGCATTAAATATCCTGCAAGGGTTACACAGAAACAACCAAAAGATCGATCAAAAGTTTTCAAAAAAAAAAAAAATTGTGCATTTTTTCATAAATGAAGAAAAATGGATTTGGAAAAATATGTACATCAAGATTTTATTTTAATGTCAACTAATAAATATTAAAAAAATCAACCATATTAAAATTTGGAAAAAAAAATTATGGGTCCTTTATCCCCAATAGTCACTCATCAAATATTCATTCTTGATTATTGCATTCAATGATTTTTTATAGTTCCTTAAAAGATCACAACATACTGAGAGTCATTTTACCGATTATCTTTCCTGGTAACAGCTTCTCGTTCCTCCATGTTTAAAGAATTCCTGTCTTCTATTTTTCTTCGAACAGTCACATAAATTTTCAGTAGAGTTTAGGTCAGGACTTTGTGTGGGATACACCAATACCTTACTTTTGCTGCCATCTAATTATTTTAGAACAATTCTTGACGTGTGTTTCAGTTCATTGTCACGTTAGAACATCCAGTAACCACCCCCAAGATAGATTTCGGTCAATTAGATTTATATTATTTTTAAGAATACCCAAATACTCCTTTTTATCCATACTATCCTGTACTCTCAATAGTTTTCCTGGGTCAGAAGCAGCAAGGTATCTCCGAAGCATAATACTTCTCTATTGTGTTTAACTCAAGAGAGGGTAGTTTGGGTTTTCTGAGTTTCATTTGATTTCTTCAGCACATACCAGGAATTCATGTGATCAAATAATTCTAGTTTTGTCAAATCTAACTATAAAACAGAGTTCCAATTTTTACTCTTGTGTTTTGCTTCTGGTTTAAGCTCATCTGCTTTTTAGGTGTCTAGCCAAAAGCAAGGACATTTTCCTTGGACAACAACCTCCATTAACTGTTCAATGAAGACCTCTTGTGAATTTCTTCGTCGAGACATTCAACCCTACAGTCTTCTCTTCCTCAACAATGTCCATAGCTGTTAAATAAGAATTCTTCGAGACATCTCTAATAATTTTCCTTTCTATTCTCTCAGAATTTACCTAGCCTTAACTTTTTCTCAGAGTAATGTCTCTAATTGTACTTCTTGATAATGGTCCGTTTTGTCGACCAAGAAGCATTAAAACGATTGGAAACGGCTATATATCTACCATATTGTTTGTACACCTATACTCCTTCAGAGCTTCTTGTCCAATAGAGCAGTTATTACCATAGTTACAGAATGAATGAGTTATCGTAGTACGGGGGTCGTCGCATATCTTCGATAGAAACTCCCAGTATGTTATAGAATCATGGTCGACACTTTCTTTTTCCAAGTGTGATTTTATTAAATGTCAAAATAAGAAAAAATACTATTGCCACAGAGAAATATTATTTCATTATTAAGAGGAGGGTCATTCTGGATGCAATTGTTGCATACCACAACTATAATGATATCAATAACAACGGTACTACAAATACATATTCATATACAGTCAAATACATATGCTGGTGGACTCTGTTGCTCAGGGTACGAACGGTTTATTAACTTCTTGTCTTTGGTTCTTCGACTCAAGGAGAGAGACACAATTATTACTATGCTAACCATACTATCTGATCCCACGAACGCACAGTGCATCTTGTGTTTAAGATCTCTGTCGGTAGAAATCTGCAAGACTCCTCCGACATGCCTCAACGGTAGAGAACTCAGTTCTCGATGTCCCAATGGCAGAGATTCAATTGTCTGCTTGCATGGTCCAATCTCAACTTCAACTGACTCTTTTTCAGAATCCTCATATTCTTATGACCATCTCCTCCGGGCATGACGTCATCCACACTCCTGCTCCATTTCTTGTCTGGGGTTTATTATGACAATGGTGATGGTCATATCCTTTGTAAGCGAGCGTAAAACTGTACCCAATGACTATGCCCTTAACTAAGAGACTCGAATAGTGTTGCGTAGCCATATACACGAATATCGCCATGTGCGAAATGGGTGAAATGGACATCGAATGTTGATTACGATAGAACATATGAATCTCGAAATTCGAAAACACGTAACGACTTCTTGTTCAGGTACAAAACCTTTTTATTAACTTTGAGTTAAAGGTTTCGACGTAAGGAGGAGAGACACAATCTTCTATGCTGTCTTATTCATTTGGCCCCCAACTCGAGCGGCCCCCATAGGGCGCACGTTCGCCTCGCGTCTGCGAGCTCCAAAAATCGATCCTTCTCGTTTGGTGTCTAGTACCCGATTCTTTCCTTTTTCAAATTCTCACACAAACCTCCGCGCGCTTCCGGGGCGTGACGTCACCCGCACCCTGTCACTTCGGTTCGTTTCGGACTATTATGACATCTGAGTGACACCTCCATCCGCCCGCGCGCACCCGCATTAACACCTGCTTCAATGTTGCACCTAACTAACCCATGTGCGGAGTCGAAAGGTTCTCAGCCTAACTAAACTCAAAGGCATGAACCAAACTGAATGATAAAATATAATTAACGAAAAATGATTAATATAAAAAAATCATTCCTTGATTATATAACACAATTGTTAAGTATATTATAATTAGTAATATGATACTATTTACCAACCACTCCGCTCGGGCAGGATATGAGACAAGGTCAATTTTTAAGCAGAGTTTAACAGGTTTGAATTCAGAGTTTTCCTTCTCCTAGACTAGTTGCCTAACCAAGGCTGAAGAACCTAGTCTGTCCTACTATTTACCCATAGCTGGAGGGAGAATAATTGGATTCATACCTTTCCCTATGTGAAATGCAATCAGTATCGTCCAGGATTTGAACTCGTATCGCCGTGTTCATTTCCTACGGCGATAACGACTACACCACGGGCACCTCCAACATTATTATTAGTAATATGATAGATCAAAACGTAAAAATAAAAATTCATTAAATATTTGATAACTAAATACAGAATGAATAAATAATGTAAATTCAGTAAGGAGTTACAAATATTCGCATTTCCATACAAAATATAGAAATAACCATTTCTTTGGGGTGAATAATTCTGATACCAAATTTAGGTTTACTACTCGGAAAGACTAATTTATTCTCGCTTAAAAGCGCTGAGAATTGAGCGGAAACTACATTCTGATCCTAACGAGGAAAAAGTAAGGATATTACATACAAGCAAGCACAAAAATAGATCCGTTCCATATTCCATTTCTTTTATTTCTTCTTTTGAGATAATATTCATTTATAATTATACTTCCAATGCATCCTTCATTTTTTTCTTCAAACGATTTCCTTAAAATTTCTATTTAAATTTACTTTTATTTTTCTTCTTCATTTTTCTCTTTTTCTTTTTCTCTATTCTTTCATTTTCACTCATTAACTTGTTGTTTCTTCTTCTTCTTCTTCTTCTTCTTCTTCTTCTGTTCGATTTTCTAAACCTATCCACTCTTTCTATATTCACTTTCATTCTACCTCAACTCACTTCTTCGTGGACACGTACTTTACCTTCTTTCTTTCTTTCTTTCTTTGCATTCACTCAAAACACAATCGTACATTCTTTAATTCAACTGATCTAAAAACAATCGTCCTTAATTGTCCACAACGCAAGTATTGCTGGCCAGCGTCAAAGGACTCATATCTCATCTTTCTCAAACTCCTTGTCGAATCATTTTATGCGACTCTCTCTTTCTTCCAAAAGTAAATTCTTTGTCCTGAGACCGTATCATCCTCTAACCCCTATGTTCACAAGAGACTTGACGCACGATCCTCCATTCTATCATAACCACTATCGTCAAATTGTACGTTCCACTTCTTAATTCAATTGCCGGGTAAATGATAAATGCCCTGATATTGATCAGTGTAGCGCAGTGCACATTGGGAAGAAAAAGGCAGGAAAGGATCAGGGAAATTGGATGGCAAATATGAAAAAGAAAATATTTGATAAGGTGGCTGATGGCTTAGTTATGATAGCAGAATTGATGTAAGGATGTAACAGGTTTAGCATAAGAATACAAAGATAACCTGATAGATAAATATAAAGCTACACAACAAATCTATCTATCTATCTATCTATCTATCTATTATATAGATATACATTTGCAGAACAAGTGAAAATGAACTAATAGTCAGAAGACGTAACACGCAAACACTGACAGGCATAGACATACGAAGACACACATTGATATATATATATATAGAAAGAGAGAGAGAGAAAGAGAGAGCGAGAGAGAGAGAGAGAGAGAGAGAGAGAGAGAGAGAGAGATGTTTACCGTTAAGTAGACAAATATAAGGGATGATAATACCTACATAGAGATAACGCATCTATCTATCTATCTATCTATCTATGCATCTATCACAGTCTGTTCGAAATCTCTCTCTCTTCCTCTCTCTATCGTTCTATCTATCAATCTATCTTATCTATCTATTATATGAATGTTATATAAATGTACGTTTGTCGAACAAGATGGACAAACAGCTATGTGGTGATAACAAGCAAACAGATATTTTCATATATACACACATACACTGACACAAACTGAGAGAGAGAGAGACAGAGACAGAGAGAGAGAGACAGAGAGACAGAGAGACAGAAAAGAGAGAGAGAGAGAGAGAGAGAGAGAGAGAGAATACCGCTAGGCAAGCAAAGATAAACAATGTTAATATATATATATATATATTTAGTGATAACGGACACGCCTATCTCTCTATCAATCTACCTGTTTTTCATCTTACGTATAAACACACACACACACACACACACACACACACACACATATATATATATATATATATATATATATATATACACAAATGAGAAATACCTATAAGAAAAAATACTGAACACTACTACAGCAGAACAAGTATTTCAAATTATGAATGCTAGAAGTCTCTTTCTTTAAATTTCATCTATGTACCTAACATCAGACAGAAAAGTGATAAAAGTAACCACTCAAACATAGAATGGTATAAATAATGTGTTAAGATGAAAATTCATGTCATTTACAGTCAGAGAAAAAACACGTATATATATATATATATATGGAATTAGTCAGGTGTTGGTTAATGACACTCAAGAAATTTATTTATATTACTCCACTTTTATATCTTTCCATTTCATTTGTTCAGCAATTTGTTTTCAGTGCGTTCTAGGATGCATAATTGTCCTCCAGACACAATCAGCAGCCATTATAACCTCCTTTGTAAGCTTGGGCTTTTTGCACGATATCCCATTTTATCATGGTAAATTTACTTGTTTCATATCTTATTAGTAATAAATATTTTGACAAGGTTGTACTGTTGTCATATTTTTCGATGTTAAAGCTGAGGTTGTGGTTATACTATCTGCTTTTTTTTTTTTTTTTTTTTTTACTCATTTCAATTGAACCGATATATGACTTTTCATCATTAATTTTATCTTTCCTTTTTTGAGCAAAAACGAAAAGAAGAAATATATCACTTTGTCAATTATATTACTTTTTCAGGGGCCAAAAAACTACTTGCAAGTGAACAAATTGTTCGATATGATCTACAATGATAAAAAAAAAAAGCTAGAAAAGAAAGAACTCCGTTACATTCCCCGTGTTAGATGAAAATGAAGGAACTATAGGTATGACTCGAATCAAGTTTAAAAGTTAAAATCGATTTGACGGCCTTAGTCATAGCAAGTGACTACAATAATTCTGTTTGTTTATTTCTGTTCATCTCATTTCAAAGCACAGCCACTCAGTAAATGTCAAATCCTTTTGGGGTCAATGTTTTCCGATGTTTCATCCATTTATCTTGGTATATTTCTCATATCTCCGTAATATTCTATAATGTATTTTTCGATTCTTATATATATATATATATATATATATATGAAATACTCTACAAACCGTTTGCCCAATCGGCTGGGGCTGTAGAATACACCGACTGCATCTCTGCAGAGGAAAAAGACCCTCCAACGAGTGTCCTGATATGAGTTAAAGCAATCCGATGGTGCGGCTCCAATTATGCTGGAGCTTTAGGGAATTCGGAATACCCTTTCGCTGCTATCGCTTCCAGGTCAACACTGGCCTGGTGTGGTAGCACCTTATGGAGTCCTATCTATGGGCCAAGTAAAATGCGTACTATGCTAAACTGAATTACTTGAAATAGAACTGTCTTGATATTTAAACTATGTACTTATGCTAAACTGAATTGTTTGAAAAAGAACTGTTTGACTAAACTAGATAGCTTAAAATAGAAATATTTTTGACAATTGAAATGTGTAACTGAATGGTTTGGTAAAACCATTCATTTATATAAAATGCATTTGGCTTTAAATATCCTAGAATGGTTGATATGCCATAAACCCAAACAAACAAACAAACAAAACGTCATTAAGCTATTATAAAATTACTTCAACGGCCGACTCTATACGAAAAACAACTTCTTCCGATAACCATCGTACAAAGAGGAAACATTTTTTAAAATATATTTTCTAAGGCCTCTTACTCGTTTATAAAAGTGGGGGACAAAAATTCATGGACTATTAGATATTGTCAAAAACGGATGTAATGTCATTGTCTGGTGTCATGTATTCTTACGTATCTAAAATAATTTTTATACAACCTAAAAAACCCTCAAAGTTTTTTTAGGAAAAAAATTTTCCCTGTATTTACTAAGGAAAATGTAGCGGTAAAAATCATTAATAAAATTAAACCTATCTTGTTTACTTGTTTAAAAGGTTTTACTTGATTTCCTTTTAAAATTAAAATTGAATCCCTTTTTAATTATTACAATTATCGCTAATTTATAGTTTTTCACATCAGCTTTAGCTTACGGTCTTTCACTGGAGCCTGAGTGACAGCAAGTCTCCCGAAGTGTCCAGGACTCAGAATTCTGGTCGTTCTTAATAATGCTGTAGTTTGGATGGTCTCCACTCGTTCTCCAACTTCCAAGTCCTCCAGTCCTTCTAAAAATCCTTTAGTTACGGTGCCAAAAGCCCCAATCACAATTGTTATAATTTTCACCTGCATGTTCCATAGTTTTTTTCAATTCCCAAGCAAGGTCGAGGTATTTATCCTTATTTTCACATTCTTTCAGTTTTATACTGTGGTCACCGAGACAGCAAAGTTGACAATTTTGCAAGATTTCATTTTTTTGTTGTTGTTGATTATCATAAGGTCTAGTCTTCTGGCTGAGATTACGTGATCCGTGTGTATGTCAAAGTCCCAAAGGAGTTTATGTGTGTCATTCTCAAGGACAGATGCTGGGTTGTGCATATACCACTTATTCGAATGGTAAAATTTAAATTTCTTGCAAATTTCCCAGTGGATCACATCCCCGCCCAGTCGTGTCTTGTCTTATACTCCTTCTGTACTAAATAGCTGCTTTTGCTTATTATGTGATTGACGGTTTCCTCTCCACATAACCTACATTTGCTATTTTGATGCGTTTTATCTATTTTCGCTTTGATATGATTGATTCTTACAGCGTTATTTTATGCTGCTATTAGGAGAGATTCTGTTTCTCTCTTAAAGTTTCCTTTTCTTAGCCACGCCAGATTTTCTCGTGTGAGATGTTTATTAGTCGTTTAAAACGTCCATAGAGTGTGTTTTTCTTCCCATTTGGTTTCCTACTTATTGTCATTTTGTTGGTCATCGTCTTGTCTGTCTCATTTCTGATGGCTGTAATCAGTCTTTCTTCGTGTTTATCCATGTAGTCCTCGAGTTGTTGTATCCTTGTGTCAACGCTGTCTTCAATGCTGGCAAGTCATCTTCCTCATATCTCCAGTATTCTATCCGATCTCAACTATGGTTTAGTTTGGATGGTTTCCACTTCTCCTCTTATTTCCGCGTCCCCCAGTCTTCGTATAAGATCCTTTGGTGACTGTACCGAGCGCGCCATTTACAATTGGTATCACCATCACATTCATGTCCTGTATTTTTTTTTTCCAGTTCTCCATCATGGTACAGGCACTTGTCTCTCATTTTTCTTTCCTGCAGTTTTAGCCTGTGGTCAGCCAGAACAGCAAAGTCCACGAGTCGGCAGGTTCTCCGTTTTGTTGACTATCACTAGCTCTTGTCAACTGGCAGAGATTAGATGATCCGTTTGTATCTCGAAAATCCAGGGAATTTTATGCGTCTCATTTCCTAAGACGGCTTCCGGGTTATGCATATACCATTTGTTCATAAAATCACATTAAAACATCTTGCACAATTCCCAATGGATCACCTTTCCCACCCATCCTGTCTACTATCATAGTATCTTTGTGCTGATTTACTGCATTCGCTTATTATGAGGTTTCATCTCTCTCACCATATTATCTGCATCTGCTGTTTTGTTGTGTCTTTTCTATTCTTGCTTTGACATAGTCCTTATGGCGTTATTTTGAGCTGCTATAAGAAGAGATTCAGTTTCTCTCTTAAAGTTTCCCTTTCTTAAGCAATTTCCAAGTTTTCTAGTACAAGACTGTTTTTTTTTTGTCGCATGAAATGCCCATACACTTATTTTACTTCCTATTTTTGTTTTCTGGTTATTTTTATTCAGTTGATGCTTGTGTTGTCGGTATTGCCTCTGTTGGCAGTAATCCGTCTTTTTTCTGTAGTCGTTGTATCGATGCTGTCTTGAATGCTGGCGTGCCCTCTCCTCCTTTTCTTGGTATTTACAGCCTGTGTCCGTCATCTATGGTATTTAAGGCCTTATGCATTGTTATGAGTTTTCTTTTTCTCTGGTCCATTCGTTGGAGTTCTTCTCTGGTTTTCTTTAATAATGGTCCCGAGTATCTAACGAGGGAGACAACCCAGATATTTATCCCTTTAATGAAATTTCTGCTAAGTAGTTTGGTTTCGAGTAGCTTTATTGTTCTCCTGGGGTATTTATTTTAAATTTTCTCTTTCATCTCCGCATGTTTAATAGTGTCCACTTCTTATATTCCCAAGTAATTGTGGATTTCCGTTTCTCCGAGCAATCTGATTTTATCTTGATTTTTGATAGTTCTATTTCTTTCCGTCATTTGTCATATTCCGCTTTTCATTATAAGCATGGCACATTTTTTCTGTGCCAAATTTGATCCTTATATCTTGACTGTATATTCTCCCAGCCGGTTTTAAATTCTTTCTCATTTTGGTGAACAGCTTGATGTTGTCCATGAACATATGGAGGTTGATTTTTTTTTGTAATTTATGAAATATGTATCTGCTGGCGCGTTTTCTAAGTATGTGATTGAGGGGCATCATCGCTATTACAAATAATAATGTTGACAGCGAATCGTACTGGAAGATCCTTCTCAGGATTTAACCTCAGATATGCTTTTCTTCCTGCTGTCTGTGTGCCATAGCCATGATATGGATATGGCTACGCGAAACGTAATATAATGTTCATAAAACATATACATAGAACACAAAAAACACTTACGACTTCTTAGTTCAGGTACGAAACTTTTTATTACCTTTGAGTTTAAAGGTTCCTCGACATAAGGAGAGAGATGCACATTCTTTCTATTCTGGCTTTTCCATCTACCCACCGCCAACATGTGCGCACTTGCCCTAGGCCTCCGCGAGCAAGCGAAAGTCAACCGTATTCTCCCGAGGCAGGACTCAACTCAACTGACTTTTTGAAAATTCCCAAATCCTCCGTGCGCTTCTGGTGCATGACGTCACCAGTACTCTGTAGCCCTGTTTCTCATCTGGGCTATTGTGACATCTCTGAGTGACATATCCGCTCCGCGCGCGCACGTGAACACCTGCGTTAATGTTGCACCTAATTAACCCATGCACTGAGCCGAAAGGTTCTCAACCTAACTAAACCCAAATGCATAAAACGAAATCCCTCGGCCATTATATTACATCAGTTCGACTCTCCCATTTTCCATGATATTTTCGATAAACTTAATGCATTCGCTGGATATGTTGTACATTATGAGACAGTGTATTATCCAGCCTTGCGCTACCATATAATATACCTTTTTATTGTCTATCTATGTCATAGCTAACTTTTTCTATCTTGCTCTCCTTAAGTATGTGTTTATGTTGTATAGCTACATAATACATATATAACTATACACGGAAACATAGTTAACAGTAATGACGAACGAACACACTTCTTTAGAAAAATATACCTCTCACACTTTATTCTTGAAAGGGTTGCGAAAGGGTTGATGTTGGTTATGTGTGAGAGGTGAGTTGGAGACGGAGAGAGACTGCCACATATTGACCCCAAGTTCCTCTGTATTAAGCACTTCTTCCTCATTCTGCTGGGCTGCTCAACCGGCATCTTGTCCTCAACTGCGACTTGAACTCGAACTGTGACTGCAACTCCAACTGAGCTCTGCCTGCCTCGAACTCCAACTGGACTCAAGCCGTCTGTGGCACCTGGTTATATAATTGTTTGACTCCCACCTGTTTCCTGTGGGCGTACGCATCTGCACCAAATTCAACCCATCCATAGGTCAAGGTGATATTCCGATATCTTCGATAGAATGCACCTGTTTCTTGATTGACGGCTCAGTCGAGGGTCAATATGTTACATTTATTATTATTATTATTATTATTATTATTGCCAATAATATTAATAGTAATACTAATACCATTCATTTTATACTATTATTATCACTATCAATTTTTCTATTATGAGCCTTTTCTTGTGAGTTAAAATCTATGTTTGTGTCGGCATTGTATATATATATATTTTTTTTTTCATCCATAGACAGACTGTTTCGTTGTATCACAAATCTTCAGTGTGGCTAGACACGTAAGACGCTTCAAGCTGGTATTGAAACCCACCCTACTTTACGTTAGTCTTCGTATCATACCACTCATCCGTCAGTCTACATACGTCAGCTCGGGAATTATAAGGCATTATGTAGTAGCTTTCGTTTGTTTACATTTTGATGGTGGCATTATATATATAGGAAAACATATGATTTCCATACTAATGAAAAGTGTTAAACTTTGGGCGAAACATAGCCTCAATAAGCTCTACTTTTTTGTATGTGTATTTTTGTATTTTATGACCAATCAGTATGAACGCGCTAGTTGTTAAATTTCTTTGAGAATTCGCAGACGACTATATTTGACTGCAAAAATTTGGAGGATCAAAACCCAAAATAATTTACGAGATATTTTCTGTCCTATACTGTTAAAATACATTTTTTAGTCTATTAGAATTATAGAATCAATCATCAGCTTTTAATCTAATAATTTTATGAATGTCGACAAAAATATTTCTGCACTAAATCTTACAGAATTATTCAGTCATCTACTCAAAAGTACCTCTTGGTTTATTTATTTTGAGTGAAAATATTACATTCTTTTCTTTCAAGTATGCATTTAATTTCAGCATCATTTGATTATCTTAAATTGAACGAGTATGTCATTGTTTTCTCATTGATCTGTTACTACTACTATTACAAAAGATGTATCGCGTGCTGATTGTTTCATTTTGCTTACAAACTGATATTAGCGTCATTACGTTATTTTTCCTCTACGTACTTACACACTCGTACCTAATTTTTTTTCTTACTTACAAAATATATCCACTTAGATTAAGGTTTTAAAAAAAGACTGTTACATTTCAGGCATAAATCTTCTTTTTCTCTCTTAAAATATTTACAATCTAATATTATCTTTTCTTACAAGAACGGATTTTGTAACTTCTGTTTTTCACTTTTTACTCAATTTAAAGAAATAAAAGTTTATTATATTGTAGATAACCGGCCCATTGGCCAAGTGGGTAGAGCTTTCGCCAATGGTCAGGCAGACCTGGGTTCAATCCCAGGTCGCGTCATACCAAAGACTTTAAAAATGGTTCTTGATACCACCTTGCTAAACACTCAGCAATGGAAGGTATGTATTAAGGGTAAAGTGGAGCAATCCAGGGAAAGGAGTAGCGCCCTCCCCTACACCTCAGTGTAGTATCGATTGAAAAGGGAACCTTCTGGTCTCCCTCGATTACGGTCACCAACTTTACTTTGCTTTTATTTTGTAGATCGGTGTTTTACCAATCATTTATATCTTTCTACGCTACATAAATAATTGGGGGTTCATACCTTTCCAAAGAGAAAATGAACGTAATCCTATTTACCAACCCCTCCACTCGGGCAGGTTATGACACAAGGTCAATTTTTAAGCGGAGTTTAACAGGTTTCAATTCAGAGTTTTCCTTCTCCTAGACTAGTTGCCTCACCAAGGCTGAAGAATTTAGTCTGTCCTACTATTTACCCATAGCTGGAAGGAAGAATTTTTGGATTCATACCTTTCCCAAGGGTATTGAGAAAATGAACGTAATAGTGAGACTTGAGTTCAAACTTGCTTTCTTCAAAGCCGTTGTCCAGCCATTACGCTATGGAGGACTTCCTCCGCTACTTAGTAAGAATTTGCGTATCTACTGTGACATTTTAGAAGCATCCAATTTGTTATCACTCTGAAAAAGTAGGTACTAGATGAGCATAGACATTGTAATACAAATAGTACACACAGGGAATAATAAAAAAAAATAATTGTCAATCTTCTTTCGTTGGTCGACTAACTGCTTTACTAATACAAGAACACCTGTACCAATGTATTAATTGATAAAACAAATACAGACACCAGACAAATCTTATTTCAATACTTATTGCAACCTGCTCTCATTAGTGAATTATGAAAAATTATTCTGTTGTGGTAATATGTAGCGTATTCGATTCGATTTACATCGAGTAATAACACGTATTACCATAGCAACGGAATTTATCACTCTGGAGTGAGACCAGATTGCGTGAACGATATATAAGATCTATTCCAATATAGAAAGATATTTAAGCGCGTGCGCGCGCGCGCGTGTGTAATGGTCTTCATTAGCATCATAATTAACAAGTAGTAATGTCTTCAATCTTTATTAGGTTCCTATATATTGATTAATTGATTGATTTTTATGGTATGTCAACCAGTCAGGTGTTATTTTATGCCAAGAGGTTGCGTACATTGTACACTTACCTCGGCATTTTTTGTGTAGTTTCTTATTATTTTTGTACGGAGTTGTATGATTTCAAGGATTCCTATCGAATGCAAATAATTTGTAAACAGATCTATTTGTCCAATGAGGCCTTAAAAGGTAATACCACTTCGTGTCAGAGTGGAACTGGGAGTTATGGTAATGAAATGCTTCTCGCCTCTCTCCAGAACTATTCACCTACAGAAACAGTTTATGATCATATCCAGGACATCTCCTTTTTTTTGGTGGAGGGGATAATTTGAGAGAATTCTAAACTCTGTCAACTGGGCGAAAGGAAAAGAAATGATTAAATATGGATAAATCAGTACAAGTCAAGAATAAAATTACCCCAAGGAATGTTTGTAAGTGTTTTTTCAATTAGTTTTAGGACGATGTTTTCGAAAATGAAGTTCATTTTTATCCAGCTTTGATGAAACTATTTTTTTGCGATCACAATTTCCTTCTACTTTACAGATTATATAATGAAATGAAATAAACACCACTGTTTGAATTTCATAATGAAAGCAAGAGTATTTTAATTGATATTCCAGGTTTTCTGTTTCTACTTTGATTTTATAATTCATTGTGTTTAGCTGAATTGAATATTTTGAGTTTTTTTTTTTTTTTAATGACATTTAAATACTGCTATATTTTTTTTTCGGAGTATGACACTGTTATAGAGTTTATTTCAACCTGTCGACGAGAAAATCATTTAAAAATACAAAAAGATGATTATTTAAATTTCGAGAATTTCTTCGTAAAAACTATGAAACTTTTTATCAAATTTTAACATTTTTCTCTTATTTCAATGTTGCTGTCTTTGATATTTTAGAGGTATAGAAAATTAGTTGAATTTTTGATAAATTTTCAACGTTTGTTGAAATTTTCTATGGTTATTGAATTGATTGTATTGAATGAATCATATGAGGTCATACTTAGTTAAAATTTTTCTCATGTATGTTTTTTGCAAGAGAAGAATTTATCCAATTAAAAAAGCTTCTCAGAAAACTGTCGGTATGAATAAAAAAATTCGTCTTTTAATTTTTGCTTTTTTTCTTGATGCAACCAAGAAACTGATTTTGTGAAAAGCTTATATTTTCTGCAGCGTAAATAGCTTTTAAAAAATGTATTTATGGCTTCCTTTAGCAAAGCATTCAGACGTGCTGGACAAATATGAATTTTACTTTTGTAAAATCAGCACCACAAAATTGTTAGAAAAAGTTAAAATGTCTCTTTATCTCTTTATTTCCCTCTCTTAATAAACGTGGTGCCTTCAATAAGTTTCCTGACTTTTTTGTACAGGCATTTAAGATTGTTGTAGACGCTTGAAAATTCAGTATGTTATTACTATACGTCTTATGAGATGACTGACCAAATTGTATGATTTCAGATTTAAATGAACAGCTACAGCAGGAACTGGAATACACCCTACTAAAGCCTGATTGTCACAGCTGGTGAATTTCAAAACTTGCAATCTGGACGTGAGGACACTTTAGAAGAACGATATGCAATAAAATTGTGTTTTAAACTTGGGGAAAATGCCACAGAAACGTATGGAATGCTTCAGACTGCTTTTGCAGCATCTTGCATGAATCCAGCATCAGTTTTTGAGTGGCATAAAAGAGATTCAAGGAAGGCAGGGAGTCTTTGAGGGAAGATGAGAGGTATGGGAGGAGTAAGGAAGTCAATAGATCAGAGTTGATTGGACAAAGGGTTAGGGTTAGGGTTATGGTTACAATGTTGAGGTTTTAAGGGAGGTCAGGAAGAGATTCCGTCGGCAGAGACCAGCGCTCTTCAAATCGGGTCGGGGCATTTCCACCAAGACTATGCACCGATCCACAACTCCATCCTTGTCACAGACTATTTGACCAAGATGGGCATCAAGACAGTTTCTCACCCTCCCTATAAGTCCAGACCTTGCTCCCTGTGACTTTGGTTATTCCCTAAGCTCAGAGGCCGTTGGTATGAGACAATTGAGGAGATGAAAGAGGCTATGACGAAGGTCATTGACACGCTCAATCAATAGGATTTCCATGGGACCTTCCAGAATTTTTTGGAACGGTACAACAAGTGCGTTGCAGCTGGAGGAGATTACTTTGAAAGGGACTAGAGTTTCATGTGTGTACTATCAATAAAAGTGCCCGTACGAAAAAAGTCTTGAAACTTATTTAATGAACCTCGTATGTTTTTCGCAAGAGAAGAATTTATCCAATTAAAAAAGCTTCTCAGAAAACTGTCGGTATGAATAAAAAAATTCGTCTTTTAATTTTTGCTTTTTTTCTTGATGCAACCAAGAAACTGATTTTGTGAAAAGCTTATATTTTCTGCAGCGTAAATAGCTTTTAAAAAATGTATTTATGGCTTCCTTTAGCAAAGCATTCAGACGTGCTGGACAAATATGAATTTTACTTTTGTAAAATCAGCACCACAAAATTGTTAGAAAAAGTTAAAATGTCTCTTTATCTCTTTATTTCCCTCTCTTAATAAACGTGGTGCCTTCAATAAGTTTCCTGACTTTTTTGTACAGGCATTTAAGATTGTTGTAGACGCTTGAAAATTCAGTATGTTATTACTATACGTCTTATGAGATGACTGACCAAATTGTATGATTTCAGATTTAAATGAACAGCTACAGCAGGAACTGGAATACACCCTACTAAAGCCTGATTGTCACAGCTGGTGAATTTCAAAACTTGCAATCTGGACGTGAGGACACTTTAGAAGAACGATATGCAATAAAATTGTGTTTTAAACTTGGGGAAAATGCCACAGAAACGTATGGAATGCTTCAGACTGCTTTTGCAGCATCTTGCATGAATCCAGCATCAGTTTTTGAGTGGCATAAAAGAGATTCAAGGAAGGCAGGGAGTCTTTGAGGGAAGATGAGAGGTATGGGAGGAGTAAGGAAGTCAATAGATCAGAGTTGATTGGACAAAGGGTTAGGGTTAGGGTTATGGTTACAATGTTGAGGTTTTAAGGGAGGTCAGGAAGAGATTCCGTCGGCAGAGACCAGCGCTCTTCAAATCGGGTCGGGGCATTTCCACCAAGACTATGCACCGATCCACAACTCCATCCTTGTCACAGACTATTTGACCAAGATGGGCATCAAGACAGTTTCTCACCCTCCCTATAAGTCCAGACCTTGCTCCCTGTGACTTTGGTTATTCCCTAAGCTCAGAGGCCGTTGGTATGAGACAATTGAGGAGATGAAAGAGGCTATGACGAAGGTCATTGACACGCTCAATCAATAGGATTTCCATGGGACCTTCCAGAATTTTTTGGAACGGTACAACAAGTGCGTTGCAGCTGGAGGAGATTACTTTGAAAGGGACTAGAGTTTCATGTGTGTACTATCAATAAAAGTGCCCGTACGAAAAAAGTCTTGAAACTTATTTAATGAACCTCGTATGTTTTTCGCAAGAGAAGAATTTATCCAATTAAAAAAGCTTCCCAGAAAACTGTCGGTGTGAATATAAAAATTCGTCTTTTAATTTTTTCTTTTTTTTCTTGATGCAACCAAGAAACTGATTTTGTGAAAAGCTTATATTTTCTGCTGGGTTAATAGCTTTTTAAAAATGTATTTATGGCTTCCTTGAGCAAAGCATTCAGACGTGCTGGACAAATATGCATTTTACTTTTGTAAAATCAGCACCATAAAATTGTTAGAAAAAGTTAAAATGTCTCTTTATCTCTTTATCTCCCTCTCTCAATATATATACATATATATAAAGAAAAATTGATAACAAGGTAATCCAAGTAGAAGGAGAGATTTATTAAGAAGCAAAGTCGACACTATAGCGTTTCGGTTCTAATGAACCATCATCAGGTCTATGAGGGATGATATTAGTGATGTTAAATCAACGATGGATGTGTAAAAAGTCCAAAATATAAAAACCAAGGGAAAATTTGTACAACAAGAAAAGTTGGCCGTTTATGATAAGAAAAAGTTGGCCGTTTGATTAATGAATCAGCGTTTGTTGTTTTAAATGACATCATTTGACTTATTTGAAATATTGTGTAGAATTTATGTTCCGTTTGTTTATCGAGAAAGTTTTCGAATCGTTCCTTGTTTTCGACGAAGTTGTAATCCTGCAAGTCTGGCTTTTTCAAATGTATGTGCCTCGGAAAATTTTAAATCACAAAAAGAAGTTCCATGGTATAGAAGTATATAAAATCCGAGAAAATATGTTGGAGTGGACAAAGAACAATGGACATACAGGTAGGTATTATTTTTCTTATATATAGTTGGTTAGAAAAGCCCTCCTGTTTTTGAAGGAATGGACAGGATCCTAAGTAAAATTTATGCAATATTATTATAGTTCCTTGATTCTGCTCAGAGCCATTATTTATGTAAACTTCATCCAAAATTTAAATGTTTAGAGCATAGATAAATCATAATGGCTTGAACGAAGAAAATATGGTCATTTACACAGATTAAAATAAAGAATGGCACTTGCTTCTTGTCGACTGTCAGCAGATTTTGGAAGGGGTTTTGGTGCCATATTGTTTAGACTTTGTATTTTTATCATAAATAATAACATGAACTCATCTAATCCCATTTACTGCAATAATCAGTAAAAAAATGGATTAGTAGCAGGGTATTTCTATGGTCAATGGATGTTACTACTGATATTGCACTGCCGGATATTATTATTGAACTTTATCGTATATTAATGAATGTTACTGATGCATATAGGCTTACCACAGACTACACTGTTAAGCTAACTCTTAAAACATCTAATCTGTCTTGGGTATGACACTAAACTGCATCTAAGGATGAAGCTTTAGAATGTAGGAAACAACTAAAAAAAAAAAAAAATTAAATATTAACGCACAGTAAACGTGATTCTGTAACCTCTAAGCGTACAATAAATCTAGACTGGCTGACATGCCGTTAAAATCAATCACTCATTCAATCATACGATCAAATCAAATGTCTATATAAACGTTACTGACGATGAAGTAATAAAGATCCGACCTTTAATATACTTGTCTTGCGTTAACAGTCGATTGAAGAATGTGAAGAATGTAAGATATAAAAATAAACAATATTTTAAATTTTCAATTGTTTTATCCTTTTAAATGTAAAACTCGGGTGAAAATTTTGTTAAAAAAATCTCCCTTTATTTTCAAAATATCACCTAAACCTTTTTTTTTTTTTTCTAAAATTTTATTAAATATTTTCTTATGGTGATACTTTTTTTTTTGCTTTTGCTTGTTTTTTGACGATTCACTTTATAAAGGTCGACTGATTGTCAACCCCTGAGTAATTACTCACAGCACGTGCCGGATATGTATGTACGTGCGCGTGTGCATGCGCATGCGCGAACGCATGTTCGCTTGTGTGGTTATCAACATGAAAGTCAATAACGATCATGTTGATTTCATCTCCTCCTTATCGTCAGGGTCAAAGTTCTTATTGGTGTCAATACTTTTATCAAATATCGAAACAGATGGAGAGAGAGAGAGAGAGAGAGAGAGAGAGAGAGAGAGAGAGAGAGAGAGAGAGACGCTTAATCGTACCAGTTCGCACCAAACGTTGTATCAGTCTGCGGTTGGAGATTCAAACGGCTTCCCTCGTAGTTTTCATTTTACCTCGCACAGCCTGAGTCGCAAGAGGGACGGTAAGGATGAAGTTAATTTTCAAGGTTGCAGCTCAGCGCGTAACGACAAACATATCATCAAATTAATGCTGTAGATTTTTCATCTCTAATTGCATTAGGAACGTCAGTTATGGCCGGTCGTGCGCAGAGATGGCCTTTCTCGCGGGATTTACAATTGGTGTTGTGCAGGGTGAGGAGAGGGTGAGACGCTACATGACTGGTTGCCTGGGTCTCTCTATCATTCGCGCTTAAATATCAGCCACCTTTCGCTTTTATATTCTTTCTCTTTTGATTTTGGTCTTTATGCTTTATGGTCAGACGAACGTGGACACAATATGAACACACACACACACACACACACACACACACACACACACACACACAGAGACTAATATGAAATTAGCACTAAGCACACTTATGCCTTTGGAAATTACGCACGATTGTATGTGCAAAGATATTCAATCAAGCCTGTATTAATATATACAAGGAAACGAACACACACATATACCCGCACGTACGCACGCAAACACACACACACACACGCGCGCGCACACACACACACACACACACACACACACACGATCACGCACATGTACAAACTAACGTAAAATTAGGACTAGTTACACTCATGTATTTGGAAATTACGCACGATTATATGTGCAATGATATTCAATGAAGCCTGGATTAACATATACAAGTAAGCGTGCGCGTGAGCGCGCACACACACACGCAAACGCACACACGCACGCACGCACGCACGCACGCACGCATAAGTGTCAAATTAGCATTAAGCACACTCACGCATTTAGAAATTATGCACAATTATATGCGCAAAGATAATTAATCAAACCTGTATTAACATATACAAGAAAGCGCGTAAACACACACACACACACACACACACACACACACACTAGCGTAAAATTAGGATAAGGCACACTCACATATTTAAAGATTACGCACAATTATAGATGTAAAGATATTCAATCAAGCCTATATTAAAACGTTCAGACACAAATATTCTCTTAAGCGAGGACACAGACACACGTATTTATATATACTATTTGAGATAAATATGTTTACAACATATATGTAATACGTACTAATTTGCATGCATATACAGTTTTTTAAAGTCATACATACATGTAGGAAGCACTCATGGTTGAACAGTTACCATCGTATAAAATGGACACGGTGACCGGAGTTCAAATCTTAGACGAGGCTCTTTGCATTTGGCATAACGTTAATACACTAGGTAAAAGTAGGCATCAAACTATTCTCCCTTCAGCTATGATTAAATAGTAGGTTAGACTGGATTCTTTAACTTCGGCATGACAGCTGATCTAGGAGAAGGAAAACTGAATTCAAACCTGTAAAATTCCGCTTAAAATTGACCTCGTGTCGCATTTTGTTCGAGCGAAGAGGTTGGGTAAATATATACACACATCTATATAAAACAGAATGTGGATTTATCTACATTATCGACAAAAGAAATTTAGAGGTCCTTTGACTAATTGAAAACTCCCCAGAATGTCAAGAAATGCATTTTAAAGAAAATTAGCCTTTTACTCGTTAAGCTTTCTCTTGGGAAATACAGTTTCAGTCATAATTTTTTTATAAGACCAACTCTCTCTCTCTCTCTCTCTCTCTCTCTCTCACACACACACAATTATATATATATATATATATATATATATCAGCGGAAACCATGAGAAGCAGTATGGTGGATGTGAAGTTAGACGGATGAATCCAAACGCAGGTCAACAGTGCGCTTCTCCAGGCGCTGGATTAAAAAAACACCATAGGTCAACGGCCAAGATCAAATAGAAACTACTGTTACTCCCTTATATGGGTGGCGTCTATTGATGAGGGGAAAAACCCATCCAACGAAAGATTATAATGACTCTAATTCAAACTGTACTTCCGTAGTACATGCTCTTTACGCATAAACGGGTAAACGGGTAAACAAAGGACGCGTTCAGCATAGGTTAGAACTCTGGCCCAACTGTTCGAAAAATCAGCTAGAGGGTTGAAACCTAAACCCAAACTAAAATTATTTAGGTGCAAAAACATTATGAATATAACAGCATTTAACATTTGGACAATCATATTTACCGACCCCTCCGCTCGGGCAGGATATGACACAAGGTCGATTTTTAAGCGGAGTTTTACAGGTTTGGATTCAGAGTTTTCCTTCTCCTAGACTAGTTGCCTTACCAAGGCTGTAGAACCTAGTCTGCCCTACTACTTACCCATAGCTGGAGGGAGAATAATTGGATTCATACCTTTCCCAAGGGTATTAGTGCTATGTGAAATGCAATTAGCCTGGTCCAGGATTTGAACTCGTGTCGTCGTGTCCATATCCTACGACGATAACCATTACACCATGGGCATTTGGACAATAAACACTAAATCATTTACCTGAGATGACTGTCTGCAGCCGTGCATAATATCAACGTTATATACATACATGAACATATATGCAACTATAGTGAACTAAAAACAAAAATACTATAATACTGGTAATGGATGGACATTTATCTCGGCATCTGCATGGAAAGACTCCGTCAATGGCGTCATAGAAAGTGTAGAAATGGTTCTCTGTCCTCGTGCCTTATAATCACTTGCTAGCAGAGAGAGAGGATTCAACCGAGAATCATGTTTGTTTCATTTAATGGCAAACCCTGCACTATGATGGTTTCTTGCTACAGTCCAACCAATATTGGTGATGAAACAGACATCATCAAAATCTACAACGAGATATCATCTTCCTTTATCCGAAACATTCCCAAACACAACCTTTTTAGTCATCATTGGAGCAATGTGGGAAATAATAAATTCTACTTACACAGATCGCCCAACAGAAATGGTGAACTTCTTGCAGATTTTTCATTCGAAAACAGTGTCAACAGTGTTTAGCATGCCTAAACACTAAATTAAAAAAAAAGAGGGAAAATAAACCTGCACCCACCCAAATTACCCTAAAGCCCAGTTAGATGAAATATTAATAAACAAGAAGTGGATAAGAGTACTAGGGAGTTTGAGCCATACTCCTCTTTAGAGGAAGAATATTTCGATAATAAAATCGTCTTGGCAAAGGTTCAGCTGAATCTAGAGAGAAATGTGACACAGACTGCAAAATCTTCACGATATGATTGTCCCCTACTCATTAATAGTGATGATTAAATCAGTATTCAATAACTTTAAGAAACACGTTTTATACTTTTCAGGAGACATCTGACGCACATACTCCGAATGATGAATATGAAAATTTTATCACTGCCCTTATAGAAACAGAAGCTGAGTGTATTCTAGTCAAACTAAGTGGCAAATGTAGAGTTCTATGGGAGTAAATAGGAATAAAAGAAAAATGAGATAACACGAAAAACATCATTGCTTATTAAAAGAAACTCAACAAATGCCAATGTGTAAAAACATAAGAAAGTCCAGAGAGAACTAACATATGCCGAAAAGAATAACTAGAATACATTCAAGGCCAAATCAATAAAATCAAAACTTTGGTCGGAGATAGACAATCACGATAAGCATGGCAGACAGTAAATGAAGTGAGCAGAAGGGAAAGTACCCCGTGAGAAAAAGTAGTCAGTCAAGAAGGAAGATTACGGAAGTGAAACGATCATTTTAAGAATTTGCTCAACCCCGCCCCCGAAGTCATTGATAAACCTTCCACCGAAACTGTTAATAGACAAGTAGACATCAGTTTAGGGAGGAAGAACTTAGCGCAATACGAAAAAAAATTAAAAGCCGAAAAACTGAAGATGCCAACGAAATACCTTCTGATGTATGGAAGAAAAGAAAATTTGACGACATACTTCTTCACGTATGCAACGTTGTCTATGTGCAAAACACTATAGAGGAATTAACCAAAGGCTGCGTCCTCTCTTTCTCAAGAAGGGTGACTTTGGCGTTAATTAATAACTACGAACCGGGTCATTGGCTTCATGAGTAGAGTGTTCGTCAATGGTCCGGGAGACCAGGGTTCAATCCCGGGTCGAGTCATATTAAAGTCTCAAAAAATGGTACTTGATGCGGCCTAACTTAACACTCAGCATTATAAGGAACGGATCAAGGGTAAAGTGGATCAATTCAAGGAATGGAGTCCCACCCTCCCCAACACCTCAGTGGAGTACCTATGGAAAAGGGAGCCTTCGGATCACTTTCGACTATAGTCACCAACTTTTTACAAAAGCGTAATTCTTACTGCTATAGTTGCTTAGGTTTATAATACAAAGCTTTTCAATTGTATCCAAATTGAAATCGAGAAAATTCTTGGGAAACATCGGAACTGCTTTCAGAGAAATCGATCCACAATTTCTCAGATTCTTACGCTCTACCGAATCATCGAAAGAGTACGTGCAAAAGATTTCAAGGCAACACTACTGTTCGTAGACTTCTCCAAAGCATTTGATTCCATATACATAGGAAAGATGGAATAAATACTCATAGCTTTTGGTCCCTGTAAAGAAACTGTTACAGCTATAATAATGCTTTACAAAAACACGCAAGCAAAGGTCAGCTCATTTGACACCGACTTCTTCGACATTGTCAATGTAATTTTGCCTGGAGATAGATTCGCGCCATATACGTTTGTAATGTGCTGAGACTACGTACTTTGAACGCCAATAGATCTAATGAAAGAAAATGGTCTTATACTAAAATAAAAGGCAAGAAGCAGACGATATCCTGCTGAAATGATAACGAGCGCTTCTAACAAATACAACTACCCAAGCCGAATCCATTCATAGCTTAGAGCAAGCAAAAGGAAGCATTAGCCTTTGTGTGAACGCAAATAAAACAGAGTTCATGTGATTTAAACGAGAAAGAGCCACCCCCACTTTAAGTGGCAGGCCTCTAAAACTTGTAGACAAGTTCACATACACGGCAGTAATATCTCATCTACTGAAGGTGTTATCAACATACACCAAGCGAAGGCATGGACTGCAATCTACATGGTTATCGATCATATAGAAGTCTGATCTCTCCGATAAAACTAAACGGGATTTCTTCCGAGCTACGACTGTGTATGTACTACTGTATGGATGCACCACATGGACTCCAACAAAACGCACGGATGATGAGCTAGATGGAAACTAAAGAAGAATGCTACGAGTTGTTTTGAACAAATCCTGGAAGCGGCAGCCAACAAAACAACAACTGTTCGTCTACTTAACTCTAATCTCGGAAAAAAAAATTCAAGTAAGACAAGCAAAACATGCGGGACGGGACTAGACAAGCAAGGACGAATTCATTAAAGATGTTCTTCTTTGAAGCTCTACGCATGGACGTGTTATTGTTTGCCAACCAGCAAGAACTTACATCAGGGACTGTGCACACAGAAGATCTGACGAGAACATTTGATGATTGGGGCGAATGAAGAAAGAGAGTCATGGAAATCAGTCTTGTCAGCGCAACTCGATGATGATGATGATGATGGTATATATATTTATATATATATATATATATATAATTGGAAATGAATCCGACGGTTTATTAATGATAAAAATATGACAAATCAAGGTATTTTGAGGATGAGTTTATTCTGCTGATATTAAACGTTTCAATTTTTTTTTTTATATCAAACCATCATAAGTGCAATATTAAAATGTGATATCTTGCCATCTGAATTATATCAACATTGCATATTTAACATTGTGCTGATTATGGTTTAATATTAAAAAAAAGCCGAAACATTTAATGTTGGTAGAATATTCAATGATGAATATAATCATCCTCTAAATACCTTGTTTTTTTAAAATATTTTTGTATTCACGTACACACACACACACACACACGCACACACACACACACACACATATATATATATATATGTATAAATAAAGGGAAATGAGGGTGAGAATGTATTGATCCAACATTTCTACCACGGGCAAAATGCAGATGAAAATCAATTTTTGAGCTGTGTACAGTCGTTTTGAATTCAGTTAACATCCTCTAAAATCGGCAGTCATACCAACACTAAAAGACTCAGCCTAGCCTACTATTTGCCTGGTGATGGGATAAGAAGAGATATATTCATGTCTTTCTGAAGGGCATTGATGGAACAAAAAATGAAGAGAAAAAGAAAGCCATATGAAAAAAAGATATTTATTCCCGACTATCACGTGATATTTCTATTCAAAGTTATTCCTCCCTCAAACCAGGGCATCTTTTACATTGCGCTGCACACTTATTGACTTCAAACAATAAATTATTTATTCACTTGCAAAGGTCATATTGCCTACTTTTGACGACTGCTTCCAAAAATCTTTTCTCCGTTCCTCCAGACAATATCAGTCAAATTTTGGCCTATCAAGCCAAGCGCTAGGTCACGTGACACCAGAGATCTTTTCCTTTTCTTTTTTTATTTTGTCAAGCTGCTTTGTTTTCATGCTGGTGAGTGACGTGTGTGTGAAGTGATAGCGTTTTAATTCAATTTTTGTCCATATTTTTCTTTTGTTATTTGTCACATTCTGTTCGTCTTGTATTTCGTTATCATTTAAAGACATTTTTTGATGCTTTAATCTTACGCAGATTCCCCTCTTCCAATTTTTTTTTATCATTGTTTATTATCAGTGTTTACTAAGCTTAGCCTAGGAGGCGTAATATCTAACGATTGGTTTGGTTTGGTTTTATGGCATAACAACTGTTCTCGGTAATTCAATGCTAAATGCCTTTTATGCATATATATTGAATACATATGATTTCTAAACTCATTTTGTAGATAACATTTTTAAACGAGCCTGAGATCATTTTTTTCACACGGTTGAATGGTTTCACTTATTTCTATTTAATACGAATAATTCTATTTATCATTAATCATTTCTTTGCACACAAGGACGAACTCATAAGAGATGTACTCTTATGGACCCCCACACATAGCCGAGCAAAAGCAGGACGACCAGCACGAACATACATTCAGCAGCTATGTGAGGATACGGGATGTTGTCCTGAAGACCTACCTAGGGCGATGAACGATAGGGAGGAGTGGCGCAAGAGAGTCAGGGATATCCGTGCTACCAGCGTGACATGATGATGATTTAACAATAACAATTAAACAGTCATTTGTTTAAATACAGTTAAATGATCAAACAGTTCTAGTTCAAACAATTCAGTTTAGTAAAAGTCAACAATTTTAAATGGTCCTAATTATTGTGTTAGTATAGCGTTTATTCTAAGGCTAACAGCAATAAACAAATAAATTGATTCTTCGTTTAATTCTAACAATTCATTAATCAACTCGTGAAACAATTAATAACAATATACAGTTCTCCCTGTGTATAAAGTTAAGTTTAAGGGACTTACTGGGACGCTGAAGAAGATATCTGCTATCTTAAGGTTGTCTTTCTGAGAGCTTTTAACGTTCCCGCCTCAGGGAACGTCTGGTGGAATCTTTCTGTCTGGATTTTGGATTTTTGCGCCAAGACTTCTGGGCTCATCACGTGATTAGTATATCTAATCACGGAGAGCCTCTCTCTTTCTTACTCCATACGCAAGAATTACCATTTTACTAACCCAACATAAGTATTGCTATGTATCAATCACAATTCAATTAAACATCAGTCATTTGTTTGCACACAGTTAAATGATCAAACAGTTCTATTTCTAGCAATTCAGTTTAGCATTAGTCATTTGTTTGCATTTAGTTTAAATGTTGACCAGTCGACTGGGGCTGTGGAATACATCAACAGCATCTCTGTTGAGGGGTAAGACCCCCCCACAACGGGTGTCCTGGATATGATACCAAACAATATGATGGTGAGGTTCCAGTAATTCTGGAGTTTTGGGAATGCAGAGTGCCCCTTCATTGCCATCGCCCCCAAGTCTAATCTGGCCCGGAGCGGTAGCATGTGACCGGGTCCTATGGGTCGAATAGAACTAAAATGCGTACTGAATTGTTTGAAATAAAACTATTTTTGTATGCCAGATATAGAACTGTTTTTGAGATTGAAACTGCGTACTTATACTAAACTGAATTGCTCGAAATAGAACTATTGACATTTAAATTGCGTATTTGTGCTAAACGAAATAGTTTGAAATGAAACTGTTTTTGTATGCTAAACTGAGTTGTTTGAAATAGAAGTGTTTTGACAGTTAACTGTGTAAACAAAAACTATACTTATACCTAACTGAAATGTTTGAAATAGAGCTGTTTGGCTAAAAGAATTGCTTGAAATGGAAATGTTTTTGACTATTAAATTGTACTTATGCTAAACTGATTTGTTTGAAATAGAAGTGTTTTGACAGTTAACTGTGTAAACAAAAACTATACTTATACCTAACTAAATTGTTTGAAGTAGAAGTGTTTTGACAGTTAACTGTGTAAACAAAAACTATACTTATACCTAACTGAATTGTTTGTAATAGAGCTGTTTGGCTAAAAGAATTGCTTGAAATGGAAATGTTTTTGACTATTAAATTGTACTTATGCTAAACTGAATTGTTTGAAATAGAAGTGTTTTGACTGTTAACTGTGTAAACAAAAACTATACTCATACCTAACTGAATTGTCTGTAATAGAGCTGTTTGGCTAAAAGAATTGCTTGAAATGGAAATGTTTTTGACTATTAAATTGTATTTATGCTAAACTGAATTGTTTGAGATAGAAATAGAATTGTTCGTGTGTATTGGCATTAAATAATCTACAGTGGTGGATATGCCATAAACCAAACCAAACCAAACCAAATCAATTTGAGTGTCAAACAATTCAGTTTGACCCTATAGATAGGACCCTGTCAGGAGCTACCATTACTGGCTGCATTCCCCAAAACTCCAGCATTACTGAAGTCTCATAATCAGATTGTTTAGCGTTATAAGCCGGACACTCATTGGGGGACCCTTACCCTCTGCAGAGATGCAGTCGGTGTATTCTACAGCCCAAACCAACCGGGCCCAATATTTAATAAGAAACAGAGTGTTAGTCGCTTATATTAAAAAGATAAATGAATTAAAAAAAACCCTGTTTTGTTCATAAAAAAAAAAAAACTGGGTTAATTACTCTTATCTAATATTTACATTTATGCTGTAAAAACGATTTTGAGCCATTCAATTAAAATAAAGGGTGATTAAAAATATATCAATACTCTTATCGGAGTAAATTTACGATATAATTTCAAACATTTACCCCATGTTCATCATCTTTGTCAACACTTTATTGAAAGTTCCCAGAGGTGATGAGAGAACTTTTAATGCTTTTATGGAATCACCTTTATGATATAATTTCAAACAGTCTCCCTATGTTCCCCTATCATCATCAACACATTTTTGGAACTTTACACAGGTGATTAAAAAAACTGTTAACACCCCTATGAAAGCGCCTTCATGATATATTTTCAAACACTCTCCACATGTTCACCATTACTATCAATACATTTTGGAATTTTCAATAGTTGATTAAAAGAACTCTGAACATCTTTATGGAAGTACCTTTATGATATAATTTTGAAAGTTCTCCCCATGTTCTCCATCACTATCAACACATTTTGGAACTTCCCACTGGTGATTAAAAAATCTGAATACCTTTATGGAAGTACCATTTTGATATAATTTTACTAACATTTTTTCAACACCCGCCGGACAAACCTAGTCGTAACATTTAAAAGAAAGGTTTATTGACCATTGCAACTCAGCAAATGTGTTCATTACATTATCGTTTGACTGGAGGTGTTTAAGATATTTATAAATTTGTTTTCGGTCCTGAGGTCAGGATAAATTCCAGTAATCTTCTCCAGCAGCAATATGGGTGCAATCGACTTTTCCTAATTAGCAGTGATGGTTGTTTGGTCTTTTTTTTAGGTTTTATGGCATATCAACCTTTGTAGGTTATTTAATGCCAAATCCATTTTCATATGAATAATCAATTCTATTTCAAACAATTCAGTTGAGCATGAGTACATAGTTTAATTGTGAAAAAAAATTCTATTTCAAGCTAGTCAGTTCTAATTTTAACAATTCAGTTTAGCATAAATTACGTAGTTTAATTCTATTTAACACATAGATAGGGCCCTATCAGATGCTACCACTCCAGGCCAAAGTGGACCGGGAAGGGATGGCATCACTGGAATCTCACCATCAGATTATTTAGTGTCATATCCAGGACACTCATTGGGGAGTCTTACCCCTCTGCAGAGATGCAGTTGGTGTATTCTACAGCCCCAACCGACTGGGCAATCGATTATAATTTGGTACTGGAGACAATATAACAGTGTGCAAATAAATGACTATTATTAAATAGAAACTTGAAACCATATAATTACAAGTATCAGATTAGAATATTTAAAACCATACACCTGTGTGCAAATTATGTTTCAGATAGGAATACTTAATATCACAGAAGTGCTTGCTCTTAAGAAAGGACTACTTAAAACGTAGATATAAATGTACAATGAGAGTGATCCTTTAATCTATAGGCATAAAATATCCCAAGACGGGTTGATATGCCGCTAAATTCATAGAGCAATTACTTTTTTCTCTTTCCAATTTGATTTCCTTCCATTTTTTTTCTTTTGTTTGTTTTCTTTCTTTTTTCTCAGTTCGGCCCTTTTGTTCATACCTTTGTTTTTTTCGTCTATATGAGATTCGTTCAAAAAGTTATCAGAAAGAAGAGCTATAGCTCTGTTTCTTTGACGCGGCAACACACAACCACTTTTCATTAAAACTTGAAAGACTAAGATTTCTGTTTTAATTTCTGTGCAGGTCAGGCTATACAAAAATGAGAAGTGTATGACAAATCAAAAATCGTGATGAGGGTATAACCGGCTCGTTGGTTTAGAGTGTAGAGTGTTCGCCAAATAGTCTAGGAGACCTTTAATCCCAGGTTGCGTCGTACCAAAGACTTTAAAAATGTTACTTGAGACCTCCTTGCTTATCACTCGGCAATATAAGGTACGTATCGGGCAATCAAGGGAAAGGAGTAGCGCCCCCCGCACCTCGGTGTAGTAGCTATTGAATAGGGATCCTTCTGGTCGCCCTTGACTTCGGTCGCCAATTTTACTCACACACACACACACACACACACACACACACATATATATATATATATATATATATATATATATACAAAATGCTTAATTTCATTCTTGTTCTTCTATTTTCTTGAATTCCTCTTTTTTCTTTTCATTTTGAATCTGTGCTTAATTTTTCCTTCCGTTATCGTATTTTCTTCTTTAAGCTTCTCAGTGTTCCTGGCGGTCCCTTCCTCTTTTTCTATCTCTTTTTTTCCTTTCCTTTCCTTTCCTTTCCTTTCCTTTCCTTTCTTTTCCCGCCTTCCTTCCTTCCTTCCTTCCTTCCTTTCTTCCTTCCTTCCTCGGTTTACATAACCTCTATTAATTTTCTTTTATTTGTTGATTTGATTCATTTATTAACTCGCTTAATTCCCAAACCAATCCACCCGGGACATTTAATCAAACATCATTCAAAATGATTGATCCCTCTTCATTTATCGCTGTTTCCCGAGCAAGTCATCATACTCTGCATTTCTTCATTGCCAATACAATACGAAAATGATCGTTATTACCTCGACCACCACGACCACCACGACTACTTTCAGCACTACTACTACTACTACTACTACTATGCGATTGACTGTCATTAATTCTACCGCAACTTCTCTTCATATTACTATTACAATTTGAAGTATCATTAAACTTTTTCTTCTTTATTGTAGTCACTGCGTCATTTTAATAATGTCTATGCTGATTCACTTCTAAGCCAAAAAAGACTTTGCAGGTTTGCTGAATTTCAAAATGTTTATTGAAAAGCGGAATAAATAACTGAGAAAACGGGAGAGAGATTTGAGTTTTTCCAGGGTTTTGCAAATAGATCTGGTGAAAAGAAAAAGAACCAACAAAATCCGAATTTCTTAATTCATTTTTAACGTGTTGAACTGCGGTCTTCAAGAAAGCGAGTTCGAAATCTAATCGAGCTTTTACGTTAACATTCGGTTGGTTGCGTTTTATGGCATATCAAACTTTGTAGGTTATTTAACGCCAAATCCATTTTTATGTAAATAATCAGTTCTAATTCAAACAATTCAGTTTAGCATAAGTACACAGTTTAATAGCCAAAAACATTTCTATTTCAAACTATTCAGTTTATTCAAACAGTTTTAATTCAGCTAATTCAGTTTAGCGTAAGTACAGATTTTGTTTACACAGTAAAATGTCAAAACAGTCCTATATATAATAATTCAGTTAAATGTAAGTAGAGTTTCAATGTCAAAAACAGTTCAATTTCAAACAATTCAGTTTAGCATGAGCACGCAGTTTAAATTTAAGTACAGTTTAATTGTGAAAAACATTTCTATTTCAAGCTATTCAGTTTAGTCAAACAATTCGATTTAGCATAAGTATGCCGTTAGTTCTATTTAACCCATAGAGAGGGCCCTATCAGGTGCTACCACCCCGGGTCAGAGTGGGCCTGGGAACAATGGCAATGAAGGAGCACTCTGTATTCCCCAAAGTTAACTTTCGGACTAATATCATTAGGTAAGGTATGAATCTACTTATCCCCATTGGTTAAATAGTACTACTACACTTCTAGAAGGATAGCTTTGGCATTAAATATCCCACGAACATTTTAGATTTCTCTTTTAGCTCTCTCTTTTAGCTTTCTCTGCATTAAAATCATGGTCTCTTTGTTTAATAGCACTTTATGTGCTATTAAACAAAGAGACCATGATTTTGATGCAGAGAAAGCTAAAAGCTCAATCAACGTTTTACTCTTGTACAAGACAGTCATAAAACATGAGCTATAATTTTATGAGGATTTAGAAGTTAATAAACGTCGTCGAATGATTAATGTTTAAGCCCCCAGGTAGCTACTGCTAATAGTGCTCAGGTAAATGCAACAGCTGTTGTTTCGTAAAATTTTTTTTTTGCACATCATTCTACCGAATACGAACAATTTATCAATAAATTATTTGATTCATAGATGGGACCCTAGTAGATGCTACCACTCAAGGTTAGAGTGGAGTATTACATCATTGGCATTACTCCCAAGTGCACTCTGTGTCGGACTCGTATTACCTGATATTTGATATTTGTCTCTGCCTCCCACCAGACAAGACTTGACACAGGGTCAATGACCCGAAGGTTGATTATGGTGGAGGTTTAGGAGAGAGGCTGGTCGGGCACGAGCCGAGGCTCGATCCCTGCTAGACTATGTTGGTCATCGGCCCACTTTGTGCGATGTGGGCCGGATGAGCTGACCTAGTCTTGGACCCAAATTTGCGTCCAGGCACGTATGCCTGATTATAGCTTAAACTGGACAGCAAGGTCCAGTGCTATAAAAGGGTGACAAAGGTGTCAGTATTGCAGCTCGCTCACCCGAAAGTGGCCCAGCCGAAGCCGATGGCCTTTCGGCCCCAAGTCTGCCATGGAGCATTAACCATTCGGCACGAATGCCAGACAGTCCGCTGAACAGTCAGTGAGAATACCTTTTTGGTTCCCATCTATGGGTCAAATAAATCTGTAAAAAATTATTCGTATTCGATAGGACCGCGCGCGCAATCATCGCCCCCACCAAAAAAGTAAAAACTCTGAAGAAGCAACTACAGAAAAGATAGAATTATGATCCTACAATGAACGCCATTCTCTAACCTGTAGGCATAAAATAGCCCTAGACGGGTTGATATGGTGTTAGAATCAATTAATCAACCTATTCACGGCCCGGTAGCATTTGCTTGCAATGCTACAACGCTCTTGAACTTCTCACAACCACACTAGAATTATTATTAACGTAGACACACTAACAAAGAAATTCAACCCAGTAGGGAGGACAAGCAAACCATTTGCACACATTTATTATAAATGCCTAAGAAAAAAAAATGTTCTGTGAACCAGAAGAGGTTTGGCACTGCGACACTGCCATTATTACTATTTAATTTTTGCTGCCAATTTATGTGTATTATAAACGATACGATTCATTACATGTTCTGCACTTAGTGTCAAATCAAATTACTTTAGGCGCAATTTTCGCCATAAAGCTTGATCCTTTCTATCCCATTATCACTTTCTTTCCTTTTATTTCTATTGCTTCTTGGAATTCTTGTTCTTTTTTATTGAAAATATTTTTATTATTTATTACGTAATTTGCTTTCTCTTCATTTTCTACTCCTTGCTTTTTCCCGCTTTTTTATTCTATTTTTTTTATTGTATTGGCTGTTGATTTTCTTTCTTTCTTTCTTTCTTTCTTTCTTCAGCTTTTACTTTTCTTTCTTTCTTTCTTTCTTCAGCTTTTACTTTTCTTTCTTTCTTTCTTTCTTTCTTTCTTTCTTTCTTTCTTTCTTCAGCTTTTACTTTTCTTTCTTTCTTTCTTTCTTTCTTTCTTTCTTTCTTTCGCTTTTACTTTTCTTTCTTTCTTTCTTTCTTTCTTTCTTTCTTCAGCTTTTACTTTTCTTTCTTTCTTTCTTTCTTTCTTTCTTTCTTTCTTTCTTTCTTTCTTAATAATTTAAAACTTCTTTTTACATATGCATAATTAATACTAATAAATAAAGAATTCAGTACACTTTTGTTGTATCATATTGGAAAGTAATCGTTACAGATTTTATGATTTACGGTTATCGTCTTTGAGACAATGAACCCTAAAAGCCGATTTCAAATGCTGGTCGAAGTTGTTTGCGTTCCACTTTGTGCTAATGCCCTAGGAAAATACATGAATAGCTTTCTTCATCCCTGAATAGTAAATAATTAGGTAGAGTCGGTCCAGAAGAAGGAAGAATTTCAAATCAAACTAGTGCAAATCTGCCGAAAAATGAACTTTTTATCACACCCCGCACGTTGGGGGGGGGGGTCAGTAAATACACACTTTTGATAATTCTCAAATTTATTAATATCAATTTAGTATAACACGTGAACAGATTAATTGAAGACTTTTAAAGAAGGATTTAGGATTATTGAATAGACTTTTACCTTAGTTTATTAATTATCCATGACAAGTTCTCTACACTTGGAGTTGTAAGTTGGCGACCGTAGTCAAGGGCGACCAGAAGGCTCCCTCTTCAATAGCTAGTACACCGAGGTGAAGGAGGGCGCTACTCCTTTCTCTGGATTGCTCCACTTTACTCTTGATACGTACCTTATATTGCTGAGTGTTAAGCAAGGAGGTATCAAGTGCCATTTTTAAAGTCTTTGGTATGACGCGACCTGGGATGAACCCAGGTCACCCGGACCATTAACAAACACTCTACCCACTAAATCGACCCCACTTTAAGTGTATGTACGCACATTCATAAAAAGTCCTCCATAAACAACTAATGCCTATGTTCTTATATACTATAATTCGATTTTTTTCTTTTGGTGTTTAACTCTTGTGATTTCGGATCGACGTTAGTTGAGTTTCGATGTTTAAATTCACGTCTGTTTTCATCAGAGTCGGTTCTAATGCCAGCCAGCCAGCCAGCCAGCCAGTCAGCCAGTTAGCCGACTGCCCTTCCCAGCATATGACTTCGCTATGACCATCCTTATCTTACAATGCAATCCCTGACAGAACTTTCTTTCTGTTAGCTCCTTCTATCACTCTTTCACATAGGCTTTAATCTTCCTTTCAATCTCGTTCGTGCTTCTTCATTACTAATACTATTGCTACTACTACTGCTGCTGCTCAGGCACATTGTACAGTTTTTTTTTTTAATTCCCTCACCCTTTTTTTTGTTCTTTCACGCTACGTCGACAGCACGAGACTTTTCCAACGAGGAATAACCAAAAAGAGAGCAAGACTTTCAGGACTCCTCTCTCTCTCTCTCTCTCTCTCTCTCTCTCTCTCTAAATATATATATATATATATATATACATTTATAGGTATATGTGTGTGATGGTAGAAGGAGCTCTAGTCTAATGGAAAAGCCGTGCTGAACGCAACCCTTCTAGGAGAAGTGATCTCCAAAATCAGACCTGGAGAAGGAATCTCCCGTATCAAAACTCTACTGACTCGTAGGTCACCGTTTGTGACCTTTTTTGACCAGCTGTTTTGAGTACACGGTTGGTTTGGGATTTGTTGGGAAGCGGTCGAGACCACAGGGTAAGCCCAGCAGTCGCGTCTCGTGGGCAAGACTGACACAGACCTCGAGCGTCAGGAGGACGTCCCCGCAGGTTCTAACCCTTCTATAAGAGGCTAGGTTTATCGCCCGGTGGCTGAGACGGTCCTTTTTAAGGGAATGCTGATGGAGTCCGATTTATTTTTGTGCTTGTCAGGCGTATCTGGCCTACTGTCCTGCGCCTGGACCCACCAAAATCTCGGCCTTACTCACTAGTTTGGTGGAGTGAGTGACAAATATCTATTGGTATCCTTTGACTGGAAATGTTTTACGTAAGGTACTCTGAACTAAAACCTATATTGCTTCGCTTGTCACTGGAATGTGACTATGTTGACCCAGAGAGTGACATAAGTGTAGAACCAGCCAATGTCTCGATAATTGAAACAGATATCTTGCCACTATATCATCACATGCATCTTGTATATTTTTCACATAGAAATAGTTATTAATCAGGATGTTTGAGTTGTAATTTTGTTGGTAAAGACTGATTAACCGATGTTAAAAAAGGTAGCCATCATATATATACATGTATAATGAAAATTGCTCCATTTTCACACATGATTGATGTCTCTTGACTCTCCAACATCATCTGGACTGATGCTTTTTTTCGACTGTGTCCTAATTTTACTGACCAGCAGCAGAGATGATTGTTTATATTACTTGTTACTTTACTTATATATATATATATATATATATATATAGTGTGTGTGTGTGTGTGTACAAGTGTGTGTGTGTATCGATACTTGTATGTATGTATTTATGCGTATGTATGTGTGTGTGTGATAGAAGTGATCGAAAAGTAACAGTTATCGTCATATCAGATGTACCCAGAGACCCGAGTTCAAATACTGGATAACTCAGTTTGCATTTTACATTCTGCAAAAATACCTTTGGAAAATGTATACATCCGACAATTCTTCTTTCAGTTATGGGTAAACTGTAGGACAGGCTAGGCTCAACCTTGATATTGCAACCTGTTTAGAAGACGAAAACCTCTGCTCAGGCAGAAAGAGTTAGGGGCACACACACACACACACACAGACACACACACACACACATATATATATATATATATATATATGGGTGTGTGTGTGTGTGTGTGCGTATGTTGTGAATTAGTATTTTGATTTTTCTAGGCAGCCTAAGAGCGACACGAGTAGCATTTTCTGGGTTGCAATAATTCGTAGCATAAACTTCCGTTTACGATTTAATTCTATTGTTCCTATTAAGCAAGCCCAAGCTGTGTGTTCACACCCAATATCTGGTGATAGTTCCAGGGAGTCAGATGAAAAAACGCGTCTCCTGAAATCTCCAGTACCTTCCTTTTTTCTGACTCCGGTTTGCCGTGGTCTCAGCACTTTCTCCGGTTCGTTTTGTCTAATTCTGAGTATTGTTTCGATGCTTTATATACACTAATTCATAAGGATATAACCAAAGAGCGTGATGTTTTACAACCTTTTCCATTTTTAGCTGAGATCCTGTTTAATTTTTAAGAACATTTTTCTCTTTTTGTTTTTAAATACCTGCTCTGTATTCTTCATCTCATTTCTTTTATTATTATTATTATAACCAGATCAGGTCATGGAGGTGCCCGTAGCGTAATGGTTATCGTCGTAGGAAATGGACACGAGTTCAAATCCGGGACGAGACTGATTGCATTTCAGATAGAACTAATACCCTTGGGAAAGGTATAAATCCAATTATTCTCCCTCCAGACATAGTAGGACAGACTGACTCTTCTTGCAACTAGAGTAGGAGATGGAAAACTCTGAAATCATACCTGTTAAATTCTGCTTAAAAATTGACCTTGTGTCATATCCTGCCCGAGCGGAGGGGTTGGTAAATATGATATCCAGATCAGGTCTTCTTCATTAGACAGGATGATTCATTTGAGTCTCGAACTGCCAGAGTATTTTATTCGTGTTGGTTTCTTAGACAGCTTCATGTTTGTGCTTATATCATATCAACATCCAAGGTTACTCTCATATTTTCATTCACATTTCCTTTCTTTATTGTCTCTTTTTATTTCTCATCCTTTCCAAGTTTTGTTTCGTTTTTATTTCGACCTGATAATCAGTCTTTCTCTCTTTTATTTCTTTTGATTCATGTGTGTGTGCGTGTGTTTGCATGTGTTCGTGTATGTGTGCATGTGTGTGTGTGTGTGCGTGAAGAGAGAGAGACAGAGAGAAAGAGACAGAGAGAAAGATAGAGTTAAGATTGCTTTGTTCTAATCTTGCCAGTGAGGTGACTTGAATTAAAGCATTCTAAATCCTATGTTTTATGTGAAATTAAACACTTATCTACCCCCAAACGTTTACTTAGCCTTCCTACACTCAAACGATCATACGCATACACATACACACACACACACATATAGACATATGTTCCTTTTTAAGTATACAAAGTGAAGGGGCATTTATCAAGAGAGCGAGTTGAGGGCATCTCGTATGGCGTGACGGTTAGCAAGCTAAACTTGCAAACCTTCACGAGTGAGTTCGATTCTCATCGGGAGCCCCGTTCAGGCGACTTTGACCTGCATCTAAGCAAAAACTTTATAAATTGCTACCAAGACAGCAAGTTCTCCTTTGTCACCCGACGATCAGAGACGTAAAACCTGGGTTTGTGTGTATTAACCCGGCTCTTTCTTCAGCGTTTCATTGACATCAACTTTTTCCATCTTGCTTAATTCTTATTTTCTCCAGTTTGTTTTGTAATCTCTTTGCTCTTATCTTTCATTCTTTCTTTCTTTCTTTCTTTCTTTCTCTTTCCATCTTTTCTTTCACTTTAACAACCTCTTTCCTTGTTTTCGTTTTGCCACTTTTTCATTTCCTATCTTCTATCCTTTTTACGGTATAATTCAATTTGCCAATAATCAAGTTGTATTATGAGTAATTGGCCGAGCCATGATGTAATTACGAATGCGTGTATATATCTGTGCGCATGCGTAAGAGTATTAAATGTCCGCGTATGAGAACTGTAAACATTTCTTGCTGGACGTGAGTGTCTATGTGGCTATTTAATGTTGTAAAAAAAATTATTAGCTAAGATACTCAGCATTATATGTAACTGTGTATCATTATATGTAAGTGTGTGTCTTTATTTGTGCAAGCGAGTATGCGCATTGCTGGCTGCATTAAGGTATATATATGATTTATAAAAGTAGACGCACGCACATTTATATACACATTGGCGCACAAGTCTTTAAAGAGTAATTGTTTGATATTTATTATATATCTATTTGAGTATATATATATATATATATATATATATATATATATATATAAGTCTGTGTGTATGTGTGTGTGTGTGTGAATGTGTGTGTTTGTATAACTACGTCTATATGTAGTTTGTGTTTCGTTTCTCCTTTCTCTGCAAATATATACACACACGGGCATATATATATATATATATATATATATATATATATATATATATATATATATATAAAGAGAAATGAGGGAGAGAATGTATTTACCCAGCCTTTCTACCACAGGCAAAATGCAGATGAAAATCAATTTTTGAGCTGCGTACAGCCAGTTTTGAATTCAGTTAACATCCTCTAAAATCGGCAGTCATACCAAGACTAAAAGAATCAGCCTATCCTACTATTTGCCTGGTGATGGGATAAGAAGAGACAGATTCATGTCTTTCTGAAGGGCATTGATACGAAGGGAAACGCAACCAGCCTCATTAAGTATTTGAACAGATCTCACCGATGCCATTTCCTACGTCATCTTATCGGTGAGATTTAGAATACCCACTCATTATCATTAATCCCAGGTCCACTGTGACCCAAAATGATGATACTTGTGAGTGCCCCATCTCTAGATTAATTAAATCTTTTCGGGAATTAATTGCATTAGATTGGAATACTTGAAACCATATGACTGTATTTGCACAGTTATATGATTTTAAGTTTTCCTAAATGTATCAAGTATTGCTATTTAAATCAATAATGGTTTACAAAGAGTTAATATTTTATTGTATTGTATTTGTTTAGAGAGCTATTGCAATGCAAAATATATATTCGGTTAAATTAATTTCGAAGTAAAAACTTCATCATCAAAGACATTTTTTTAATATGAACTCGTTTTTGAATGTTTATATTTTTGGATGCGTTGTAAACATGGTGTCACGTGTGGTGTTGGAACGTTATACTGGGTGTTGACACGTGTCACCATGTTTTTTACAACGTCCCAAAAAATTTTAATATCCAAAAAAGAGTTCATATTTTTTAAAAAAAGTTTCTGATGATGAAGTTTTGACTTCGAAATTAATCAGACCCGAATAATCATTTTACATTGCAATACCTCACTAAACAAATACAATACAATAAAATAAAACAATTTGTGCTATGCTTCAAGCAAATTATAAGATACTTTTAAAAGATAATCATTATTAGTTATTTCAAAGTACATAGGTGAACACATGAGACTATACAGATGTAAGCAAACTGATTATATTAAATATAAATACTTGAAACCGTAAAGATTCTAGAATAAAGACTGATTTTGGTATCAAATAGCCCAACAAGTGTTGACATGTCGTAAAACCAGCCTACCAATCAACCAACCATTACCTTCAACGATATCGCTAAGTAACGCGTACGCATGCGTTCGCTCGTGGTCGTAAAAGACTAATATGAAAGTAGGAACAAAGAAAAAAAACTAAGCAAAACGCACACACACACACACACACACACACACACACACACACACACACATATATATATATACATATATATATATATATATATATATATGTCGATAGATAGAATCACATGTTTTCATCAAAGACAATATTTTACAAAGAACTCACTAACATAATACAAATCCTAGTTAATTATAACTTCCCAAATAAACTAGTTGACTAACAAATAAAACTATATCTCCATAACCCCCAGAAAATTATCAATAACAACCACAATTATAACACTAACAGGTTTAATTTACATAACAGGAATTGAATGCATAAAAACTAGAAACTGGACGAGCAAGAAATAACCAACATTATACACAGACACATTAAACCCACCGAACAACCTAAACACCCCCCACAAAAGAAATTAAAAAAGAAAAACACATTATCTATAACACTAAATTTAAAGCGTCAAACCTCATAGTTAAAAATAACACAAACTTCCCCAGAATTTTCCTGAACAAAACTAATGTAGTTTATAAACTTACATGCCCATTTCGAGAGTGCCTCTCGAAAAATAACATAAAAGTTAATAACTACGTTGGCCATACTACAACGACACACTCTCATCGCCTTACATACCTCTTCTTAGACATAAGTTCCATAAAACATCTAATGATAAAGCATAACAAAGACACAAACTCAAATCCTCCGATATAAGAAAGATCCTCATTAATAATCAAAAAAAAATATATAAAAATAACAATAAAAATAGCCTGCAAATCCTCGAAGCAATAAGCATAAAAATAAAAATAAAAACTACTATAAACAAAATAGCATTCAACACAGGTTTTAACATATTTAACATAATCAATAACTAACCCAAGCACCCCTCCTAACAGAATGAGTCTACAATATAAAAAACAACATTCCAAATAAATATAAAACTCACAGCAACAATCACACAGAACCCCAGAGGACGGCCAGCGAAATAGTTTGAAAGCGGTTGGGCTACGATTGGACACCACCTCGGCCAAGACATAAGATCCTAAAAGGAAAATATTCCTTGATTTTCAACAGAACGTATATATATATATATATATATATATATATATATATATATATATGTGTGTGTGTGTGTGTGTGTATGTGTGTGTGTGTGTTCTGTTGAAGATAACGAAGTGTTTACTTTGTAGATAGATAGATAGATATCTTGGTCATGAATTCATAGGAAGTCTTAATCTATTTAATAGATTTTACCTGTAAAAACAGAATAAACCTTTGAAGCTATAATATAATTTCAAATAACACTTATGTATCAACAACCTGTCGGTGGGGCTTAGAATATGCTGACTGTATTTCCTGCAGAGGGCTAAGAACCCCCACCAAAAAAAAAAAAAAATAAGAGGGAGTGTGGGTAGAACACTAAACTCCATCTGTTGGTGAGGAACTAAATTTTTGAGATTTGGAACCTACTGGCGGCTCTAATTTTACAAACCCCATTTACAACCACCATGTTTGCAAAATAGAAAAAAGAAGAAATGTAAAAAAAATGAAATAGGGAAGACAATAAGCATGCGCTGTATTTTTAAAAAAGTAACTTTTCATATTTTTAAAAAAGTAACATTTCATATAGAGGCTACAGAAAACGTTTTTGGACATATGTTTGGAATTTACCAACAAGACAAAGACTTTCGGACCGAGACATAATGATTTTAAGGAAAGGATGGTTCTAGAGTCTTGAAATTCAAGAAATACGTGAACAGGGAAAGGAATACGCAACAAGAATACCTCAAAGGAACTGAAAATTTAAATCTAAAAGTTATGATATAACAAAACCCAGCACCGTATCTTCATCATCAAACTTACTAAAAATAATAAAGAACGAAATGGAAATGACAATGAAAACCATGACTGAAAGAAAAAAAGAATTATCGTCAGTAATGAATCCAGACTTGAAAAAATAATTTAAATTTTAAAAAAGTGGAAAAATTACTAAAATCTATCACAGCATTTGATTGAATAATTCAACTTATTCAAGAGCAAAGGTAGTCAACGTCAAACTATCCATTCCGTTAAGAAACCCAATAGAATAAGAAAAAAAATCTGGTTGGGAAATGAGACTGGAGTAAGAAATAGTTAATTTACATTCGTCATTTCTTTCTTAGCAAGAAATATAAGATGGCAAAGATTCCGAAGGAAAATCCTTTTAATACTCATGAAAGAAATTATATGAAAATATATGCAGGGATGATTGTTATTAATATAGCTTAGCTTAGTAAGGTAAAAGGCCAAAATGTAAGTGATGATAGATAGGAAGATTATTTAGACATTTTAATTCGTTTTTTTCATTTGCTGTGAAATTTGATATAGTGTTTTTTTTTACAGCGATGACTACACAACTATTTCAAGTAGATTTTGCTATGAAATCGCAATCACACTCTGTCATATTCATTTATGTTCCTCGTTTTATAATTTTAGTTTGATTATATCAGTTTTCTTTTTAGTGGAAGCAGGAGAAAGGCCAAGACTCTTATTTCGCAGACTTCAATTAAATCATCAGTATTCGGTTTTAACTTCACATTGTTCACAAATATTTTTGATGGCTCTGATATTTCCAGCAATTGCAGCTGTCGATGCTGGAAACATTATTATAATTTTCTCTGTCTGACAAACGAAGATGACGATTATTACATGTGTTATGAAAAAAAAAAAGTAAAAGATAATTGTTACAAAAATGATGATGAATTTGAGGAGAATAATTAATAATCATAATCATAATAAAAACAATATCAAAATTACTTATGTAAACTATGATCATGATGATAAGTCAAAATCAATAATGAAAAAATGAAAGAGAAAAAAGATAACACCCAAATCAGAACAGTCCAGTTGATAAGGCTAAGAATATGCTACTTATATTTCCTGCGGTATGGTACAACTTCCTCCAAAAGGAGTGTCCTGTTATGACATTAAAATGTTAATATAAACGTACAATGAACTCTACTCTGCAACCTCTACGCATAAAATAAGCCTAGATTGGTTGACATGCCGTTAAAATCAATCAATTAACCAATTAGAACTGCCTTAGAACCAAATTCCTCAAATTTGTTCTGTGCACATTTACATTTTTATACGTTCATTGATAACTATAAAAATAATTTTTGAAATAAGTCAAAGCATGAGCCACATGACGATTACTACTTTGTGTTGAATTTTAACAGTTTTAATTTATCTGAAACTTTCAAAATTTATATACGGCATTAAAGTTTTTCTTGTTTTAGAACAAACCATGCTGATTTGACCAGAGTGATAAACAGCACTATCTTAACTATTATCCTTACTTCGACGATTTGAAGAGATATTTATCTAACTAAAAAATAAAAATAAAAATAAAAATAAAAATGAAAATGGGGGTGTGTCCTCGTGGTGTAATGGTTAAAGCGATTGACTGCGGAATCGTAGTACGCGAGTTCGAACTCCAGTCGAGCTATTACGTTCACTTTCGGGCAAATACCCTTGGAGAAGGTATGAACCCCCTTATCCTCCCAGCTATGGGTTAAATAGTACCACTACTGTTCTTCTCGGAGAATGGCTTTGGCATTAAATAACCTAAAAAGAGTTGATATGCCATTAAACAAAGAAACCAAAAAAGAAAAATTATATTACTTGTTTCCTGAAGAACAAAGATATCATAAACGAGCCAGAGGGACAAATCACCTATTAAATATAGGCCAACACATTCTAAAAGAGAGGATGGCCTCCTGGCGAAGAAGCTAAAGTTCAGGACGGTGATATCGAAGTAAGCGAATTCGAATTCCAGTCTCACTATTATGTTCACTTTCGGACTAATAGCCTTGGAAAAAGCATAACCTTCTTATACCTCCAGCTATAGGTTAGATAGTACCACTGCTGTCTTTCATGGGTATCCTTGGTATTATATGACCCTCGAAGGTTGATATACCATAAATTAATCTAAACAGAATATTCTAAAAGAAACAAAGACAAGGAAGAGAAATACAGTAATGGCATGGATAGATTTCAAAAATGCTCATAACACGATCCCAAAAGAATGGATAATAGAATATTTGAAAATATTTTAGATTTTGGAGTAAGTCACAAATCACAAGAGCTTTGAAAAACTAGAAAGTATAACAAGTGTTGTATATTGACCTTCGACCCGGCCAAACATGCCATTCCAAAGTGATGCACTGGAAGGAAATGACTCATTCCGATGACAGTTACGGGAAGAAATCGCGCAGGTGGGCTTGGCTGACAATATGGGACGAGGTAAAATCCCATGGTACAGTCATAGACTGATGCACCGGAAGAGAGTGACCTGTGAACTGCATGACACTTATTTTCGCTTGATGACGATCAAACATGCCATTCCAAAGATATTGAGTGAGCGATTGAACTATTATATAACTCGGTGAAGACAGGAAGTCAGTGAGTTTGGAGACCAGACCCTTTGGTGACAAGATGCGGTAGAGGAAGCCTGCACCCAACTAAGTGGGCCCCCAGGCCTCCGGTTAAGCAGCCCTGGAGAGCGGGAAAGAGACGCTGTTGGTCATAAGAGTGGGGGTCAATATGTTGCAGTTATGTTCGGTCACCAGCTCCCTCTCACACACACAATGCTTTCAAATAAAGTGAGAGGTATATTTTTCTAAAGGACTGTCTCGTCGTTATCATTGTGTCGTTGTGTTTATGCATGAATTTGTATATGAGTATACAACACAAGCTGTAAAAGGATAAATCTCAGCAGAGGTTGTTTTTTTTTAGAAATTGGGTAATATAAGAATATCCCTTGCGCCCATAAAATCTCTGGTCCTGAAAAGCATTGCAAAAAGGAGAACTAATAAACATTTCAGGAAGATGAGAAAAGGTTCAGATTGTTATGTTGGGATCAGTGAAAGTAAAATAAAATCTACTTGATCTTCGTTATAATAGAAAGAAATACAAAAATAAGTACGGCTGTGTAGGGAAGGTGATCCACTGAGAATTAAACAAGAAACTGAATGTTGTGACACAAAGCAGAGGGAGTTCGAGTCTTGGGTAGTAAGATGCAATTGTTTTCCAGGAGCAGAAAAGTTAACTCACAAAGTGGCTTAATAGAATTTCGCTTGCTGAACATATTGCAATAGTAAGAAATCAACACCCAAGTCGATATTTGAGTGGTGTCACACAACTCCGCACCCTCGACTGGAAAGAACACTGGCCGGATATAATGAAAGAGAAATTATATTCTCAATATTTCTTTTGCCTCTTTTTCTTTTTGGTTGAGCTGACTGGTGACTTAGACGGTTTCGATTCAAAAACTACGACTGGCTACCGCTAATATTTAAAACTTTTTCCACTACATCACTGTTCTTTTCTGTCATAGAGTTAATTTTTAACATCGAATTCATGCCTTCACACTTGAAATCATAATGGAAAATTCCAAAGAAACCAAGAAATTGGGAAGATGCTAAAGAATATGAACCAGTGAGTAACAGCTAAGAAACTCAAAATGTTAAGTTGCAACATCTCAGAAATTCAATCAATGCTCAATTAGAAGTAAGAATCAAAACAAAAATGTTTGAATCGATAAATCGATTAAAGTGACGGTCTCTTTAATTTCAAAAAAATATATACAAAATTCCGTAGACAATATCAACTTTCTTAGAAAATATTCATTGCATCTTGATTGTATGGCATATGGATTTCTGTTGGCTTATTTTATCCTGATGCCAGTTTAACAATAACAGTCTCCAATCAAATACGGTACATAAATATATCTGATAGTGGGGTTTCAGTACTGGAGCCTTGGGAAATGTGGAGTACGTCTTCATTGCCATTACTACGAAGTCCACTCTGAACCATAGTGGTTGTACCTGTTAGTGTCACATCCATGGGTTAAATAGAACTATTTTATCATTTACTATGCTTGAAACCACCGATTATTATTAAATTATTTATTAGTATGAGATAACAATATTTGAAACCGTTTAAATGTGTGTACACTAATAAATTATATTAAATAGCTCTATTAGAATTAGATGGTAAAACTTGAAACCATGTGCGTTCAAACAAAATATCTTGAATTCGTTTAAAAGTAATGTTACATACAAACTATTCACATGCAAATCATTATATATATATATATATATATATATATATATATATATATATATATATATATATAATTCAACATTAAATAACATACAAAGACTGATATGGCATCAAATCAAATAACCAAACGAAACCAAATTATCATTTTATTGACAAAGGCAGGTCTTGTTTAAAAACCTAAATAAAGCAATAATGAATAAAAAAAAAATTGTACATTTGTCTCATCCGGTTTAAATTGCAAACTCTGATCTCTTATCCTGTGTACTCGTGTACTTCAGCAAGTATATGCATAATTCATCGGTTTCTTACAAATTAAATCGACTGCCCAGTCAGCTGGGGCTGTAGAATACACCAACTGCTTCTCTGCAGACGGGTAAGAGTCCCTCAACAAGTGTCCTGGATATGACACTAAACAATCTGATGGTGAGGTTCTAGTGATGCTGGAGCTTTGGGAAATGTGGAGCTCCTCTTCATTGACATCGCTCTCTGGCCCACTCCAGCCCAGGTTGATAGGGTCCTATCTATGGGTCAAATAGAACTAAACTCTGTACATATACTAAACTGAACTGCTTGAAATAGGATTGTTTAGAAATTTAAATTGCGTACTTAGGCTAAACTGAATTGCTTGAAATAGAATTGTTTTGACATTTAAACTGCGTACTTATGCTAAACTGAATTGTCTAAAATGGATATTTTTGATATTGAAACTGTATTTACACTAAACTGAATTGATAGAAGTTGGACTGTTTTGATATTTAACTGTATGTTAACAAAAACTATACTTATACTAAACTGAATTGTTTAAATTAGAACTGTTTGGCTTAACTGAAAAGCTTGAAATAGAAATGTGTTTGACATTTAAACTGCGTACTCATGCTAAAATAAATTGTTTGAAATACAACTGTTTATTTGTATAAAATGGGTTTGGAATTAAATAACCTACAAAGGCTGATTTGCCATGAAACCCAAACAAACAAACAAATAAACAAATTAAATCGAGTTTTGTTTAGTGGTATTTATAGTGACACATGGAATTTTTTTTAACATGCTCTTTTTAAATGAACAAAACATACTTTCAATCGTGCATAAGACGACCCTCTGTATATACTTTACCCTTTGTTAGCGGCATGTCAAATTTTCGAGGGTTATTTTATGCCTAGGTGTTAGAGAAACACGTTTATTGACTGTTCACATTTACATTTTTGTTTGGAATGCTTTGGTTTTATGGTATATCAAACATTGTTGGTTATTTAATGCCAAATCCTGTTTTTACATATAAATTAAATATATATGATTTGTAAACACATTTTGTTGATACACACAGTTAAATGATCAAACAGTTCTTTTCCAAACTATTCAATTTAGCGTAAGTCATTTGTTTGCATTCAGTTTATATGTCAAATAGCTTTATTTTAGACATACATAGGATCTTTTCAGGTGCTACCACTCCGGTCCAGAGGGGATCTGGAAGTGATGGCAGTGCAAGTGTTCTCCGTATTTCCCAAAGATCCAGCTTTACTGAGGCCTTGCCATCAGATTGTTTATTATCATTTCCAGGACACTCATTGTACGGGGAGGTCTTACCCCTCTGCAGAGATGCAGTCGGTGTATTCTTTCCGCCCCAGCTGACTGGGTTGTTACAGTTTTGCGTAACCGGGCCATTGGCCTACTGAGTAGAGTGTTTACCAATGATCCGGGAGACCGGGGTTCAATCCCAGGTCGAGTCATACCAAAGACTCAAAAAATGGTACTTGATGTAGCCTTGCTATGCGAGGCACACTTTAGGCGGAAGTTAGGTTAAGGTTAGGCCAAGAAATAAGACAAGCTTCGATGATTCAAAATATATCTTGTGAAATGAACGATCCCTTGTTTTGAGGTGGAAAATTGATCTTATAAATAGTCGTTTATTACCCGAGTATATACGATAAATATTCTTTCAACCTTTTCTTTATATCAGATATGAGTAATAGGAAAAAATAGGGAAGCGGCACAAATATTTACTTATTGTAAGCATCATTCATTGTCGTCTATTTGTATATATCTTTATGGGTTTTAGTTTTAAAGAACAAATTATCATCACTTCTGTCTAGATCCAGGAGTTCACCTTCTGTGCCGTTCAGTTTTAAACGGTGAAATATAATTGTACTTTTCTTAGACAATAAACTAACCAAATTCTATCTATCTATCTATCTATCTATCATGATAATAATAATAATAATAATAATAATAATAATTGTTAAGATGCAACAAAATAGCAAATGTAGGTTATGCTGTGATAGAGACGAAACCATCAATCACATAATCAGCGAATGCAGCAAATTAGTAGAGAAAGAGTATAAGACTAGACACGACTGGGTAGACAAGGTGATCGACAGGGAGATGTGCAAAAAATTTAAATTTGACCATACGAACAAATGGTATACGCATTACCCAGCATCTCTCCTAGAGAATGACACATAAACTCCTATGGGACTTTGACGTACAAACGGATCACGTAATCTCAGCTAGAAGACTAGACCTTATAATAATCTACAAAAAAAGAGAACTTGCAAAATTGTGGACTTTGCTGTCCCGGCTGACCATTGAATAAAACTGAAAGAAAGCGAAAAGAAGGAAAAAACTATGGAACATGAAAGGGACAATTATAGCGATCGTGATTGGTGCCTTTGGTACAGTGACCAAAGGATTATTAGAGGGACTGGAGGACTTGGAGGTAGGAGGACGAGTGGAGACTATCCAAACTACAACATTATCGAGAACGGCAAGAATCCTGAGAAGAGTCTAAGAGACTTGAGGAGACTTGCTGTCGCTCAAACCTTATTAAAAAACGATCAGCTGAAACTGATGTGAAAAACTCTTAAGGAGTAAATAATAATAATAATAATAATAATAATAATAATAAATTCGTCGTCTATTTGTGAATATTTTTACAAGTCTAAAAAATAGTTAAACCGCCGTCATCTCTTCTTTCCAGATGTTTTATATAACGCAGCCATTCCCCTTTTGTGCTTGCTCACAGTTTCAAACCAGATTCATCGTTGCACATTTCTTAGCCAATAAACTGACCACAGGAAGTTTTTGACATATTTTCAGACAATATATATATATATATATATATATATATATATATATATATATATATATATATATATATATATTCTTGTACCCTTTCTATTCAGCTGTTGGGAAATTTCACTCTGAACCAATGAAGAAAAAGCGTTCTAGACGGTGTTACTCTTCCTAAATTGTATGAACACACACACACACACACACACACACACACACACACACACACACACACACACACACACACACACACACATGGATACACATACACATACGCACTAACTATAAATAAACAAGAGTAAAGAACAAAGAAAATCAAAGAAAGATATCAGATTTCGCAAAAATGTGTAAATAAAATCAGATAATAAAGTTGGGGTAGAATTTATTTCCAAAAAATGGGTTACAACTAAAATAATGATATAATTTGCTTAATTTGATTAATAAGATTTTCACACATTATTTTTTCCTCCCGTTTTATTTTAATTTTCTTCCTGTCCCCGTTTCTCAAATGTTAACAAATGAAGGTCGATTAATATAGCGGACTTAAGACTCATGAGTTAATTGTTTAACTAATCAAATTCTGAAAAAGGTTAATAGTTGTGAGTTGGTGGCGGGGAGTGTTGTGATGACCATGGATAATTAGAGATAAACGAACAGCGGGATGCAAATTAGGATAAATTAATAGTCCTACACCAGAATTATTTGCTGTGGTTTTAAGATTAGTAAGATGGTTGTACGAAGGCTGTGAGAAAGTAAGAAAGAAAGAATGATAAAAGGAGAGATATTGGGAAAAAAAAGAAAAGAAAAGAAAAGAAAAAGTAACAGAAAAGGAACAACGATAAAAAGGAAATAGAATCAGTGAATGAAAGACAGCAAGATGAAAAGAAACGAAAAGAATGAAAAGAAAGAAAACAAGAGAGACAAAGCGAAAAGTAAAGAGAATATATGTGTGTGTTTGTGTGTGTGTGTGAGAGAGAGAGAGAGAGAGAGAGAGAGAGACTGACAGAGACACAGATAGAGAAAGAGAAAGAGACAGAGAGAGAGAGAGTGTGAGAGAGAGAGAAGCAGGCAGACAGAGACAGGAACAGAGAAAGACAGAGAGAGAGAGAGAGAGAGAGAGAGAGAAACAGACAGTGACAGAGACAGAGAAAGAGAAAGAGAGAAAAAGTAAGAGAGAGAGAAAGAGTGAGATAGAGAGAGAGAGAGAGAGAGAGAGAGAAACAGGCACAGCGAGAGAGAGAGAGAAAGAGAGCGAGAGAGAGAGAGGGGGAGTCACACACGCAGAGAAAGGAGGGAGTAGGGAAGAGATAGTAAAATAAAAAAGAAATTGGTACATTAATTAACTGATTGATTTTTAACGGCATATCGACCTTTTATTATTTGATGCCAAGAGGTTATGGAATTGCATTCATTAGACGTCCCTGTATGCATTTTTTGAGTTATCTAATAAAATATCTTTGTACGTAGTCCTATCGAATACAAATAACAGATCTTTTTGACACATGGATGGTGACCAATTAAAAACAACAGGTACTTTGTTGCATAGTCATCAATGATTGCTCTGTCAGTAATGCAAAATCGTTGGATAAAGAAGGAGGAACAAAAGAACTCATCTCGCCTGAAGCGATAGGACCTCCGTTGCACTATGCTCTACGTTCAGTTTCTCACGGGGTAAGAAAATGAAAATGGATATAGGCCTATCTTGATGTTGGTTGTCTTCCACGGCATATCAAGTCTTATCGGTTATTTCATGCCGAATCCTGTTTATACAATAAATATATGTTATTTGTAAGCGAATAGTTTGAAAGTAACAATCTTTAAGCCAGCCAAAGCTCATTTATTTGCACATAGTTTTTAGGTATTTCTATCTAAGATTAATTGTTTTATTTGCATGCAGTTAAATGTTTTCAAGTATTGATATATAATGGCGATAAATCAGTTTGACATCAATGATTTATTTTCACGCTGTTAAATGGTTTCAAGTATAGAAACTGATTAAATTTCTATTTGACCCATGATGGGACCCTAACAGGTTCTACCACTCCGAGTTAGAGTTGACCTGGGAGTAATGGTAACGAAGAAGTAGTTTGCACTCTTCACATCTCCAGAACTGCTGCCTCAACATCAGATACTGTTTACAGATATCACCCAGACACCCTTTTATGGTGGTCTTTAATGTTGGGAATACAGTCAGTGTTTTCTCAGCCTGCGCACTGGACAACAGAAAAAGAGAGATATAGAGATGCAGAGGAAAGAATATATTTTGGGAGAAAGAAAATGAGCGATGGAAAGGAAAAGAAAAAGAATAGAAAAAATGAATAATAATAATAATAATAATAATAATACTCAAGTAAAGAAAAATGATAAAAATCAAAAGCAAAGAGAACAGGGAAAACGTATCTAAAATTTTTATACACTCACACACACACACACACACATACACACACACACACACACACACATATATATATATATATATATGTGTGTGTGTGTGTGTGTGTGTGTGTGATATCAGAAAGATAGATATATAAGAGAAAAGTATTCACGAAAAAATGATCTATGTGACTAAATCTTATCACGTGACTCTACAACATACAATAGATGCGACAGTTAGCTTTTTGCTTCGATGTAGCACAAGGTTGTACGAATGAGGCACCCGATGAGACTCGAACTCACTCGTGGAGGTTCAAAGTTTCGCTAGTCGCCTTTGATATTCATTACATCTTCCGAAACGTCCTTACTATACATATGATAGATTGACCTCTTTTATCACTTTTCACTTTGATTATCGTGCACATTACATGAAACGTAAAGTAACGGACTTCTAGAGTTCATAATTTGATATTCTCTCTCTCTCTTTCTCTCTAATATATATATATATATATATATATATATATATATATATATATATATATATATTGAGCTTGTTTTAGTCATCCGTTTGTATTCATTTTGTCATTAGAATCTTTTTATGTTCTTACTTTTTGGATTATTTTGAAATTTTACTTTTAAAATTGTCCTGCTTCCTCTCTGTCTTCGTTTTATCTTTTGATTCTTCCTTTCTTCTTTTATTCCATCATTTTTCTTTGTTTCCTTTTCGTGGTCTTTCATTGCTACTTGCGTGGCCTCTCCAGCTACACTGACACCCTTCCTTTCTTCTTACCATACCTCTCTCTGTTCTTTCTTCTCTTCAGACTTTTGGTCGTCACTCCTATCTTTCCTTCTTCCCTTATATTTTTATTCTCCTCTTATAGACATAAATTCAATTAAGTCATCATCAATCATTTCATCCTATTAAAATAATCTTATTTCAAAATCGACCCACACACTGAACTCTTCTTTATAGTCAAGTCCTGCTTTGCATATCACTGAGTCCATCCTTCCGACTTGTTTTACTTCATACTTCATAATTTTCCAACGTTGTAATAAAAAAAAAAAATATTTCGAATAATCTTGTCGTTTTGCTTTCCATTTTCTGATTGATTTGTTTTTATTCACTGTTTTTTTTTTTGTTGTTGCTTTCTTTCTTTTTTATGCTTTCTTTTTACGCTTTTATTTTGTGCTTTTTCACTTTCCTTATTTTTTTGTATTGATTTGATTCCTTTGTTTCATGGCATATCAGTTTTCATGGGTTATTTAATGCCAAATTTATCCATGTAGAAGAACAATTGTGAAATTAGTTAAACTATATATTGGGTACAATGGGTGTTCATTCTTTTCCCGAGAGCGTTTGTGTTATATCGCGGTAAGGAAGAGATTCACAGTGAAATAGAATTAATTATTTATTAACTGAAGTGGTACCTTCCGACAAATATTATAAGTCTCGCTCTGTGGGTGTTACGTCCGAAGTTGGTCTTACTACTGACCGAGATCTTTCAGTACTGATGTGCTTAAGAAACACGACGTCTCTTATACCCCCGAGATACCGGAAGTCACGTGGTACGAGTCACTATTGTCACTATTGTTCGAACTCGCTCATTACTGTTGTATAATAAAGAATGACGAAGACACTGATGTATAAAAATATAATCTGCTTCTTTTCTTTAATTTTTATTACCCAGAATATACAGATTGATAGAGAGAGAGAGAGAGAGAGAGAAGAATGGAGTCTGCTGATTTGCACACACAGGGCCAGGGTATGAATCTTCTCTAAGCTCCTATTTTCTTCTTCTGCTGTTAGGTCGAAATCTTTCTGGTTATATTATATTTCGAACATCCACACGAATTTTGGAGGTCATAACTCATCCAGCCTGCCACCAGCACAATATTCGTGGACATGCTTTCTTTTAACATGTAACCCACACAAATTCCCGTCGCCACACCTCCTCCAGCCTGCCGCCAGCACAATGCACGTGGACACGCTTCCTTCAGCATCCTATTTACTTTAGGTACCTGGTGCATTACCTGTTATTTTTGTTCAATCGGAGTATGTCTTCCGTTGCGTCATTGACAGATATGAAAAAGGTCTTCAAGTTAACTACTGGGTTCAAACTTTTGGAGGAAGAAAAAAAAACGATTTCAATTTTTCCAAACTACCCCAAAAAATTTGCATGAAAATGTCAGTCCTAGAGCATCCAAAGACAGCTGAGTAGACTAAGGTTTCTCTTATGTTCTTTCCGCTTCTACTAGCCGTAATTGAGCACCTTTTGATTTTTTAAAATTACGTTCTAACTTAATGTCTATTATAACATGTATTATAAAATTAGAGACAAAGGACGATTTTTAAACAGCCTTTAAGAAAAGGCAAATGAAAAAAATATCTGTCATCTTTAATAATAATAATACTAATAAGGATAATACTAGTTACAGCGGTCATTAACAGCGCTGACAACGTTAAGACAACAAGAAAAAACAGTAACTAGAAAACAGAAATGAGAAAATATCAATTGTTATGGGTGCGCTTGGAACGGTGACCAAAGGCTTGTAAAAGAGGCTGGAAATCGAAGATTTGAAGACAAATCTGAAATCAGTCAAGACTCCAGCATTGTTGAGATCGATCGGAATACTGAGACTTTTCCAGGAGATTGGAAGAATTTTGCTGTTACACAGACTCGAGTAAAAGACCTTCAGTTAATGCTGGTGTGAAAAACTTGCAAGAAGTATTGGTACTATTATTATTATTATAATAGTTTTTTCACATCAGCTGATGATGGTCTTCCACTGGAGTTTGAGTGACAGCATGTCTCCTCACGTCTCCAGGACTCTTCTCGGTATTCTGGCCGTTCTCAATAATGCTGTAGTTTTGATGTTGGCGGATAAGTGGTGACCATCCAAACTACTACATTATTGAGAACGGCCGGAATACTGAGAAGAGTCCTGGAGACTTGAGGAGACTTGCTTTCACTCAAACTCCAGGGAAAGACCATCAGTTAACGTTGATGTGAAAAACTCTAGCGAGTAAATAATAATAAGAGTACCTCAGGAGAACCAGAAAACTTTTGAGAACAAACTATATTGCAGAAACCTTATCAAAGGAATAAATACCTGGGCTATTCACCTCATAAGATATTCGGGACTATTCTTGAAGGGAACCGAAGAAGAACTCAAGCAAATGCACCAGAGAACAAGAAAACTAATGACCATGAATAAGGCATTACATCCCAGAGATGATGTTGACATATTATATGTATTATGAAAAGAAGGAGGAAGAGGACTCACCAGTATTGAAGATCGTGATGACGCATATATACAGCGACAGGGACTTGAGGACTTGGAAATAAGAGGATGTGTGGAGACAATTCCAACTATTGCATTGCATAGATTGGTCAGAATACAGAGAGAAGAATCTGGAAGCCTTGAAGAGACTTGCTGTCACTTAAACTCCGTTGTAAGACCATCAGCTAGCGCTGACGTGAAAAACTGTCAAGGAGTAGGTAATAATATGTATATCTGTGAGTATACGTGTCTTCAGAATACGCATTAGGGTTGCCTGTAACAAGAGAATTATAACTGACTGTCATATCACTTCTACCCCAACTTCTGTTAGTGCGTGTTAGTACACATATAAACACATCTTTATACACATAAAAAAAAACATTGCAGGAGAGACGGAGGGTTCATGGCATTTCTGAATATTTGCTCTTATACCAAGGCAAAGCATGTATTTATAAATAATTAATCGAAAAACAACCATGTTCATTTTAAATGAGATTTAATCTCTTCCGTCTTTTCCCTTTTCTATCTGTCTATCTTTCTGTCAACCGAGCAAACTAGCGAGCTTGCCATCCGAATGCTGATTGTAACTGATAGTCCAGCAATTTTTCCTTGTCATCACTTTCAGCTCAGATAAATATCAAGTCATACTGTTTGCATGTACCTCCTTAATTCTGTCTTGCTTCCAACTCCTCAGTTCATCGCTCTTGTTAGGTCCTCTAAACGGCACATAGTGTCCACACAGCGCTGATGAATATAAGTCTTTGAAAGTCGGCCTATATTGGCTGTGTCCATGTGTGGAGCTCACAGGAAAACCTTGTTTATGATAGCTCAGTCGACATGGGCTGTAGAAGACCAACGCAACGAGTGTCATCTTTATGATACTAAACAATTTGATGGTGAGGCTCCAGTAAGGCTGGAGCTTTGGAAAATTCGGAGTACCCCTTCATTGCAATTGTTCCCAGGTTCACTTTGACTGAGAGTGGTAGCATCTGATAGGGTCCTATTTAGGGGTCAAATAGAACTGTTTGATATTTCAACTGAGTGCAAACAAATGACTTGTGTTAAATTGAATAGTTAGAAATAAAACTGTTTGATCCTTTAACTGTGTATAAACAAATTACTGATGTTTAATTGAATTGTTATTGTTAATTTGCAATACTTGAAAACATTTAACCTCGTGCAAACAAATGATTAATATTATATAGAATTATTCGTATTAGATGAAAATTAGTGAAATCATTCAACTGTGAGCAAAAAAAAAAAAAAAATGAGCTCAAGTTGGTTTAAAATTGTTATCTAAAAAAATGTGTCTAGAAATTATGTATTTAATAAATATGTATAAAAAAGATTTGCCATTAAATAACCTACGCCCATTGATGATTCTTGAAACCAAACCAAACCAAACAAAACCATTTGTTTATGAGGGAATCGTGTACATTGTAAGTTCATATTTGCATTTTTTGTGTAGTTATTTCTTTAAAGTGTTTTTTCTTTTTTTATTTCAGATGTAAATAATTTTCTACAGATATATTCGAACTGTCAGAAGGAATAAAACAGTTACTATCATTCCGGATCAGAAAGCGATGATTGGAATCTTTCATTACGTCTGTGTATTTACACAAAATGATAAATACCTATGCACTCTTTAATATACTCACATAGACATAATCATATAGAGTATGCAATGAAAGGGAAATACCACGCCAATCTAGTAGATTATAGGGTAATTGATATCAAGGAAATTTTTCTAACACAAAAAATCGTACAGAAATACAGGTTGAACTGTATAAAATTAATACTGACGTAAAGTTAGCGACCTTAGTCAAGGAAAACCCGAAGGCTCCCTTTTCAATAGCTACTACATCGAAGTGTAGGGGAGTGCATTATTCCATTCCCTGGATTGCACCACTTTACCCTTACAATGCTGAGTGTTAAGCAAAGCGGCATCAAGTACCCTTTTTTGAGTCTTTGGTATAACAGGATCTGGGTTTGAACCCCGGTCTCCCCGACCATTAGCGAACACTCATCTCATTAGGCCAATGATTTACGTTATAATGTAGACGTATTATAACGTATCAACCCTTGGAGGTTATTTAATGCCAAATCAACAAATTTACACACGCACACGACACTCACATACACAAAAACAAATATATATATCTATCTATCTATCTATCTATATATATATATATATATATATATATCTTATCATATCATATTATATGGTGCATTCAATAAGTTTCCAGCCTTTTTTTGTACAGGCATTTAGAATTGTCGTAAACTTTTGAAAATTCAATATATTATTACTATATATCATATGAGATGACTGACCAATTTTCATGATTTCAGGTTCAAATGAACAGCTACAGCACGAATTGGAATACATCCTACTAAAGCCTGATTGTCACAGCTGGTGAATTTCAAAAATTGCAATCGGGACGTGAGGACACTTTAGAAGAACGATATGCAATAAAATTCTGTTTTAAACTTGGAAAAAAGGCCACAGAAACGTATGGAATGCTTTAGACTGCTTTTGGACCATCTTGCATGAATCGAGCATCAGATTTTGAGTGGCATAAGAGATTCAAGGAAGGCGGGGAGTCTGTGAGGGATGATGAGAGGTGTGGGAGGAGTAAGGAAGTCATTACACCAGAGTTGATTGGCCAAAGGGTTAGGGCTAGGGTTATTATGTTGAGGCTAAGGAAATTTAGGAAGAGATTCCTCGGTAAAAGGCCAGCACTCTTCAAATCGGATCAGTGGCATTTCCACCAGGACAATGCACCAGTTCACAACTCCATCCTTGTCATAGACTGTTTGAGCAAGATGGGCATCAAGACAGTTCCTCACCGTCCCTATAGTCCAAACCTTGCTCCCTGTGACTTTTGGTTATTTCCTAAGCACAGAGGCTGTCGTTATGAGACAATTGCAGCTGGAGGAGATTACTTCAAAGGGAACTAGAGTTTCATATGTGTACTATTAATAAAAGTGCCCATACGAAAACTTTTCAATGATCCTCGTATTTCATATCATATATATATATATATATATATATATATATGTACAAATTATAAACGCTTAAGTTGGAGGAGGCATTTGAAGTAAGCCAGATTTAATTTGCTTGCACTCAGTTTAATGGTTTCAAGGAGCCGATCTAACATGGATAATTCTAAGTAGTATTGATCCCTTGTCTCAGGGTTGAAAGGTTTCAAGTATTGCTATGTAGTACTGACAATTTAATTTATCATCAATCATTTCTTTTCACGCAGTTAAATGCTCTCTCTCTCTCTCTTACCCTCTCTCTCTCTCTCTCCCTCTCTCTCTCTCTCACACACACACACACACGCGCGCACGCACACACACACACACACACGCGCGCGCACACACACACACACACATATGTATATATATATATATATATATATATATATATATATATATATATATATATATAAAAGAAAGACCTTTTAAGATTACTCATATTTTTGTGATAATATTCATTTCGGAAGCCCCTCGATCTTTTTAACAATGTTAGATCTGCTGAAATCGATATTATCACAAAAAATATGAGCGAGTTTTAAAGGTTTTTCTTTTGTATTGAATTATTTGCTCTGTGTTTTAATTTATAATTATTTTATATTGAGCTCTCTATTGGATTTTGAATTACATGGATAATAAAGAAAGCAAATCATAAAATAGAATTGTTCCCACCATCGGGCCTCTTGGTTTTATATATATATATATATATATATATATATATATATATATATATATATATATATATATACTCAATGGTACGTCAGCACACACACACACACACACACACACAAATATATATATATATACATATATATATATGAATATATATATAAATATATGTATGTGTGTGTGTGCTTGTGGTGTAATGTTTTCAATCATAGGAAAGGTATATGGTGACCCGAGTTCCGATGTACAATTATGAGTAAATAATCGGGTTTACTGAGATCCCGTACCTTGGTTTGGCAATCTTTCTAGGGGAAGCAAAGTACTGACGTCAAACTCCCCTTAAAGAAATGACGCTCCGTCCCACCCAGCTCATGTTGAGGGGGTTTATATATATATATATATATATATATATATATATATATATAATCTTTGTGTGCAAGAAGCTTGAACCTGTCAGGATACAAACTTGAATTAGAACTCTTGTGAGCAAGTGATACCTAGTTGTTGGTTGACAGAGTTCGTTATCTCTTCTGTAAGATTATCCAGCAGTCCATGACCGGTTTTGTATTCGTCACAATTTAATGTCATCCAGCCCAGGTGATTGTGGGGGTGAGTTCTCTGAACTCCAGTATATATATATATATATATATATATATATATATATATATATCGGGGAAAACTGGAAATAAATCGAACTGTGTAAAAGTCTACAAAGATGAAAAAACACACGGTCTTCAGAGGACGATTTTATTCATAGTATTATTTGCCAACGTTAAACATTGTAAAATTCTACCAACGGAAAGGGAAATTTTTAAAGTATTTTATCTTTTTCGTTTCATTTGAGAACTTGCACGTCTTGATGAAGGTCTAAAAACAGAAATATTCCATGTTAAATAATTCTATAATAGATTCTGTTTTTTTTGCATCTTTGCACATTTTCATATATATATATATATATATATATATACATATATATATATATATATATATATATATATATATATATATATATATCACTGATTTCTGAATCCGAGCTTTTTTTTTCTTTTGGTGGCTGAGGTGAGGGGAGAATAGCGTTCGCTGTGATGGAACGAACGACGATAAGATACACAAAGAGACTGTTCCAAGAAAAACGAAGTGGATACCTTTGTTGTCCTTTTCTTCCCGCTTTCATGGTCTCAGGGGCTGAACAGAAAATAAGGAAATATCCTAACACTAAAACAAGTTGTGTTTTGTATATTTTACTCTCCATGCGACGCTTAGACTTATCGACATAGCATTCACAAGTGACTACACTACATGTCTATACGAGGCCTATTAAAGAAATATTAAAATTGAACATTTATTTACTAAAACAGAAATGAACAATGCATGAAATGTTGATTTTCTTGAAAAATAAGCCCTATGAAATTCAACACACTTATTTCCAAGTGTTTTTCATTGGTCAAAGTGTCTTTGAAACTCTACTTTTGATATGATGTGAGGCTGCGTGTTCATTTTTCTTATAATGTTTACTACTTCCTCAAATCTTATAATGTCCTCCACTTCGTCAGACCTTATAATGTCCTCCACTGTGTCAGACCTTATAATGTCTTCCACTTCCTCAAATCTTATATTGTCCCCCACTTCGTCAGACCTTATAATGTCCTCCACTTCGTCAGACATTATAATGTCTTCCACTTCCTCAAATCTTATAATGTCCCCCACTTCCTCAGACCTTATAATGTCCTCCACTTCGTCAGACCTTATAATGTCTTCCACTTCCTCAAATCTTATGTCCTCCACTTCGTCAGACCTTATAATGTCCTCCACTTCGTCAGACCTTATAATGTCCTCCACTTCGTCAGACATTATAATGTTTTCCACTTCCTCAAATATTATAATGTCCCCCACTTCCTCAGACCTTATAATGTCCTCCACTTCGTCAGACCTTATAATGTCTTCCACTTCCTCAAATCTTATGTCCTCCACTTCGTCAGACCTTATAATGTCCTCCACTTCGTCAGACCTTACAATGTCCTCCACTTCGTCAGACCTTATAATGTCTTTCACCTCCTCAAACCTTATAATGTCTTCCACTTCCTCAAACCTTATAATGTCCTCCACTTCCTCAAATCTTATAATGTCCTCCACTTCATTAGACTTTATTATGTCCTCCACTTCATCAGACTTTATAATGTCCTCCACTTCGTCAGACCTTATAATGTCCTCCACTTCGTCGGACCTTATAATGTCTTCCACTTCCTCAAACCTTATAATGTCCTCCACTTTTTCAAACCTTATAATGTCCTCCACTTTTTCAAATCTTATATTGTCCTTAGCTTCTTCAAAACTTACTCTTATGATACATTTGCAGTTTAGAGAATCAAATAAACTTCCCCAGAGGTAAGTGTGTTGCGTGAGGAGGATGCTATTTGCCAATTGCTGCGCTTCACTTAAACATTCTTTTCAAAAGATATAGAGATTGCTATTCTTAAGTATCGAGATTTGGTATTTGTCTCTGATCCTGCCCTGAAATACAAAAGCCACGTAACCAGACTATCTACACATATAAAATAAGCCTTTGTAAAATATGTACCTCTTCTACGAAATGTTTTTTTTATAGAAGAATATTTAAATAATCCTACGATGGAACACATTTGTATATTCTTTCTTTGTTGGGCCAAATGTGTGCATATCATGTATATAAAAGGTTAAATGTTTTTATATATGATAATGAGCTTTTGTTCTTCCTTCTGTTGAGTTCAGCGTTAGTTTATCTTGGATATACTAATGCTTATATAAGTCCATCGTGTGTTTGGGATCGACGAAATATCTTCAACTACCACCAAGCATTCAAATGACAACATCAGTATTTTAGATTTAAAATAAAAAAATTATAATAATATAGATTTAATCTTGAAACTTTCTGATCAACCCTCGTATATACATATGTACACATAAATTCCATCAACTGAAAATTGATGTGTGGAATTATAGAGGTTTGATTCTTTTGTTTAATGGCATATCAACCTTTGTGGGTAGATATATCAAAGGCACACTGGTGGAAGAACAATAGTGGTACTTATTCAACCCATTGCTGAGGGGGATAAAGGGTTTTGGACTTTTCCCAAGGGTATAAGTCCGAAAATGAACGCAATAGCGCGACTGGATTTCGAAATCGCTTACTAGGATGTCGTAGGCTGGCACGTTAGCTACCACGGCACACAGACTCCCTCTTGGACTATAAGAGTTGCAAATAACAAATTAAGTAAAACAATGAAAAATATTTTTGTTTTAAATAAACCCAACCTCAACAAAATGAAAATTAAACATTTTTTTTTAAATGGGGAAAAATCCTTCCAGCATTTCAAAGAAAAACATTGGAATAAACATTTTTTCGTTTCATAATTTGTTTTCACGCAATTATTAATTTTTTTTATGAAACCTTTTCCTTTCATTCTTTTTTCAGTTTATTTATTTAAAGAAGCTCAAATTCAATTTGCTCTAACGATAGTGACATAATCCAGTGGCCCGACCAAGTTACCATAATTTCCATTATTAAATCAAACAATAAGATTTGTCTTCCTACCAAAGATCAAATCCTCCCAAATAAATCGCTTTCAAGTTCTCTTTTCAAATAAAGAATTGTCATTACATATTGAACTAAATTTGTCCCGATGAATCAATATAAAAAAGAATGCATTATAAAAATCAGACAGAATTTACAAAGTCGCTACGAACACTTCGGTTGTCATTTGGTTTCATCTTGAAGAGTATTTTATTCATAGAATTTATATTATAATTAATTGAAAATAAATAGATAAATAAAAATTCTTTAATTGGCATTTAGTTGTTATCTCCTATGAGAAATAATAATGACCGGACCGGAGTGAGCGCGTACGAAGACCTCAATTTTATTAAATTGCAAATTGAATTGGATATTGCAGTTTTCTTCCTTTTAACGACGTGTGGTATTTTTATGTGGCATGGTAACATATATATATGAAAATCTAAGGCGTGCTTAGCATAACAGTCAATATCATAGGAAATAGAAGTGGCGACACAAGTTCGAATCTGAGACAAAACTGACTGAATTTAACTTCGCGCAAATGTCCTTGTGAAAGGCATGAAGACAGCTAATCTGTCCCACCACCCATCTAAAGAAAAATTGTAAAGCAGATTGGGTTTTTTAGCCCTGGTTTGGCAACCAGTCAAGGAGATGGAAAACTTTGTATTTAAAACCAGCTGTACTATGCTTAAAAACTGGCATTTTGTCACAGGATACCCGTTGTGGAGTGGTTCTGCAAGTACATACATACGATAATCAGATCATTATATCGCTTTCTAGATGGTGCTTCATGGCATATCAATCCTTGTTTAATGCTAAGTACTATATATATATATATATATATATATATATATTGTCATCCACAGACAGACTATTTCGTTCTATCAGAACACTTCATTGTGGCCAGACACGTAGGACGCTTTAAGCCTGGATCGAAATCCATCCAAATCTACGATAGACTTAGTATCAGTCCGCTCGGCCAACAAGCGTACCACATTGGTTAAGGGAATTATAAGGTCTTTTATGGAGCAACAGCAGCAGCAGCGTCCGTTTGTTTACATCTTATACCATATCGGCTACCAGAGTGTTCAATTCTTTCGAAGAGCTTTGCATTATGCGAGCAGCGGCCGAAAATTCCTTCAATGTAAGCGAATAGTTTGTCAGTGACAATTGGTTAGAGCTCATTTGTTCCCACGTTGTTAAATGGCATCAAGTATTACAATCTATCGCTGATAATTCTATATAATATTAATTATTTGTTTTCGCACAGTTGAATGGTTTCAAGCATTGCTATCAAACACTAATAATTCCTTTTATCAAGTTCTCCGAACTAATACGAACAATTTGCGCACAGCCGTATTGTTTCAAATAACTAATGGTGATAATCTTTATTAAATGATTGAAGAGTTTTATTTCACCCATAAATGGGACCACAAAAGGTACTCCCAATCCAGGTTAAAGAGGACCCAGGAATAATGGCTAAAAAGGGGTACTCAACATTCCCTTAAACTCCAACACTGGAGCCTCACCATTAAAGGCTGTTTGGTGACATACCCAGGAAAATCGTTGGGGAGCATCTTTCCCCTCTACAGAGATGCTATTGACGTATCTTACAGTCTCAGCTGATTCTTATGAATATTGATTTATACACGGAATATTTTGAAAAAACAATGAGTATGTATTTACCCAACACTTCAATCACGGGAAGTATATGGCATTTTGGAGTAGAACTACTTTGATTTAGATTTTTCCTTCTCCTAGATTGGTTGCCATTCCAGTATGCCTTACCATTCACTCATAGTTGGTGGGGGAAAACAGATGGAATAATGCCTTTTTCAAGTGCAATAGCCCGAAATAAAATACAAACAGCTTCGTCCGGGACTTGAAGACATGTCACCAATTCCATCACCTTAGATGATAACCATTGTGCAAGGGTCACCTCCTCCAAAGAAAACTATCTATACTGCATCAAATGATTTTGGAATATTCTCGAGTCAAGAATCATTAAAGTTGACCGAGTGTGAAGAGTAATACTTCACGATATCGCTAGATTCTCTTTATTCTCCCTAAGAAAAATAATAGAAAATATGAATATTCGCTAAGTATGTCTTCTGCATTCTATATCCAAAATATTCATTTTATTTCCAGTTTGTATTCAAGCCTTGTTTATATATTTCCCCTCTATAGTGCTGTTACCTCAAGAATGTAAATTTTAAAGTCAATCAGCCATTGATGTCGTTCATTGGTTAGTACGTTTGTTAATGCTTTAAAAAAATAAAATTGTTCGTAGTTTATGAAATATCCCTTATGTTAACACTGACAATAGATAAAGCAGATACTTTTAAGAGACTAGATTTTCCATGTATTTATCTACTTTTTCTTAGTATCAACACCATAGTCAAGATGACAGATAGTGGAACAGGAATTAGGAGGGTTCAACGACTCCGTTATCTAAGCTCACGACTGTTTGGCTAACTTGTACCTAATTACGTTATCTGAGCATATGAAACTAAAGCCAACTGGTACCTCTTTGTACAAAGAATAAAAACAAGAAGGAAATAAAAATAGAAGTACATAATTGATGTGAGATAAACTGGCTACAAGGCCATCCCACAAATAGCAAGCTAGCTTATAAGAATTGTTCTTAAGCATTCTTTGGTCTGGTTCATAGGACTTAGATTGCTTATGGCACTTGTTGTGTGATCCTCAGTCTAATTTCGGTGATCTGACTCTTCCATCATATTCTATACCAATTTCCATTTGCTTGGGTTTGTAGTCTTTTTTCTTTATCTTCAACATGTGCTTTGTCAGGAGACATATTTACAATCTAAGATTATCTTTTCATCCAGTCAGTAAAGTAAATGATACGCTGACTGTATCCCCTTCAGTGGTCTAAGACCTCCCTCATTAAAAAGTGGTGGTCTGGGTATGACACTAAACTGCATATGTTGGTGAAAAGATCTGTGATATGTTGAGTACTCGTTCATTACCATTACTCCCAGGTCCACTCTAACCAGGATTGGTTGTATCTGTTCGATTCCAATCAATGGGTAAAATCGATCTGTTTGAAAATTATTAGCATTCGATAGGACCGTGGGCATCCCCGACATCCCCCCAAAAGCAACCAAAAACTCTTAAGACGCATCTATACAGAAAATGTAAATATGAACGTTTATTGAAGGTGATTCCCAAACCTCTAGGCATAAACTGACCATAGACGAGTTGACATGCCGTTAAAATCAAACACTCAATCACAAGATTATCTTTCTTCTTTGTCCATAACAATCAGATCTAGCTTATTTAAGTGAAGTGATCAGCCTGGATCTTGATCAGTATTTTACCCTTTTTACTTCACATGGTCTTCATAAAACTATGCAATAATAATCTGATATTGAGCTGATGATGACAAATATCAAGACAACGATGATGCTTACGTTGATGCTTCAACAATTACCACTGCTGCTGCTGCTTTTAATAATAATGAACAGACACAGGGGAAAAGGAATTAAGGCTGTCATTGATAATAGATAATAGTTTTAGGAACGATCTCGGTGGGTCTACTTAGATACACACCTACCACATGGGACTTGTTTACCCTCAACTTACACTCACAGATAATCTCTGTCCTACCTAATTTGCGTCCTTTCTTTCGTGTTTTCTTTTTTCCAACCTTTCTTTCTTTTTTCCAACCTTTCTTTTTCTTTCTTTCTTTCTTTCTTTCTTTCTTTCTCAATCAATAATCTTCGATTTTTTTTCTAATTTAATTTCTTTTTTTTTTTTAAATTTTCAATTACATTTTTTGCTTCTGTTTTTTTAGTTCTAAGTTTCATTTATTAGTGAAAATAAGACAAAGAAAATAAATTGAGGATGAAAAGCCCCCCCCCAAAAAGGGGACGGTAAGAACAAAAGATTGGAAAAGAAAGAAAGATACAGAAAGTTAAAGGAGAGTGAAGAAAAGAAAAAAATTAGAAAGGAAAAAAAAAGATAGATTACAGAAAAAGCGAAACGAATGTAGGAAAAGGAAAAAAGAAGGAAGGAACTGTATCGGAATAAGAAAGAAGAGATATGAAAATACGGTTTGATAAGTGAAAGAAACAAAAAGAAAAAACAAAAACAAAAACAAAAACGAAAGGATTAATGGGGGGGAAGAAATAAAGAATGAAAGTCTACAATAAAAAGAAATGAAAAATTAAAAAGAGGAATAAAATTTGAACAAAAAGAAATGAAATGGACAATGAATGAAAGAAAGAAAAGTAAGAAAGACAAAAGAAAGAAAACGAATTGATTAAACAGAAAAATAAAACGAAGAAAGAAAGAAAGAAAGAAAGAAAGAAAGAAAGAAAGAAGTATGAATGAAAAGAGAAAGAAAAGGCATATGTAAAGAGACAAAAATTAATATAAAATGATGAGAGGAATGATTGAACAGGGATGATCAATGAAAACAGAAAGAAAACGTGTAAAAAAGAAAGCTGGAAAAAATTGAAAACAATATCTAAAAAAACACTAACAAACAAAACAATGAAGCAAGAATGAAAGACTTTAAAAAGATTATACACTGATATCGAAATGATCGAAAACATTCCACTTGTTTTCCTCTTTGCCTCTTTTCTTTCTTTATTCCAGTTAACTTCAATCTATTTCTTTTTCTCAGTTTTTGCTCACCACACACTCTCTCTATATACACATATATTTTCATATACACCCTCTCTCATTTTAATCATTTTATCCCTTGACCTCAGTCCCCCTGGCAATGGTCAGCGTCTTTGCAAGAGCAATGTTATCCTAACGACATTAAGACCGCTGATAAACAAGTAACGCTGAGCGAATATCAAAGTTCAGTAGATTCAATTAACAAGCTTTTGATTTGATCGGGCAGTGAGCATTTGGATAGGGTGGTGTGGTCTTGGAGAGAGAGAGAGAGAGAGAGGATTCGATGTCCGGCTTCTGGGACTCTTCCCCGGAGAGCATCTCCTTTCTCTGCAAACTCATTTACTTTCTCTTTCTCACTCGTTCTCTCTCTCCCTCTCTCTCTCTTTCTCTCTCACTCTCTCTCACACACACACACACACTTACGCTCATTCTCTCCGGGTCAATTATTTTACGATGTTAATCATGTTTTTAAATCATTTCTATTTATTTATTTCCTGTATTTCATTTGTTTATTTCTTTTTTTTTTTTTTATCTTGCTTAGTTTTTCGTTATTATTCCCTTTCTCCGTCCGATTCTTTTATTTAAGTTTTTTTTATCTTTATTCTCTCTTCGATTTTTAAAATTTTTTACATTTTTTCGATACCTTTTCTTCTTTTTTTTTTAATTCTTTCTTTTGTTGATTCATAATAATTTATACACTTTGTCGGCTGGGCTGAGAATACATTGAATTTTACACTGCAGAGGGATGAGACCCCCTAAAAAGGGGGTTGTTCTCGCTATAGTTCATACATATACATAATATAAACGTATTTGTACTGACATTAGAAATACTGTACACATACATTTTCCCTGAAAAAACATCCTGCAGTTTGCTCCTTATCTTTCTACTTTCTGTCATAATTTTCTTCATCTCTTTGTCTCCTGGGTATGACACTAAACTTCATCCGATGGTGAGGCTCCAGTTCTTGAAATCTGGGGAGTGTGGAGTACTCTTTCACTGCCATTACTGCTATGTCCACTCTGATCCGGAGTGGTAGGGTTCCATGTATGGGTCAAATAGATCTTTTTTTTAAAATAATTCGATAGATTGTGTGCAAAATTTTTTTAAAGAAATAATTACCCAAAAATGTGCTGTCATTTCCTTGTTTTTTTATTCTTCAGTGTTGCTAGATGATCTCTTTACTTAAACAAACAAACAAACAAACAAACAAACAAATAAACAAACAAAACAAAATAAAGTTCATTCTCTCTTTAATATTTCTTATAATTTTTTTAAAAAACTCTTTCTTTTTTTAAATTCCTTCTTTATTCTGTTGATCAGCATGACATATTCGTAGTATTTATATTTTACTTTTCCCCTTCCCTCCTTCTTTCGGTTCTTTACTTTTAAAACTTTCTTTTTTCCATTTATCCATCATTTGTCATTCTTAATGAAACAAATTAATTCTTTGTTTGTTTGTTTGTTTCTTTCTTTCTTACGACATTTAAAAGTTTTCATTTTTCATTTTTTTCTCATTTATTTTATTCACTTTTCACTTAATTCGTACAACCTTTTTTTTTTTTCATTCTATAATTTTTGCATTCATTCTCGTTCATACATTTTTATAGTTTTCTTTCTGGTTTGTAATTTCTTCTCTTCGTCTCATTTTTTCAATAACTTTTTTCTTTCTTTCTGTTGCTATTTTGGCTTTATAACTTTTTTTTTCAAAATATTGAATCATTTTTATATATTTCAATTTCGTCCTTTTTTAACTTAAATCTTCTTCTTCTTCTTCTTCTTCTTCTTCTTCTTCTTCTTCTTCTTCTTCTTCTTCTTCTTCTTCTTCTTCTTCTTCTTCTTCTTCTTCTTCTTCTTCTTCACTTTCTACCAGCATTTAAAATGTATTTCCTTAATTTCTTTTTCTTTTCCCATCTCTTTTCTAAAAAAAGAAAGGTCTATCTTAGTCTGTTCATTTCATATTTTTTCCTTTTTTGAATTCTTTTTTCCCTCTTATTTAGTCTGATCTTTTTAGCTTTCTGCTTTCTGAGTTGTATTTCTGCTTACCATAATTTCCTTCCCCAACATTTCTCTTTTCCTGTTTTTTTTTTTTTTTTTTTTTCACTTCCCTTTGTATGTTTTCTGTTCTATTACATTTCACTTCTTTGTTTGCCGGCCTTTCTCTTACTCTTCATTTCTTCTTCTTCCATTCTTCTTCTTTTCCTTCACTCTATATAACCACGCTTTCTTGTTTTCATTTCCCCCCCTTGTTTTTCTTTTTTTCTTTTTTCTTTTTTACTATCTCATTATTGCATGGCACATAATCCCTCACTATCTAATCAATCTTAACTCCTCTTGGGGCGCAGTGATCGGTCTCAAAATCCCTAATGAAAGCTTTGAACAAATAGTAAGTCGATAGAAGATAGAAATGATGCAAAACATTCTACAGCTTAATACAGTAAGAGAATACTAAGATCACCTTGTCGCCTGGGGCTGTAGAATACGCTGGATGGACCTTTGCAGAGGGGTAAACCCCCACTCAACGTGTGTCCCTGATATGATATTAAACCATCCGAAGTTAATACTCCAGTTCTGGAGTTTTGAGGAATGTGGAATCCTCCTTCATTGCCATTACTTCCAGGACCACTCTGACTTGGATTGGTTGTACTTGTTAGTGTTACATCTATTGGTCAAACAGAACTATATTATTATTTACTATAATTGAAACCATTAAAACATCTGCTAATGAATTATTAGTATTTGATAGAATAATTGGTATTAGATAACAGTACTTGAAAGCATCGAGAAACATTAGTGTTAATAATACTTGAAACCATTTAACTATGTGCAAACAAATAATTAGTAGTATGTTAGATAAGAATACTTGATAAATAGAATACTTGAAACCATTAAACTGTAAGCCAGTAAAATGAGCGCTTTCTCTTTTAAAAAATATAATTAATTACAAACTATTCACTTAAAAATCATATATATATATATAAACAAGATTTGGCACTAAATAACCATCATGGGTTGATACCCATTATACTAAATAGCCTAGATAATTTAGAAAAAAAAACAAGGTTAAAATTTTGTCCTGCATATGACACTAAACTGTATGTGATGGTCAAGCTCCAGTTCTGGAGATCTGAAGCGTGTGGAGTATCACTTCATTGCCATTATTCCCAGTTCCACTCTGACCTATGGTGAAAGTTCCTGATAGGGTCCCATCTTCGGCGTGGAAGGAGTCCTTCATAGCATAGCGGCTAACGGGTTTAACTATAATATCGTAGTAATCGTGTTCGAACTCCAGCTGTGCTATTATAATCGCTTTCAGACTATTACCGATAAGGAAGGTATGAACCTTCTTATCCCCCAGTCTTGCTTTAAATAGTACCTCTCCGCCAGCAATATTGAACAAGTCCTGGTGGCAACACCCCACAAGGCACCAACTATACGGCCACCTGCCTTCCATCACGAAAACTATCCAAGTTAGACGAACCAGACATGCAGGTCACTGCTGGAGAAGCAGGGACGAGCTCATAAGTGATATACTCCTATGGACCCCCACATATGGCCGGGCAAAAGCAGGACGCCCAGCTCGAACATACATTCAGCAGCTATGTGAGGATACGGGATGTAGCCCTGAAGACCTGCTAGAGGCGATGAACGATAGGGAAAAGTGGCGAGAGAGAGTCAGGGATATCCATGCTAGCGGCATGACATGATGATGATGATCTTTTACAAGGATGGCCTAAAGATTAAATAACTCACGAGGGTTGATATGCGATTAAACTAAGAAACTAAACCAAATCTATCTACGAAGGTGCCCGTGGTGTAATGGTTATCGTCGTAGGAATTGGACACGGCGACACGAGTTCAAATCCTGGACGAGACTGATTGCATTTCAGATTGCTCTAATACCCTTGGGAAAGGTATGAATCCAATTATTTTCCCTCCAGCTATGGGCAAATAGTAGGGCAGACTAGGCTGTTCGGCCTTGGTGAGGAGAAGGCTACTCTGAATTAAAACCCGTTAAACTCCGCTTAAAAATTGACCTTGTGTCATATCCTGCCAGAGAGGAGGGGTTGGGTAAATAGGATCTAAGAGTCAAATATATCTCTTTGAAGATCATTCGCATTATTCACATTCATTTGGATCACGTGCAAAAAACAAAAAAAAAACAAAAACAAAACAAAAACAAGACAAAACCATAAAAACTAAACAAAAAGAAAACAAACTCTTAACCAACAAATGTGCACAAAACGTAAATATAAACGTACGATGAACGTGATTCTATAATATTCAGACATAAAATAACCCTAGAGAGTTTAGCATGCCGTTAAAATCAATCAATTAATCAATCTGATTCAGATAATAAAACCATTTCCTATCTACCTTGCTGCTTAATAATAGAGATTGGTCTTTGTTTGCACTCAACTTGATAAAGATCCGATTTCTGGATGTGTAAATTATCTGCACAAGGGAGATAATTTCCGTTGTGGGCGTATTTTAAAAGTGTTATGTTTTCTCGTATATTGTTATCTTCTTTGTCTATTTTTCTTTGATCTGAGATTTTTTTAGCTTTGAATTGACATGACAAGACAAACTCATCATATTTCAAGGAAAAAACGTAAATCTAAAGCAAGTAAAAGGGAAAAGTTGTAAAAAGAGCTCGTAAGAATTCTCTTTCGTTTGATCGCTTTTATACAAAAAATTGCAAATCAGTCATTAAAATTTACATTATCCGTACAGAAAGTGATTTTACGTGGAATTAACGGTCAATGTTGGTCGCTTTGACTGAGTAGGAAAAGTGATCCACTGGAAACTGTGCTGGGGTACGGTGATCGGTCTCAAAATCCCTAATGAAAGCTTTGAACAAATAGTAAGTCGATAGAAGATAGAAAATGAGGCAAAACATTTTACAGCTTAATACAGGGCTTGCAACATAAGAAAGAGAAGAAAAAAAAAACAATAGAAGGAATAGAACGGCTCAATAAGGAAAACTTCAGCACACTCAGAAAAAAAGAAACTTACAAAACAAATGGTATATAAACAGAACTAGGATCTGTCACAGAAAATAAGACGCATAAAATCATCTCGGACTTTGAAAGGCAAATAAATCGCCGAATACCGTCCAAAATATCAGAACTATTGTAAATTAATTAGGAGAAAAGTATTTATCATTCTGTGGATTTCACCGATTAAGCAGAGCATAGAGTAAAAATGAAAAATCAAAAAGATATATAAATACTTGGATATTGCAAGAGAGCCGAAAAAGCTGCAGAACATCAAAGTATTGGTGATACTAATCGTGGGTGGTATCCTTGCAACAATGACCAAAGTCCTGAAGAGGAGATTTGTGCAGCTAGAAATCAGAGAAAGAAATGAGACCATCAGGACCCAAACGCTACTGAGATAAGGTGGAATACAGACAAGAGTCCACGAGACCTGAAAAGACCAGTTGCCACTTAAACTTTTGTGAAAAATCGTTATTCAACCGGTGTGAAAGATTCGAGTAGAGTGAAAATAATAATTATAAAATGGTATATGCACAAACCAGAATCCGTCTTCGAGAATGAGACGCATAAAATTATTTCCGATTTTGAGATATAGACAGATTACCTAATCCTGGTCAGAGGACCAGACCTAGTGATAATACCCACCCCCGAAAAAAAGAAAAAAAAAAGAAAAATAACGTACCGAATAGTGGATTCTGGTGTCACGGCGGACCACTGAGATAATATCAAAGAAAGCAAAAAAAAAAAAAAAAAAGAAAAAAAAGACAATACTTAAATCTTATAAAAAAAAGATATAGAACAATAAAGTGACCGTGAAACTAGTGGTAATTGACGTGTTTAAAACGGTCTCCAAAGGCTTCGAGTAAACTAAAGTAAAGTAAAGTTGGCGACCGTAGTCGAGGGTGTCTCACTACTCAATTCCCTGGATTGCTGCACTTTACCCTTTACTCTTTTACTGCCATCGCTCACAGATCCACTCTGGCCGGGGGTTGTAGCACCTAATAGGGTCCTATCTATGGGTCAAATAGAGCTAAACAGTACTTACGCTAAATTGAATTGTCTGAAATTTAACTCTTTTTGACATTTAAACTTCGCACGTATGCTAAACTGAATTGTTTAAAATACAACTGTTTATATGAATAAAAATGGATTTGGCATGAAATAACTTAAAATGGTTTATATGCCATAAAACCAAATCAAACCAAACCAAAACAAACAACACCAAAATATAAACTAATTTTTCTATCTCCTGTTAGAAGAAATTTGAATTGATCTGAGATGGCATGTCCTTGTGTTAGCTGTGCCATAAGATAACACTAGATAAATGACGGTAAAAACAGGAAGAGGTATACATATATGTATATATTCTGCTGCTCAGATATATATATATGTGTGTGTGCTTGTTTGTTTAAAAGACAAGAAATTTAGAAATAGTATTTCATTTCCATAATAGATCTATTCAGCTTATTCAAGTTCGTCCGATGAAATTCCATGAATAAGTGAAATAGATCTATAATTGAAATGGAATACTATTTCTAAATTTCTTGTGTTTTAAACAAAAATATATGTTTCTTTGGAAACAAAAATATATGTTTCTTTGGATATTCACTCTCATTATTTCCTTGATATATATATATATATATATATATATATATATATATGAGCTGAGGAAGTTGAAAACGCTTTAAGCAGGACTAACAATATGTCCACTGCATACCCGATCGAAGGATTGATTCTTCCCAAGAAAATTTGTTCTTAGTATGATACTACTTTTCTCCATCAAAGTATAAATATAACTTCAAAAATGTTGGTAAGAAATGGTTTACTAACATGCTGGTTTTTCTTGTATTTTGGTGTTTATTCATGCCGTATTTCGAATAATAATCAAATGGATCAAACAAAAATATTCTTTATTATTAGATGAAAAATTGTCATCCATTATTCATTCTTGACTCGTATTCTTTTATCTTAATTTTCGTTGCTTTTCATTGCAATTATTCACGCTATCAGTTTATTCAAGTAAAAATAGATAAGTTGCAGAAGAATAGCGAGTGCTAGCTATTTGGAGAGAGAGAGAGAGAGAGAGAGAGAGAGAGAGAGAGAGAGTAAGTGAATGAAAGAGAGAGAGAGAGAGAGAGAGAGAGAGAGTAAGTGAATGAAAGAGAGAGAGAGAGAGAGAGAGAGAGAGGGATTGTAAACCACATAAAAAGAGAAATCAGCAAACTAATATACTGCAGGAACGACAATGTGAGGAAAGGATAGCCATTGGAAATTGTGCAAGAGTATAAAATTTGACCATATTGACAAACGGTATAACCATCCATCAAAATCTGTCCAAAAATTGATGCACACAGAATATTCCGGATCATCCCATCTTGGCCTGAATACCAGATCTACTTTTAGTTTATAAAGATAATAAAAAATAGCCTATTAGTAGACTTCGCAATTCCGAAAGGTTATATAGATAAAGTAAAGGGAAATAAAAAATAAATAGATACCTGGACTTTGCTCGAGAGTTAAAAGAGTTGTGGAACACAGAAGTAACAGTAATATCAATCATAGTTGGTACCCTTAGAATAATTCCGAAAAACCTGGAAGAAAAGAATCAGGAAGTGGAAATCAGAAGACGAATTGAAATTGTCGAGACCTCAGTACTTCTGAAATAGGTTAGAATACTGAGTAGAGTTCTGGAGATAAAAAAGGACAAAATAGATTTTGCAGTTCCAGGAGTTCACTGAAGATTCTTTTACTATTTAAATTATTATATGAGGGTCCATATTTTTTTGGACGTTATCAAACACTGCGTAAAACTTTGCCACATTTAATTATCATTCCAATGTTCATTAAGTGAAAGTCATGTTGTGGCTATTTCAGTCGACTTTTAGTGCTTTTAATGATTGCTCGATTTTCTTTGTTTACCTCAACTTTATCAAGTCTTAGCTATTCTTTTTTTTTCTTTCTCTCTCTCTCATCTTTGTTTTCGTTTTATCTAGTTCAGATTGCATTATTCATTTTCTTTCATTCTTGAATTTTATCTAAAATTTTCTATCACTTTTGGCCTGCATATATATACCCTTTGGTTTGTTGTTCATAAACTTTTTCAAATCTATTTCCATATATTTATCTACAATTCTTTAGACATCTCGACACAAAAGCAAAGATAAAACAAAGCAATATAAAAACTAAAAACAATTACCTGTCGTGATTTGGCACGTTAACTTGCGACGATGTCGTCCATAAAGAGAAGTTAATTCCGCGTCATGTCATAGAGTATAACTTTCATCTTTTAAAACAACTGGCGGCGTTTCACAACTGATAAGCGCAATGAAAACACTTAAATAAAAATCGCAATAGAAACAACATCAGTAACGAGGTTTAAAAGTGAAAGCAATTGTGCGTACAAAACCAAAAGATAAAAAAGAAATACAAAAAGAGCAATAACGAACAACGTCTCTCTTTCCCTCACAAACATGCACAAACACACACACACACACACACACACACACACACACACACACATATATATATATATATATATATATATATATATATATATATATATATATATATATAACATGGAGGCTCTTGTAGACGGGTTCTCGTCGTCGGAAGTGAATTCGGTGATCCGTCTTCAAATCCTGAACGCAGCAACTTGCATTTCACATACAACTAATATCTTTTGTAGAAGTATGAATTCAACAATTCTCTCTTCAGCTATGGCTAAATAGTTGGTCAGACTGGGCTCTTTAACTTTGTTATGATTGCCTCTCTTGAAGAAGGAACACACTGAATTCAAACCTGTTAAATTTCGCTTCAAAAAATTGACCTTCTGCCACACCCAGCTCATGCGGAGGGATACGTATATACGTATAATTGCAGTAGAAGCCAGAAATCATTTCAATTCTCAGCAAACAAAAACACACACACAAACACCCCCCCATATATATATATATATATATATATATATATATATGAGAGAGAATTTGGCGTTAAAAAAAACAATGAAGATTGATATGCCATAAAACCCAAATGGCTAACCAACCAATCTAAACGCTTTAAGCAGGAATTAGAATATTGCAATTGCATAATGTTGTGTTCTGGTTAGTGAACGCTTGTAGTATTAAATAAAGGACAAACTACGATATGTGAGGAAATAGAGTTATATTCTCAGGAAAAAGTATATACAATAGAGAGACTATTATTTGAGAACAAAGGATTAGTGAATACAGAATAAGGATATAGTCCAACGATAGTATTGGCTTCCGTTATACGAAACGGATCTTCACCTTCTAGTCTGCCCTGCCATATATGGCAGATGGACTAATTCATTGTGTGGAGAAAAGTGGGTGATACCCAACAGATAACCTGATAAGAGGTAAAATAATCGCATGAAAGGGTGTCCTGGAATTCTTACTTAACTGCATCTGGTGGCTTAGCTACATTTCTGAAGTTTTGAGAAGTGTCGAGAAGTTCATTGACTTTATTGCCATTCTAACCTGGAGTTGAGATAGTAGCTATTAGGGTTCTATCAAAACACCAAATAAATTTGTTCAAGATAATAAAATCTTACCTTTTTAAAATGATTTTAAATATACATTTTTTGAATCGTACATAACAATTATTGTAGATTAAAACCAACCAACCAACCAAATATTGTTGAATATCATTTCCTTTTCTTTTCTGAATAAATGTGTGATCTTTTACCAATTTCATTTTTGTCTTGCAGATGACAATTTTTCCTACTTTCTAAACGCTGTGTGGGTTGGTCTTAGAATACGTTGACTGTATCCTCTGCCAAGTGTTAAGACCTCACCCCCAGAAAAAGGTTAACTTGGTATAACACTAAAGAACAAATGATGGTCAGGCTCCAGTTTTGGAGATCTGAAAAGTATGGAGTACCTCTCCATCGCCATTACTCCCCAGTCCACTCTAACTCGGTGTAGTAGTACCCGTTAGGGTCAAAGAGTACTATTTGAAAAATAATCACATTTAATAGGAAAAGAAAAACTAAGGAAAAACAAACAGACAAGTAAAACAACAAAGACAAACAAACAAAAACACTTAAGAAACAATGACATATAACTCTAAATATGAACGTACAATGAATGTGATTCCCTATCTGATAGGTATAAAATAACACAAGACGGGTTGACATATCGTTAAAATCAATCAATTAGTTTGCTTTCAGAACAAATTAGAATTTCCTGGTGAATTTTAAGAGGTTATTTTTTTTATCAAACAATGAAACGACCAGCAAAAATTTTTTTCAGTATAATTAGTTTTAAGATAAAACAAAATTCCATTTGATTTAACATACGAGGATCATTAGATAAATTTCCAGACTTTTTTCGTATGGGAACTTTTATTGATAGTACACACATGAACCTCTAGTCTCCTTCGAAGTAATCTCCTCCGGCTGCAATGTACTTGTTGTACCGTGCCAACAACCTCTGGAAGGCCCCATGGATGTTCTCTTGTGTGAGTGTGACAATGACCTTCGTCACAGCCTCTTTCATCTCCTCAATTGTCTCATAACGACAGCCTCTGATCTTTGGAAATAACCAAGTCACAGGGACCAAGGTCTGGACTATAGGGAGGGTGAGGAACTGTCTTGATGCCCATCTTGATCAAATAGTCAGTGACAAGGATGGAGTTGAGGACTGGTGCATTGTCCTGGTGGAAATGCCACTGACCCAATTTGAAGAGTGCTGGCCTCTTTCCTAGGAATCTCTTGCTGAACTCCTTTAAAACCTCAACAAAGTAACCCTAACCCTAACCCTTTGGCCAATCGACTCTGGTGTATTGACTTCCCTACTCCTCCCACACCTTTCATCATCCCTCATGGACTCCCTACCTTCCTTGAATCTCTTATGCCACTCAAAAACTGATGCTCGATTCGTACAAGATACTCCAAAAGCAGTCTGAAGCATTCCATACGTTTCTGTGACATTTTTTTCCAAGTTTAAAACAGAATTTAATTGCATATCGTTCTTCTAAAGTGTCAGATTGCATTTTTGAAATTCACTAGCTGTGACAATCAGGCTTTAGTTGCGTGTATTCCAATTGCTCCTGTAGCTGTTAAATTGGAGCTGGAATCATAAACATTGGTCAGTCATCTCATAAGATGTATAGCAATAACATACTGAATTTCGAGGAGTCTACGACAATTTTAAATGCCTGTACAAAAAAGTATTAAAACTTATTGAAGGCACCACGTAAATGCGATATACATAAACTTATCTCCTACATTCTTTAATCCTAACATACGATTTAGTCATAATTCATTAAGATTATTTTATTTTTTAAAAGTTAAGATCCAATATTTCATAGGACTTGAACTATCTCACTCTCACTTATCCCGTAACTTGGTTTTCGTCGTAGGTGAATTCAGTGTCTTTGTCTTCAATCGATACTCAGTTTGCCCCACTATTTATTTATAGATGGTGGGAGAACATATGGATTTATGCCTTTCCAAAGGGGTTTAGCGGGAAGTGAAATGCAAACATCCTCGTCTAAGGCTTGAGCACGGATCAATGATTTCACTGCCCAACCGTTACGTTAAGTGCGACACACTGATGGCATCTTCAAACCAGTGGATATCCCGAGAAGAATTCCACAAAAATTTTCAAAGAATTAATTTTATTTAAATTCATCGACTTAAATATTTGTATTTATTTAGATTGTTTTTCCTATGCCCTAGTTTGTTGAAATCATTATTTATCTCTTGTAGAAACAGCACTAAAAAATTATTTGTGTTTAGTTAAATGTGTATAAAAAAAATTCTTTAAGACAATTAATACGTTATTTTCTTTTCTTTTGTAGTTTGGTTGTTGATTGGTTATGTTTTATGGAATATCAACCCATGTAGATTATTTTATGCGAAAATCTGTTTATATATATATATATATATATATTAGATGTAAATAAATAGTTGGTAGATAACACTTTTTAACCAAGCTCATTTGTTTGCACACAGTAAAATGGTTTCAGGTATTGTATTTTTAACATTGATAGTTTTATTTGTACACCGTTGAATCGTTTCAAGTATTACTATTTGACACATTATTCACTTGTTTGCACACAGTTATATGGTTTTAAGTATTGTTTGTTCAGGTTGACCGTCCTTTGTTTGCAGTTAAACAGTTTCAAGTAGAGATGATGATTGTTATTTCTATTTGAACCATAGGTGGAACCCTAACAGGCACTGATACTCCATGTCAGAGTTGATCTTGGATTAATGAAAACGAAAAGGCATTCCCCATTTCCAAAATCTTCAGGGCTGGTGGCTCATCATTATATGGTATAGTAATATCTAGGACACTCATCGGAGGTGGGATTATACCCCTCTGCAGAGATGCAGTCCACATATTCTAATGCTTCCCTCGACTGGACTGTTTGGAGTGTGAAAATTTCACTGCTTGCAACAACAAGACTGCCTACTGATTGTTATTGGACGCTTTTCTTGAGATCTCCCTTACCATAATGAAGAAATAATTTTCGTTTAAACCTTTTACTGGGTTCGATTCCAGTTCGCATCATACCAAAGACTTTAAAATTGGTACTTGATACCTCATTGCTTAACACAGTAATATAAGGTACGCATCAAGGGTAAAGTGAGAGCAATTCAGGGAAAGGAGTCGCACCCTCCCCTACACCTCGGTGTAGTAGCTATTGAAAAAGGAGCCTTCAGGTCGCCCTCGACTACAGTTGCCAACTTTACTTACTTGCAGTAGATAGCAGACCATTGGCCTAATGAGTAGAGTGTTCGCCAGAACAGGTTTCAATCCCTGGTCAAGTCATACAAAGGACTAAAAAAATGATACTTGATGCTGCTTTGCTTAACACTCAGCATTATAAGGTAAGGATTAAGGGTAAAGTGGTAGCTATTGAAAAGAGATTCTTCGGGTCACTCTCGACTAATGTTGCCAACAACAACAGTAGATAATCATATATACAGTAAAATTACTGATTATGAATGATAAATTTAGTAGCTGCACATGAAAAAAAGTTTTAGTAGTATTTCCCACTTCAATGTCAATATTAACTGTGTAGTTATCTCGGTTGTCACAACTATCAGATTGATTAAATGATTTTAACGGCATTTAAACCTGCCTAGGGTTATTTAAGTCTCAGATGTGAGGGAATCAGGCTTAATCTATGTTAATATTTACATTTTTTGTGTTGTTGTTTCTTAAGATTTATTGGTTGTTTGGGTTTTATAGCATATCACCCTTTGTATGTTATTAAATGCCGAATCCATTTTTATGCAAAAAATCATTTCTATTATTAACAATTCAGTTTAGCATGAGGAGACAGTTTCATTGTCAAAAACATTTCAATTTCAAGCAATTCAGTTTAGTCAAACAGTTCTAATTCAAACAATTCAGTTTAGTATAAATATAGATTTTATCCACACATGGTTAAATGTCAAAACAGTTCCATTTATAACAATTCAGTTTAGCATAAGGAAGCAGTTTAAATATCAAAACAGTTCTATTTCAAGTAATTCAGTTTAGTATAAGTACGCATTTTACTTCTATTTAACCCATAGATAGGACCCTATCAGATGCTTCCACTCCGGGAAGAATGGATCTGGAAGCGATGGCACTGAAGGGGTACTCCGCATTTCCCAAAGCTCCAGCATTACTGGAACCTCACCATCGTATTGTTTAGTGTCATATCCAGGACACTCGTTGGGTTCGGGGTCTTATCCCTCCACAGAGATACAGTTGGTGTATTCTACAGCTCCAGCCGACTGGTTAATGTTTCTTCAGAATTTTCTGATTACATTGGGTGTTATCGAATATGAATAATTTTCAAAACAATCAATTTGACCCACAGATGCAATCCCGACGTGCTACCACTCCGTTATATGATAACAAGTATTCCTATCTAATACAAATAATTTGCACATGATTTGAGGGTTTCAAGTATTCCTAATAAAAACTTATAATTTATACACAATTATCAAATTTGAAGAAATTATTTCTATCTCGTAAAAATAATTTCTTTGCACAAAGTTGTACGATTTCTAGTAATTAATAATAATAATAATCCTAATTAATCAAATATATTTTAATGTAACAATTCATTATTCAAATAAATTACAGTTATATGTTATCATTTATTTGTATCTTCTAACAGGTCAATTGGACTAGTTGGTAGAGGGTTCGTGAATGCAATGTGATATCAAGTAATCCGACCTTATAGAAATAATCTTAAATAGATCTATTTAACCCACAGATGTACCCTTATAGGAACTACCACTCCAAATCCTCGCGGATTTGAGAGTTATTACAATGAAGGAGAACTCCATACTCTCCAAATTTTCAGAATTTGATCATCACTGTCAGATGCATTTTAATGTCATATACAAGGCACTCCTTTTTCGGGGATGTACCCATAATAGGAGATACGATCAACCTATTCTTAGCTCTGCCGATAGGGCTACGACAAAACTAGGATTTTTGTCAAAATAACTTATGGGATAATGATATTTCATGCCAAAACCTTGGACAACAATCATGGAAAAAATTAACAAGTTCACAGAATTGAAACGAAAGGAAGAAATACGGCATTGAAACAGCCCTGTCGACTGGGGCTATAGAATACGCCGACTGCATCTTTGCAGAGTGGCGAAATTGCTCCTGGTAGCTCTGGGTGGCTACCCGAAATACTTGAGGACGGGATGCTGGTGGCTGAGAAGACATTAACCCGGCAACCGAATTGGTCACGTGACATGCAACACTCTACTTTCTTTCTTATTTGGTCTAGACGAGTAGTTGGAGAGGCCCAATCCTATCATTCGGATGGTCTTGTCAAGCCCATGCACCTATTTGATTGTCAGAGCCGTATTCTTCAAATTACTCTTGTAGCAAACTTAAACCCAACTGTATTTTATTTTTAAAGTACTAGAAGGTGGTGGTTGAGGGCAAATTACGCTGAGATAGTAATTCTCGAAATCCTTTAAACTGAGTGCAAACAAACGAATAATATAAAAAAAAAAATTTAGGCATTAAATAGGAGTACTTGAAATCATTTAATTTAGTGCAAACGAATGAGATATAACGCGTTTAAAGATAAAGTTACCCACATACTATTCACACACACACACACACACACACATACACACACACACACACTTAGAGATAGATATATAACAAATATACCGTTCCATTGGCCTAGTTGGTAGAGTGTTTGTCATTGGATCGCGAAGCCAGCGTTCAATCCCAGGTCAGGTCGTACCGATGACTAAAAAAATGGTACTTGACGCCTCCTTGCTTAATACTCAAGATTATAAGGTTTGGATAAAGGGTAAACTGGTGCAATCCAGGGAAAGGTTTAGCGCTCTCTCCTACACCTCGGTGTAGAAACTAATGAAAAGGGAGCCTTTGGGTCGCCCTCGACTGCGGTCACAACCTTTACTTCATATATATATATATATATATATATATATATATGTGTGTATTATTTGGTCCAGTTAAACCGGAGTTGGGAGTAATTCCATCAGGACAAGAAAACTATTCAAGAGTGAACATTTGAATTTTCCTGGTAAAGAGCTCAATGTAACAGACATTACAGAGCAATAATTTCATTAAGAAAAAACACAAACTGGTCACATTAGGATTATAAAATTATTTCCATCCTGTTATGTGTTTTTGAAAAATCAAAAACACGAAAAAAATTAACTGGACTTCTTCAGATCTTATGGATAAAATAAATCAGAATAGATACAGGAAAGAAGATGGGAGAAAATTTACTAAGCTTTTTTGCTTAGATGTAGCACAAGGCCGCATGAATTGGGCACCCAATGAGAATCGAACTCACTCGTGTAGGATTGCTAGTCTACCCTGCTAACCATTACACCACCAGAGGTGCCCTACAGGAAAGAAGATGGGAGGGGATAGAAGCGGGGTGAAGAGTTATCTCCTCATTTTGCCCACTTCCGTTTTTTATTTTACTGCCGGTTAGAATTATAGTAAATTAATTAAAAAAAAAATTTAATTCTAATTATTTTTCAACTTAAAACTACAGATTCAATACTAAATTAGAAAAATAACTTTATTCAATTACTTTACATAACGATAAAGTAAAAATTTCAGGATTTAATTAAATTAACGTTTTTTTTTAAATCAAATTTATTTAGCGCCTATTAATCAGTTACACCTTTAATGATTAGTACGTATATATATGTTTTTTTCACATTTTCTATCTAACATTTGAATTTATTTTATCCATTTACATTAATTCTCAATTTAATCCTATGTTTTTTACATTAATTCTCAATTTAATCCTATGTTGTCTTTTTAAAATTCTATTATATATATATATATATATATATATATATATATATATATATATATATATATATATAAGAATTTAGCAGTGAATAACCTGCGAGGGTTGCTGTTCCATTAAATTAAATAATGAAACCAATAAGAAAAGGGAAGGCAAAGAAAGCGGGAAAAAGAAGAGAAGGAAGGAATATTAGCATACAGAGATCTTCAAAATCAATTATGTTAATTATAATGGAAATATGTGTTAGTGCATTTTCATTGTTTTTTGTGTGATGGAAAACTTATGTGTTTGTTTCCGCTTTAGCCTGGTGGTATCTGAGCGAAAAGTCTTCTCATTAACGTTTCTTGAGTGTTTAACTGATGAAAATTTGTTTGAGACTGCTATCAAAGATAAATTGTTTTTTTACCAGAGGGAAGAGGAGGTATTTAATGAAATGCACTTTTCCTGTGTACACTTAGGAACGAAAGACCCCCCACCACCACACACATACAAAAGAAACAATCGTTCGCATACATATTTTAGCAGAAGCATATAGAGAGATGTTATTCAATCTATATACATATTTAAATCTTATATATGCTTAATAAATAAGTATATATAAGTACATAGAAATGGGTGTATATAAATAGGCACAGGAATAATCAAAACAGGCTAGTAAAATTTTAAAAGTCTCACATGTTTTCATGCACTCTCGACTAGCCTGAAAATACGTTGACCCCACGACAAAAATATGGTGTCCTTGTATGACACTAAAATGCAGCTTATGGTGTGGCTACTGTTCTGGAGATTTGGAGAATGTTGAGTACCCCTTCATTAACATTACTCCCAGCTCCATTCTCACCCAGAGTGGTTGTAATTGTTAGGGTTCCATCTATGGTTCAAATAGATCGGCTCAAGAATTATTTGTATTTAATAGGAACATGCATAAAAACAACTACCCCCACAAAAAACAAAAAAAAACCCCAAAAACTCGTAAGTATTGTTGTATAATTGCGGAAGGATTTTTTTATATTATCATTTTTCGTTTTATACATCTTATCTTTCTGTTTAGTTAGGCTTAGAACCTTTCGGCTTAGTGCATGGGTTAGTTAGGTGCACACATTGAGAGCAGGTGTTCACGCTCGCACGGGGAGGATGTGACAATCACAGATGTCACAATAAAAACCCCAGATAGGAAATAAGAATTGGGATGTGAATGACGTTATGCCCGGAAACGACAGGCTAAGATTCTTAGTGATTTTTGAAAAAAAAAATGCAGTGAGTTGAGATTTGGACTTAGACGAAGCGAGTTGATTTTTCGGACCTGGGTGAGGCCAGTCCAGTTATGGATTGCGGGGTGCGCACGCGCGTTGGTTAGGCCAGGGAGTTGAGAGCTGATGATGGACGAACAGTCAGCATAGAAAAACTGTGTCTCTCTCTCTCCTCGTGTCGAAAACCTAAACTTAAAGAAGATAATAAAAGTTTCGTACCTGTACCAAGAAAGTCATCAGGGTTTCGTGTTTTTCGGATTCCTATGCGTATAAACATTCTATGCTTATTAACATTATGAACGTATTTACATATCCGTATGTTTTACATATTCGCATTTTGAATATGTTAATGCAACAACGTACAGTGAACGTGATTCTTTCACTACTAAATATGACTCGCCCAGTCAGCTGGGGCTGTAGAATACACTGACTGCACCTCTGCAGAGGGGTAAGACCCCCCCTCACGAGTGTCCTGGATATGACATTAAAAAATCTGATGGTGAGGTTCCACTAATGCTGGAGCTTTGGTAAATGCAGAGTACCCCTTCATTGCTATCACTCCCAGGTCCACTCTGGCCCGGAGTGGTAGCACCTGATAGGGTCCTATCTATGGGTTAAATAGAACTAACAGCATACTTATGTTAAAATGAATTGAGTAAACTGAATAGCTTGAAATAGAAACGTTTTTGACAATTAAACCGTACTTACACTTAAACTGCATGCTTATGCTGAACTGAATTATTTCAAATAGAACTGTTTTTCCACATTAAAACTGTATTTACACTTAACTGAATTATTACATATAACTGCTTAAATAGTTTGAAATGGAAGTGTTTTTGACAATTAAACTGTGTACTTATGCTAAACTGAACTGTTTTCAATAGAACAGATTATTTACATAAAAATGGATTTGGCGTTAAATAACCTACAAAGGTTGATATGCCATAAAACCAAACAAACCAAACCAAACTAAATATGACATAACCCAAGACGGGTTTACATGCCTTGAGATCAATCAATTAATCAAACGTTTTCATTAATTCTGATTATAAATCGAGCATTTATAAATAATTATGAATTAACCATTATTTTAATAGGTTTAAGGTTGCATATTTACAATGAGAGTACAAAAAATGTAGTTTTCGTTTATATGTTATATATATATGCGCGTATGTGTGTGCGTGTGTGAGTTATATATATATATATATATATATATTGTATATACAACTTCGGTTAAAGATCACATATTAACTAAACCACTCCACCAATAACACACCTTTCTATCAAAATAAACAATGCCTACGAAAAATACCTTCACCTTAAGATAATCAATCGTTATATAGGAAAGCCCTAGTGAGCAGAACCTTCGGCAAATTTTCTCTCAACTGGACACAAATACGAAAAAACTAACTTGATAGCTGAAGAAAAACTATAAGATCATAAAAAGTAAGCTTTCTAGATAGATAGATAGATAGATAGATAGAGCGAGAGAGAGAGAGAGAGAGAGAGAGAGAGAGAGAGGGATAAATCGTTCTAAAAGAAAAGGAGACTGAAAAGTGCTCAAATGCTGACGAGAAGAGCAAGATAAAACCTAACACAACGGACATCTCGTGTTCATAATTCCTAGTTTTTGATTGTATACACGCTGTATATATATATGTATATATGTATATATATATATATATAGAGAGAGAGAGAGAGAAGAGAAAAAAGGAAGTTTTAGAGGGAGATTTTCTTATTGAAACGGACTTTTGCGCCATCCTTTTTATGAAAAAACAAAAATATATGGATATGAACAGACTCAGATGAGTAGAATGCATTTTTACAGAAGAAAATGCATGAAACTCTTCATAATCAGTCTTTCATGAAGAGATGAGGAAACATTTATTTATTTTAGGAGATATATATATATATATATATATATATATATATATATATATAGTTTTATATATGTATATACATAGACACACACACACACACACACACACACATATATATATATATATATATATATATATATTATATTCCCAGCATATTTTCATTCTCTCGCATATACCTCAGACATGTTTTTCCCAAATAAAGGTGTGAGTCATTCAGAAACACACAATATAAATATTACATTCCTAGACCTAGTTTTAGACATTTCTTTTTACGCCGAGCAAATACTCAGTTTTTAACGGATTTTTAACAGATTTTGTCGTTCAGGGGAAAGCTGACCCGCCTACAAATCACAATGAACCAATCAAATCAATTGCCGAATGCGCAGATCGATGGTTGACAAGTGTGGGCCAACCTACAGCACCCTCTGACTGCTAACAAAATCAAATCCCAAATACTTGCCGTCTTATTCATTTATAGACTTATCATCGTTGCCCCTGTTTCCTCTAATTAGTGGAACAAGATGGCGCTGGGCAGATAAGAAAGCAACTCACAAAGAAGGAAAAAGATTGGAAATAAAATGAACTGAAGTGTTTCATATATACTTTGCTTTTACATATTTTTCTATTTGGTCCCATGTGAATAGTTCTTGCATTGCCGTGTAAAAAACTTTCCAGATTAGGGCCCTTTGTACTTAGTATATATAGGAATATTAATAGTAACAACAATAACAACAACAGCAACAACAATAACTATAACAACAATAATATCAACCACAACAGCAATAATAATAAGGATAATAATAATAAGTGTTGCTTAACTTGAAAAATTACTAGTTGTCGTGTGGATTTTTTCGCTCAGGGGGATCACAAAAAGAAAATAAAAGAAAGCAAAAAATAGACAAATGTACTTGGACTTTGCCCGAGATATGAAAAAAAAAAAGAAACAAATAAACTGTGAAACATTGACGGTGATAACAATAATACTTGGTGCACTTGGAACAGTTTCCAAAGGTATGGAAAAAAGACTGGAGCTACTAGAAATCAGAAGGATCGATACCATCCAGACATCAGCATTAATAAGATTTGCTGGAATATTGAAAAGAGTCCTAGATACCCGAGGACACTTGCAGTCACAGAGACTTTAGTGAAATATCGCCAGCTATCGTTGGTGTAAAAAATTCGCAAAGACTGAAATAATAATAATAATAATAATGTCCTAGAAAATGACACACATAAACTCCTATGGGACTTTGACATACACACGGATCACCTAATCTCGGCCAAATTGTCGACTTTGCTGTCCAGGTTGACCACAGAATAAAACTGAAAGAATGTGAAAACAAGGATAAGTACCACGACCTTGCAAGGAAATTGAAAAAACTAAGGAACATGAAGGTGATAATCATACCAATTGTGATTGGTGCTTTCGGTACAGTAACTAAAGGATTATCAAAGGTACTGGAGGATTTGTAAGTTGGAGGACGAGTGTAGACCATCCAAACTACAGCATTATTGAGAACAGCCAGAATACTGAGAAAAGTCCTGGAGACTTGAGGAGACTTGCTGTCACTCAAACTCCAGTGATACACCATCAGCTAAAACTGACGTAAAAAAACACAAATGACAAAATAATAAGTGATATAGACAGATCATATTTGTCAAGAAAAGAAAAACGAAGACGACCTGCCATCATTAAAGAAAGCGTAGATGTATCAGCATACGGAATACATTAAAAAGGGCAAAGAAAGACAACCAGTAACAGCACTGACAACATAATGACAAACAGCAATAATTAGGAAACAGAAATGGGAAGAAAAATAACTGCTTAGATATTTCGAACGACAAACTAGCGAAATCTTACCCGAGACGACTTGGACATGGCTAAGAAAGGGAATCCTAACGTGAGAAACTGAATCTCTTCTATAAGCAGCACAAAACGACGCCATAAGGACCAATTATATTATAGCCAAAATCGATATAAAGCAACAGAATAGCAATTGTAGACTATGTGGTGATAGAGATGAATTGAATAATTGCATTATAAGTGAATGCCGCAACAGGAGTATAACACTAGGCGCATCTGTATGGAGAGTTGTGCAAGAAAATGAAATTTGAACATACTACCAAATGGTATGTGCACAACCCAGAATCTGTCCAGGAGAATGAGATGCATAAAATTCTCTTGGATTTTAAGGTACAAACAATTCACATATTCCTAGCCAGATGACCAGATCTTGGGATAATTAACAAAAATAAAAAAAGAAAAAGAAAAGAAAAGAAAACATTATCCAACCTGCCAAACAGAGGACTTTGTTGTCTCATCAGGCCACAAAGGGAAAATCAAAGACAACGCAAAGAAAGACTTCCATGTAGACCTTGTCAGAAAACTGAAAAGGCTATAGAACATGAGGGTGATGGTGATACCAGTAATAATTGATGCACTTGGAACGGTTCCTAAAGGCTTAGTGAGGGAGCTGGAAGAGATGGAAATCGGCGGTCGAAACTCCAGCATTGTTAAGATCGGTTCGACTACTGAGAAAAGTCCAAAGGACTTGAGGATTATTGTTGTCACTCAGACTCTAGTAAAGGTCCATCAGCAAACGCTGGTGTAAAAAAAACTCGCAAGGAATTATAATAATCCACTGGGAATTGTGCAAGAAATGTTAATTTGACCACAAGATCAAATGGTATATGCACAATACAGAATCTGTCGTGGAGAATGAGACGCACAAACTTCTTTGGGATTTTGAGAATCGACCAAACCTTAAAATAACAACAAAAAAAGAGAACTTGTAGGATTGTAGACTTTGCTATCCGGGCTAACCACAGAGTAAAATTGAAAGAAAGCCAAAAGAACGATAAGTACTTGGACCTTGCTAGGGAATTGAAAAAACTGTGGAAAATGAAAGTGACGGTTATACTAATCGAGATTGGTACACTTGGTACAGTCACCAAAAGATTGGTTCTAGGACTGGAGGACTTGGAAATAACGGAACGAGATCGCCCAGAATACTGAGAAGAGTCTTGGTGACTTGAGGAAACTTGTTTCACTAAAACTTCAGTTAAAGACCATTAGCTAACATTGATGTGAAAAACTCTTAGGGATTAAAATAATATAATAACCTCATGATTGTTAACACAAAAAAGAACATGGCCAATAGTGGACTTTGCCGTCCCAAAGGACCAAGCTGTAAAAACCAAAGAAAACGAAAAGTGAGATAAGACCTTGAATCTTGTAAGAAAATTAAAAAAAGCGATGGATCATGAGGGTGGTGGTGATACCAATTGTAATTGGTGTGTTCGGAGTCACCTCCAAAGGCTTGGTAAAGGGATTAGAAGATTTAGATATCTGAGCTTGAGTGGAAACCTTCCCTGCAACAGCATTGGTAAGATCGGCCAGAATCTTGAGAAGAGTTCAAGAGACTTGAAGAGACTTCATGTTACTCAGCCTCCAGTGAAAGACCATCATCTAGTGCTTGCATGAAAAACGCAAATAATGATAATTATTATAATAATACTGCTAAAGTAATTAAAAAAAAAGGTGGGAGTCAAAAGACATTGAGAGTCGAGCGGAGCATAAACAAAAAAGAGAGATCGGACAGGGTCAAGTGAATTTAAGTCAAAGCGATTAGATAAGTGTCCCATGCATCCAGTCGGTAGTGCCCTACTTTCTTACATTAATCCAAAACTGGTGATCTCAAAAACGTAACTGAACTTTTGATCAAATTTTGGGATTAACAAGCATGTTCTGTCGTTATTATTATTATTGTCTAAGAGTTGTATCTGTTCAATTGGAATACCCATTTTCTGCTGAAGTAATAAAAAAAATGTGAGAGTGGAGATACATGGAAAATCAAGTGGGGCATAAACGAAAAATAGAGATAGCACATTGTAAAGTGAATTTAAGTCAAAGTGAGCAGTAGAAAAATGGATCCCCTCGAAGACGGGTTTCCGTTTATCCTATTTAAACACCACCGCTCTTTAATTTAGAGATTGGCCTTTCACCAAGAAGAGGTTGATCACACATATCCCGAATCCTCAACGAAGGCATACGATCAACTTTAAAATGAATATACCACATAAAACTCCGGTACTTAAGAAAAGAAGTATTTTGTACGGCCTGAAATGACCACAAAAGTAGATAGCTGGGCTTTAACAAAGATAAAAATTAAGGAATGCACAGCGGAGTGAGAGGGGGTGGAAGGGGAAAAATGACTGAAAAGAAAGAGAGGGAGGAAAAGTGTTTTTTGCTTTTTTTTTTAAACCCCCGAGTTAGACATCTGAAGTCACGGGAAACAGCTTGTTGGATGTGAAGTTAGACGGATGAACCCAACGTCGGATCAATGGTGCTCTTCACCTGATGCTGGTCAGACAGACCCATAGGGCAGCCCGCCAGGATCAAATAATTCAGTCAGGAAACTACTGCTACTCATCTTTAAGGGTGGCGTCTATTCATGAGGTAAAAATAATGCCATCGAAAGATTACCATGATTATCATTCAAACCTTATGTTCCAATCGCATCGTCTTTCGCAAGGATAAAAAAAGAGTGCGTTCTGCTGAGATTGGTTCTGGCCCCAGCTTTCCAAAAATAGACTACAAGACTTATATTCAAGCATAAACAAAACTTTCTTAAATGTAAAAGGACATTACATATAGCGACATTTAACGTTAGAACTTTAAATAGAAGACGTCAATTAGCAGAGCCGACAGCATCTGCAGTAGAGCATAAGATAGATATAGTATGCGTGCAAGAACATATACACCATCATAGTAAAGTAGTAATAAAATACCACGATGCTGGTACTGGATGGACGTTTGTCTCAGCTTCTGCGTGGAGAAATTCTGTCAACGCTATCATAAGTATTTAATCTTCACTACGTACTGTCTGCTATTTCAATGAAGAAAATCGGTTCGTGGAAGTTTTTTTAAATTTAAAATGCATAATAGATTTTGTTTTATCCCTCAAATCAGATCTCTTTGATAAATGTTTGTAATTCAAATAAAGATGCTTTTCAAGATTTTTTTGTTATACTATTTCAAAAGCATAGGTTAGATTTGATATCGTTTGCCGGTGCCTCCTTGAGATAGATGAAAAATAATGTATTTAGGGGATGGTTTGAAAGCTCATATCATGGGAGAACAATTACCGTCCACAAGGATGACAGGCAAAATATGCTAGAAGCATAATACTTATTCTGAAGAGGGTCAGATTCAATAGAAACAATATTTTAATAAATTGCGACAATAAATACAAAAGTCAACTTGACGATACAGGAATTCCTGCAAATAGCTCAGGGACTTATTGTAGGAGATAAACTGTCCGCGGACTTCAAGTAAGTTAATACTAAAACATTTTGGAAATCTTTTTTTGTGCGGCCTGTTATAAAAGAACTCTTGCCATAAGAGTTTTCAGTCATATTTGTGTCAGGCGCGCAGATAATAAACAACTCCTGGATCTGGCATTGCTACAATATACTACCCATGAAAAATCACAAATCGAAACATAATTCAACATGCTGCTCAGACAACAGGTTTGGGTATGGGGAACCTGATAGGCATCCTGCAAATGTTGGCATTTCTTTTTTCAGGTACACAAACAATGAACTAATTAACCTCTCAAATTAGAGACCGCAGCGCAAAAAAATGGACTTGGGAAGGTAACAAAGTCACACTATACTGTTTTAAGGAGCGACCCTTAAAATAAGGTATAAAATAGAATGATAGAAATTTGGACAAAATTTGCAAGATTTAAAACAACAAACCCAAGGCTCGCTGACCAGGTTAGGACAATAACAAAGAATGGTTGGTTTTCTGACATTGAAATACTGGAAATTCATAAACAAATATATAGGCAAACATAACAAAAGACGTCCCAATAGAGTAAACGAAATATTAGATACAAGAAAACCAGGAACTCCTAATCAAAACCAAACACTAAATGATTACGACTGATACGTTGCAAACACAAAGACACAAACTCTGAACAAAGAAGGAAAAAGGATGTTGAAATCGAGAAAAGAATTATGTCTGAAAAGAAAACCACATTGCCTTCTCTCTGGAACCAAGACTGGAGGGCAGTCAAGTCTAAAACCGAGAAAGTGAATAACGTATTGACAAATATCCGAACAAACAACATCACGGAATTTAATGATTTAATATAAGCAGGAGCAAAATTATTTTGTGAAAAAGTCGAGGTACTCCAGAAAACCACAGACAGAAAATCAAAACCCGGATAGGAAATCAGATTAGAATCGCAGATAAGAAAACTACGACGAGCAAAAATACTAAAACAGAACATGAAAATATATTCTGACGAAGGGAAAAAAGCACAGTAACTAGAGGGAAAAACACAATTCGAAGAGACTAAGAAAAAATACTAGCGAAAGAAGGAAGACTAAAAAGATACCGAGACAGGATCAAACAATAGAGAAAAACAGGACTTTCCAATGCAATGAAAGAAAATTCTACCAACCAGTTGCGGGAGAATTGGCGAATACATACCAGTAACCGGATGCGAACGAGACAAAAAGAATTTAGATCAAAATATGGGAACAGAAAGATCATAATAAAAAAGCTGAATGGATAAACTACAATGAAACAAAACTGCGAATACATTAAGAAGGTCCTTAGTTGGAAATATCCATCGACACACTCAAAGCAACTCTTAAAAAATACCTAACGGCTTACATAGCAAACACGAATTTTGGAATAAAATATTCAGCTCTGTCCAAGACAGACTGGCAACCAAAATGAATAAATACATACAGAAAACTGAGATACCCTAATGGATGACCAAAGGAAAAAACCCCTTGATCCAGAAAGACCCTATCGAAAGAAACCCCTAAACAACGATAGACCCATAACGTGCATACCGATAATGTGGAAAACACTAACGGCACAAATTAGGGAGGAGATCTACTACTCTTCCTCGAGGAACAGAAGGTTGCCACAAGGGGACAAGCTGCACAGAAGAACTACTATAAATACATCAACACATCCTCAACGAGAGTAAAACGAGACAGAAAAACCAAGCTATGGCCTGTATTGACAACAAAACAGCTTACGATATGGTCCTCACCAAAGCTGGATAATACACTGTTTCAAAATGTATAAAATATCCGATGAAGTCATGCAGTTTATCGAGAAGATCATGGAAACCAGGAGAATGGAACTGACAGCAGGAGGAAAAAAGCTTAACTGAGGTAAAGATCCATTGAGACATATTCTAGGGATATGCACGATCATCATAACTATTTGTAATAGCTATGATGCAGGAAATGCATAGCCGGATACAAAATCAGTAGATCGCAAGAAAAGATCAACCACCTAATGTACATGGACGACATAAACTCTTTGCCAAAAACGAAAGAGAATTGGAAACTCTAATTCAGACAGTGAGAATATACAGTTAAGATATAGAAATGGAATTTGGCATTGAAAAATGCGTCATGCTAGTAATGAAAAGCGGGAAACAACAAACGATAGAAGGAATCGAACTACCAAATCAAGAGAAAATCACAACACTCGGAGAAAAGGAAACCTACAAATACTTGGAAGCTGACAGAATAAAACAAATTGAGATGAAAGAAAAAATCAAAAAAGAGTATCTCAAGAGAAACAAAAAGCTGCTGGCGACAAAACTATATAACACGAACTTCATCAAAGGGATAAATACCTGCGCTGTCACCCTTGGACCATTCTTGAAGTGGACCAGAGAAGAACTTAAAGAAATGGACCAGAGAATAAGAAAACACATGACTATGTATAAGGCATTGCATCCCAGAGATAACGTTGACAGACTATATGTTTCAAGAAAAGAGTTGGTAAGAGGATTTGCCTGCATTGACGACAGCGTTGATGCATCGATACAACTTGAAAACTAAATACAAAAGCACGGAGGGATAGTGATTACAGCCACCGGAAACAATACTGACGGCATGAGGATCGGCCGAACGGAAATAAACAGAAAACAAAAGTGGGAAGAAAATTACTTCCATAGACATTTTAAACGATTAACAAGCGACATATCACTCGAGAAAATGTGTACATGGCTAAGAAAAGAACATCTTAAAAGAGAAACCGAATCTCTTCTAATCGCAGCACAAAACAGTGCCATAAGGACCAACCATATAAAAGCAAGAATAGATAAGACGCAACAAAACAGCAGAGGTAAGTTATATGGTGATAGAGATGAAACCACCAATCACATAATCAACGAATGCAGCAAATTAGCACAAAAAGAGTAAAAGCCTAGACACGACTATGTTGGCAAAGTGATCCACTGGGAACTGTACAAGAAATTGACCATTCGAACAAATGGTATATTAACAACCCATAATCTGTTCTGGAGAATGGGACGTACAAACTTTTTTGGAACTTTGAGATACAAACGGTTCCCTTAAACTAGGCCAGACGACAAGACCTTATGATAATCAACAAAAAAAAAAGAGAACTGGCAGAATTGTGAACTTTGCTATGCCGGCTGACAACAGAGTAAAATTGAAAGAAAGCGAAAAGAAGGATAATTACCTTGACCTTACTAGAGAATTAAAAAAACAACTTTGGAACATGAAAGTGACGGTTATACCAATCTTAATTGGTGCTCTTGGTACATTCACCGAAGGATTGGTAAAAGGACTAGAGGACTTTGAAATAAGGTGACGAGTGGAGACAATCCAAACTACAGCATTATTGAGATCGCCCAGAATACTGAGAAGAGTCTTGGAAACTCGAGGAGACTTGCTGTCATTCAGACTCCAGTGAAATACCATGAACTAACACTGGTGTGAAAAAACTCTCAAAGAGTAAAAATAATAAACAAACTTTTGATGAACTCGAAGTATGAAAATTCTAATTTGTCAATTTTTGAATTTTTGAATAAAAACAATTCTAATTCATTTGCTTTGGATACAAACCGAGTGAGACAAAACAAAAAGTCATTGATTCTAGCGATCTAGAGTCTTCGTAAGAAAACAGTTTTAAGATAAGTGGATAAACGCGATTTTTACCATAGAGACTTCAGAAGGTTCAACAACAATAATGATAATAAACCAGAAATATATATTTTAATAAACTGATTTTTGTATCTATCATAACAGCGAAAATGTCATCTTGTTGCGAGATCTTTGTTAGCGTAAAGATATTTTTCGGAGAATTGAGCCCTTTCTTATCAAATGTCCTTCGGAATAAGGATGCGGTTGTCTTTATCAACATTCCCTCTTTTTTTAAGGTGACCGATACATACTAATTATTTGGTAATAATTCCGTATTTATCTATTTGCAACTTATTGTATGTATTAGCTGTAGCTTAGACTGCATCCCTCGCAGAGAGATAAAAAAAAAAAAAAACACTTCCAAAGAGGTATTCTGGGTGATATACTTAATTGGATCTGATCGTGAGGCTCCACTTTTGGAGATCTGGGCAGTGTGGAGTATCTCTTCATTTCTATTACTCCAAGGTTCACTCTTAATCTAAGTATTAGTAGCCGATAGGATCCCATCTATTAGTCAAATAGATCTGTTTTAAAATTATTCAAATTCAGTAAGTGCCCGTAGTGTAATGGTTATCGTCGTAGGAAATGGAAACAGTGACAGGAGTTCAAATCCTAGACGAGCTGATTTCATTTTACATAGCACTAATACCCTTAGGAAAGTTATGAATCCAAGTATTTCACCTCCAGCTACGGGCAAATAGACGGATAGAATAAGAAGAAGGAAAAAATCTGTATTCAAACCTGTTAAACTCTGCTTAAAAAGTGACGTTGTGTCACATGCTGCCAAAGTGGAAGGGTTGGTAAATACATATTCAGTAAGAAAAAAAAAACCCTCGTGAGAAGCAACTACACCGAAGGGAAGGACAGTCAGTATATTCAAAGACTTATCGACGGGGCAAATGTCTTGCATTAGGAATAAATATTCTGCCCTTCGGTGAATGTGGGTATTTTATGGGAGGAAAGGCAAAAATTAAATAAAGCAAAAAATGAAAATAAAAGTAAAGACAATTTTTTTTTCAAATATTATCAGGACGTCCTTTGAGAATTAAGGAACCTGTGAAAAATTAAGGAACTTAGTAATGAAAAATTGGGACGTTGTAAACTTTCCCTAAATCCAAAGTCAGATGAAGAGAATTGTTGATTTGTGTAATGGTTGAGTCTATCTCAAACAACCATATTGGGATCGCCAAGAGTACTGAAGATTTAAATAAACCCAGTATGACACTATTATTTCCATCGTCTGGGTCCTTATTTAGGGTACGGTTCAAAATATATTACCATTGCTTGGCCTGGCACCGATTTTAACGCTATCGCTTGGTCGGGTATCAAATGTTTTTCCAGAAAGTTTGTTTATCAATCTTATCTGTACCCACACTGTGTTTGAAAGATCCACTGATAAGGAATGACACAATCCATCCGGAACTTTTTTAGACGGTCGGAGTGATCCGTTGGAATAAAGTTGCCGGGGTGTTGGCAACTTAAAAACAAGAAGAACTCTCCGTCAACAATTAACAATCATTTATAGTACGATGTTCAGAATGTTAAAGCACATGGAAGAGAGAAAAACAATCTATAAGGGTCTATGAACAGACACAAAGATATACACCCTCCTCAGCCCGACCGAACTCTCTGAACGTAAAATTCAGACAACTGACCGACTGACTACTGCTGACAACTTTTAAAAAATTCGCTGATTTTTATATATTTCAATTCAGGATATCGGTAGGGTGATAACATCTTGCTAAATTATTGCGTCATCTCTCATGTGTCTCAAATTCACTGTTTTCCTTTCCCCAACCAAAACTGTCACAGACAAGATATGAATCCATTTTGTTTACATTTTGGCCTTTCTGTGTCGATCGTCATGTACTCGCTTTAACTTTCCAATCTGACTTACATTTCCGCTCAAAGATTTTTGCTAATTTAACTGAAAAAATCGCGGCTTAACCAAACCGAGTTATAAAATAATTAACCATCCGGCAACTTTGTTAAACTAGTATCCACCCAGAGCCACAAATTTGAACAATTTGTTTGGTTTTGTTTGGCTTGGTTTTACAGCACATCAACCATTGTAGGTTACTAATGGCAAATCCATTTTATACGTATAAACAGTTCTATTTCAAACAATTCAGTTTAGCATAAGTATAGATTTTTGTTTACATAGTTATATGTTAAAACAATTCTGTTTCAAACAATTCACTTAAGCAGAAGTATACAGGTTCAATGTAAAAAATCTGTTTAGCATAAGTACTCGGTTTCACTGTTAAAAATGGTTATATTTAAAAAAATTCAATTTAGGACAAATAAGCAGTTTAAATGTCAAAACCGCCCCAAATCAAACAATTCAGTTTAGCATAAGTATACAGTTTAGTTCAATTTGATCAATAGATAGGGCCCTATCAGGTTCTACCTCTCCAGCCAGAGTGGACCTGGGAGTGATAACAATGAATGTGTACTCTGAATTTCCCAAAGCTCCAGCATTATAGGTTTGGTTTGGTTTCTTTGTTCAATGGCATATCAGGTTATTTAATGCCAAAGCCGTTCTCCTAGAAGAACAGTAGTGGTACTATTTAACCCACAGCTGGGAGGATAAGGGGGTTCATACCTTTCCCAAGGGTATTTGGTCGAAAGTGAACGTAATAGCGTGACTGGAGTACGAACTCGCGTACTACGATTCCGCAGTCTATCGCTTTAACCATTACACCACGAGGACACCCGCCTCCAGCATTATAGGAACCTCACCATCAGATTATTTGATGTCATATCCAGGAAACTCGTTGGGGGCAGTCTTACATTTCTGCAGAGAATCAGTCGGTATATTCTACAGCCCCAGGTCATTATCAAAGACATAGGTACTACTTAGGGATTTGATCTGTGATGAAGTAACGTAATAAAAACTCCTATTCAAAAATTTCCTTGGTCTCAGAATAAGTCCAACATGTTTTAATACCCATTTTCTCCGAACAAATGTGAATAAGAAAGAAGATGTGTAAGCTATGATAATGATGATTATAAAACCCAACAAAACATTGCTTATCTTTTCTGTAGAGAAATAAGTGAAATGTTAAATATTATGATTGAATGAAGTAAAGTATCCCAAAGGAATATAAAAACAGATAATGATTGCGATTAGAACACTGATTCATTAGATTTAGTGCAAAAGTTTCAAGAAAATAAGCAAATGATATTTGGGAATTTCTAAGAGGAAAAAGTCTCTATCTCGATTAGAAAACCTGAGTCAATTGTAGCGGCAACAGTTGGTTGGTTGGGTTTTATGGCATATTAAGCATTGTAGGTTATTTAATGCCAAAATTATCTTTATTCATATAAACAATTCTATTACAAACAATTCAGCTTAGCATAAATACAGTCTTTTGTTTTGACTCAGTTAAATGTCCAAACAATTCTATTTCAAACAATTCACTTTAGTGTAAGTACATTTTCAATGTCAAAAACAGTTCCATTTCAAACAATTTAGTTTAGTATGAGTATGCAGTTTAAATGTAAGTACACAGTTTAATTGTCAAAAAGATTTCTATTTTAAGCTATTCAGTTTAGTCAAACAGTTCTATTTCAAACAATTCAGTTTAGTATAAGTATAGTTTTAGTCCACACATAGTTAAATGTCAAAACAGTTCTATTTAAAAAAAATCAGTTTTGCATAAGTACGGAGTTTAGATATGAAAATAGTTCTATTTCAAGTGATTCAGTATAACATAAGTACGCTGCAGAACGGTTACTATTGTTGGAAATGGACAAGACAACCTGGCATCAAATCCTGAATAAGCCAGTTGGCATTTCACATTGTGAAATGTTGGAATTCAGCTATTCTCTCTGGGTAAATAGTAAGACAGACTGGTCTCTTTAACCTCAGTATAGCAATTGTTATACGAGAAAGAAAAACTCCGAATTTAAACCAATTGGAATCTGGAGAAGGGTGGGCTACTTAAGGCAATTCCAGCCTGGAACACGCTTTATGTGTAAAGACCCTAGGGACAAACCAACAAACGGGATGAGTGATAATGCTGATAATAATGAAAGTAGAATTATTGCTTATTACTAATCCAAAACATTAATGCGTCACCTAAAACAAAATTAGAAGAAACCTGATCAGTTTAATTTGACACTTACTAATTTGTTCTCGAAAACCCTATCACGTACATTTTGGATCGCAGTATGTCGTAAGACAAATAATGTACAAGATAAAAAAATAAAACAAAACCTCCTTAATTATATCTCTGCTTTGCACACAAATGCAGATTTTACAGCTCTACTAATTGGCAAAGGATATTTTCATGCATTCATTGACAGTAAATGAATAAAAAGCATACAAGGATGTTCCTTCTTGAACAAACGACAACGCAAAGTGGAAGGCATTTTCTAGAAGACTCACTTCCGGCTTCTCCTTCGTTATTGAACAATCATGGCTGCTCAAAACGACCGGATATGCGATAGTGTCACTATAAATGATGGACGCAGGAAAATGACTCATTTTGGCCTGTTATCGAAAACTGACAAATAAGTGGACAGTTTGATGTCCATCCGCGTCCCTTAAAGTTGTGTTTGTTCGTCTGTCCCATTCACATATCCTTTATCATTCTTATACTCCTTGCGAGTTTTTCACGCTAGCTTCAGCTGAGGGCCTTTCAAGGAAGTCTGAATGACAGCAAGTTTTCTCAGATATCCTGGACTTTTCTCAGTATTCTAGCAAATCTCAACAAAGCAATTATTATTATTATTATTATCATTATTATTATTATTATTATTATTCTCCACGTGAGTTTTACATTGAAGTCTGAGTGACAGCAAGTCTCTTCAGGTCTCCAGGACTATTCTCAGTATTCTAACCTGTCTTAACAATGCTGTAGTTCGGATGTAGTTCCGATTCTTAATTCTTCCAGTTCTCTTTCAGAGCTTTTGTGGACCGTTCTAAGTGCACTAATCACAATTGGTATCACTGTCACCCTCATGTTCAACGGCTTTCTTAGTTCTCTGGCGAGGTTCAAGTATTTGTCTTTTTTTCCCCTCTGCGATCCACTAACATGACAAAATCCACTCTACGGTACGTTCTCTTTTTATGTTAGTTATTTCTACGTCATATTTTATGGCCGATGTTAAGTGATCTCCTTCTATCGCAAAATCTAAGAGGATTTCACGCGTCTCATTTTTTGGAAGGATAGCAGTTTCTGCATATACCATTTGGTAGTATGGTCAAATTTCAATTTCTTGTACAATTCCCAGTGGATCACCTTCTCTACCCTGCCGTGTCTAGTCTTATACTACTTAGCTGCTAATTTGTTACATTCATTTATGAGATTAATCGTTTTGTCATTGTCACCACATAATCTACACCTTCTATTCTTTTGCTCATTATCGATTTTGGCTGGAATATAATTGGTCCTTATGGCATTGTTTTTTGCTGCTTTTGGGAATGATTCAGTTTCTCTCTTAAGATTTCTCTTTCGTAACCATATCCAGATCTTCTCGTGTGAGATTTTGCCAATTCGTCACCGTAATTATTATTATTATTATTATTATTATTATTATTACTTCGCTTCCCAAATTTATCGACAGTAGTCCTTGACGTTCAGCTTGTGACAGACACATGAATTAGAGGAAGAATTCAGTGTGCAGATCGGGTTAGGGAGCTGGAAAGTGTTGTGTACAGATTACTTCCGACAAGCCGTTTAATGCAGCTGGCGTGAATCGTTTTGCTTCGTTTGTTTTAAGCAAAAGTGAAACGATAAGAGAGATGCGCCTGTACAGGAATTGACCTCCTTGTATTAGAGAGTTCCGCTTAGCAAGAAAAAAGAAATTAACAACCAAAAACAAAAATATCCTGAGAAAAGAAAGCATGGAATGAAATGAGTAGAATATCTGCTTAAAGCCTGTGACATTTTTACATTTTTCTTTCTTACTTCTTTCTTTTTCGTCTGAGTCCAATGATTCCAATGATTATTTTTCTTTCTTTCTTTCTTTCTTCTGAAATCGAATGATTATTTTTCTTTCTTTCTTTCTTTCTTTCTTTCTTTCTTTCTTTCTTTCTTTCTTTCTTTCTTTCAAGACATCATTTTGCGGTTTCTTTCTTTCTTCTTTCTTTCTTTCTTTCTTTCTTTCTTTCTTTCTTTCTTTCAAGGCATCGTTTTCGAGGCATCATTTTCCAGCTTCTTTGTTTCTTTGTTTCTTTGTTTCTTTGTTTCTTCTGAAATCAAACGATTATTTTTCTTTCTTTCTTTCTTTCTTTCTTTTCATATGTTTCATATGTTTTTCCTCATTAGGTTACGCATTATTGATTTTAAAGTAATTTTGAGCCAAAACGTAAAGATCTTTTCTTCTTTTTCTTGTTTTCTTGTTTTCTTCCAGTTTTCGCCTTTTGTATCATTTTTTGTCTTTTTTTGTCTACAGTTACTTAAACTTTACATAATTTTTAAGCGTTTCTTTTGTCTGTTTATTTGAGCATTTAAAGGTAATTACGACACTTTAATTCTAAAAGAAAGTAGAAAGAGAAAATTGGTGGAAAATACAATAAAAAATGAACTAGCGAAAAATGAGGAGAAAAAAGTGGATGAAAAAGGGAATAAATAAAAAAAGATTTGTTGACAGACCTCTGTTCAAGTCTATAGTAGTCTTTTCATTTGTCATCCTTTTCGATAGCCTCAAAATAATTTCTGCGATATTGATTGGATTTATGCTAAAAACAAATTCCAAACAATGCAGTATTTACATTTATTGAAGAAAAATTCGGAAAAAATAAATTTTAACTCTTTTTTAAAAATGTCCCCTAATTAATCGAATGACTGTCGTATATTTTCATTATATCTTATTTATATCGGAGAAAAGAGGCATTTTAATTGTAACAAATAGTCCTTGAATGTGTTACTATGGCAACTAATTATACCATTTCTGCATTCCACAGGAAAAGAAAAATAATTGCCACATAGCCAACGTGAGCTAGCCCTGTTGGCTGGGGCAATGGATTACACTGACTGCATCTCTACAGATGGGTAAAAAAAACCTTGCACAAACGAGTGTCCTGACATGACATTAAACAATCTGATGGTGAGGCTTCAGTAATGCTGGGAAAAAATGCGGAGTACTCCTTCCAATCCACCGATCCCAGATAACTTTGGCTCGGAGTGGTAGGGCCTGATAAAGACCTATCCATGGGTCAAACAGAACTGTTTGACATTTAAACTGAGTGAAAACAAATGACTTATGCTAAACTGCACCTTCATGTCACACCCAAAGTTGTTGCATTCTGCTGATACATATCATCACACTGCACGAGCCAAAGGAGTTAGCGGTGTCACAAGAAACAGTAACATCTAGTTAACTCTGCTACTTCCTCTAACGTTCGGTGCGAACTCTAGCGTGCTACTGTTGCTAACTTTAGAACTTCAAACAGCTGATTACCTTTCATGATTCACCGGTCACTGCCAACAAACTGGCTCCAACCTGAGCTGACTTCTAACAGCCAACTTTTCAAAATCTGATTCGTATATCGGGAACCTACTATCTCCTCCCAGTTCCCGAAATGGACTACCCAATTTCAGCAACTAAAGATATGGCAACCCTTTTCTATCTACCAGTCAGCACCAAATGTCGTGTCTAGAAAAGTATATAAAAATGATTCCCCCTTATCCTGAACTTTTGATCAGCTTTATCACACACTCACGGGCACCTCTGGTGGTGTAATGGTTAGCAAGGTAGACAAGCAAACCTACACGAGTGAGTTTGATTCTCATTGGGTGCCCAAATTATGCGGCCTTGCGCTACATTTAAGCAAAAAGCTTAGTAAATTGCCTTTATCACACACTCACACTTTGTATACCAACCATAAGTCTACTGTCACACACACATATATACATATATACATATATACGCACTCATTCACACCCATAACATACATATCAACGTATGCTTACACTCCTCGCGAGGATATGAGCCCACACACACACACACACACACACACACACACACACACATATATATATATATATATATATATACATTCATGGTCAACTCGCAAACCCACATACATCTAAACCTATGTACTACCACACCAATGGTCCTTCGTGTCACAATAGCAATATAGTAATAATAATAATCCTCTTGTAAAAGAAAACTGTATTTAAATGATTAGATTTGGTATGTATTTCCCCAACCTCTCTATTAATTGCAGGATCTGACACGAGGTAAATATTGTAAGCGGAATAAAGCTGGTATAAATTCCAAGTTTTATTTCTCCTTGATTGCTTGCATAACTTAGCCAAAAAAATCCCTACGTTGAGGGAGAAAAATAGACTCATGCCTTTCCCAAAGACATTATCACTAAGTAAAACTCAAACAGCCTCGTCCGTGATTTGAAATCGGGTCACCAATTCCATTTCTTTTTACAATAACTGAGACTCCAAGTTCTCCAAATTATCCATTTGTAGTTGGAATTTGGAAATTTCACGGATTTTGTAAAATGTTTTTTGCACAATTAATAGATTTTTTAACTATAAAAAATCAAAATTATTTAATCACATGAAAGAATTAAAATCTCTTAAAAATTCATTTCTTTGTAAAAATTACTTTTTCTTCGCCATTCAACAAAATATATAGTATATATTGATTAAAAAAATCAAGTAACATTTTTCCAAGCATAATATTGTGGTATCTCAACAGTTTTTATTTCAGAATTCATGGTCATTTAAAAAAAAATGGAAATTTAAGAATTTCTAAAACTTTCATGATATTATTCAGACTGTTTCCGTTATAGAAAAATTTGAAAATAATGTCAACAATACATTTTGTTCAAATTTCATAAAATGAAATTGTGATTGGCCTCTCAAGTAAGAAAAAAGTATTTCCCCAAATATATTTTAGGAAAAACCTATTTTAAACATAAATTAATCAAAAGGTGAATAAGTATCGAAATTTCCATTTTGAAATTATGATAAGAATTTTTCTTAAAATTGAAAAATATATAAAATAAAATATTTTTTGTTGTTTCGTAATTGGCAGTAGAGATTCTAAAAAAAATCACACATTTATCGTATTTACGATAAATTAACATTTTCCATTACTCTCTTTATATATTTCTAACCAATAAAATGAGATACTTTTTTAAAATTATCTTTTCGGCTGTTAAGTTTCGTAACACTCCATAAATAGTTACAGATTTACATTATAAATCACAAAAGGAAAACATACTCACTTTGACAATGATGCCTAGTAAAGCTTTTCATTAGACGCCAAATTTGATTGGTTCTTACAAGGCAAGTTTCGACCAATAGGATTTTTTTCCAAGCGTAACGATCGCACGAACTATCAATGGCTTATTCTATAAATATATAGGATGTTAAAATGATAGCAAAAACATAACTTGGTTGCGGGATTCTTGTTAACCTAACAACGTTTAAATAATCTTCGAGAATAAAGCAAGTTACAGTCCATGAAGTGATCTAAATTGCTCCTTTAATGCTTCGATAGAGAATATTTATTAAAAATGCATTTTCTCATGTTGAGGAGACAGTTTAAGTCAACTGAACAAATTCTAAGAAATAAAGAATTGGGCTTAAAAATGAATCAACTATTCTCCCTACAGCTATGGACAAATAGTAGAGCTGATTGTGTTCTTTAACCTTGGTATGACAACCAGTCTAAGAGAAGGAAAACTCAGATTGAAGCCTGTTAATATCCTTTTGAATATTGACCTTGTGTCGCATCAAGCCCATGTGGACGGGCTGCTAAATACAAATATAATGCCGGTTGTTGAATGCTTACAAAACAAATCTCATAATATAAAACATAGGTGTTCTGTGTGTACATCAGGGTGTCTGTACTCATAATATTTTAAAAAGAAAAAAATCAAAGAAAGAAAGGAAGAATGAAAGAAAGGAAAGTGAGATCTCTGATTTTCTTTATTGTAATCTTTAAAGAAAGAAAGAAAATTAAAGTGAAAAAGGAAGAAAGAAAGAACGAATCATGTGATGTGTAGCTTGCTACACTGAAAGAGAAAAGAAAAGAGATAAGTCAGCAGTCATAAAAGCGGGCTGACTTGAGAACTGAAAATAGAAAGAAAGAAAGAAAGAAAGGTGAGATATCTGGTGTTTTAGTTGGTATTTTTTTTAAATTTTAAAGAAAGTAATGAAAGTAAAAGAGAAAGAAAGATAAAATAAATTGAGTGATTTGTAGATTCTCAGGGTCGAAGAAGACTCCAAAAGAAAGTAAAACAAAGAGAGACGTATCCACGGAATGATTTTGAAAGTTATGAAAAGTATTGTTTCAATGTTGTTTAAACAGTCATGAGGAGGAAAATATTTCCTAAATTGGAAAATGTTCCGCATAGAAAGAAATTCTATCATTTTTTTTTGTTAAAAAAATCCTGAATTAATTTTTTTGTATTATGAAAAGAAGTTTCCTAGGAGTATTTTTGAGTCATTTTTTCGCGTTTCATGTGGATTTTTGCTCATCATATTATGAGATACCTATTAATGGAATCATCAGTTCATATAGAAAAAAATTTGCAATTCTTTTATTTTTCATTCATTTAGTAATTTTGATATAAATAGATATTATTCAATCGTCATTATAGACGGGTGTATTCTAGTTAAAATAATAGGATAAATAGCCGTTTGCGTCTAAATTATACTGAGTATTTTTTTTTTAATGGATGAATATTGCTTACTTAAGAATTCTTCCTTGGTTGATCCTCCGTCATTTTTCTTCCCACATGGTATTTCATTGGCTGCCAAGGAATAATTATGCACCATCCTCAGCGTGGAAAATTTCGAAAGCCATGTGCTGATGTAAAACCAATTAGAGGACGGCATAAAAAGATCAACTTCATGACACGTTGAACTTTCACGGCTACTGGTACTAAGTATTATCATTAATTAAGGCACACTTATCTTATGTTAGTGTGGCCGGATATCAGGCAAGGTTCAGAAGCTATTATACGTACTTGGTTGATTAGAATTCGTAAGACATGTGATATTTGATTTTAATTACAATTAATTAACTGAAGGAAGTTAATTAATTATAGATATATATAGTACCGTAACGGGCAAAAGTGCTCTGCCATTTGTGACTATTGTAAAATTCTAATAATTTCGAACTTATTAATGGATGATTTGTACCATATTTTCAATAAAATAATGATTGGTTCTATTCGAACCATTTCTATTTTGGACAGGATGTGACACAAGGTTACTTTTCAAGCAGAGTAGAGCTAGTTTGAATTCAGAGTCTCCTTCTCCCAAATTGATTGCCTAATTAAACCTAAAGAATCTAGACTACCCTACTATTTACTGATATGGGTGACAGAGAACAGACGGATTCATGCTTTTACTACGGGTACTAGCGCGAAGAAAAACGCAATAGCCTAGACCAAGATTTGAACTCGGGGCACTAATTTTATTTCCTACCACCTTAACCGTTATACTAAACACGCCTCCACACTTGCAGGTATTTAAAATAAATTAATGGACGACTATTTATGATGGCAGAGATGACAAAAACTTTTATAATGAAAAGGTAATAATCCTATTTACCTAAACCCCTCCGCTCGGGCAGGATTTGACACAAGGTCAATTTTTTAAGCGAAGTTTAACTGGTTTGAATTCAGAGTTTTCCTTCTCCTAGACTAGTTACCTCACCATGGCTGAAGAACCTAGTCTGCACTACTATTTACCCATAGCTGGAGGAAGAATAATTGGATTCATACCTTTCCCAAGTGTAACAGTGTTATGTGAAATGCAATCAGTCTCAGCCAGGATTTGAACTCGTGTCGCCGTGTCCATTTCCTACAACGATAACCATTACACCACGGGCACCTCCATGAAAAGGTAATAATGAATTGAATAATGTTTGCCAATGTGATATTTTAGCCACTTTCATAAAAATCAATATTATGAATTAATTGAATTGCAAAATTAATGTTAAAATGATATCGGATATATTGTATTCTGTTGAACAATATCAACAATGGACTAAGGTCATATTTAAGGATTTCGCAATACTATTTCTAATAGTTTATGGCACTTGTACTTCCGTGACAGCGTGATTTTCAAAATTCATTTATAACCTAAAATAATAGTTTGGAATAAAGATACCTTTAGAAATAATTATAGTAAAGCAATTAATCATATAAGAATTCTTTTTACAGCATAGCAATCATTTCGGATTTCAAAATCTTCAAATGGGGGTGTCCTCATGGCGTAATGGTTAAAGTGATGGACTGCGGAATCGTAGTACGCGAGTTCGTACTCCAGTCGCACTATTACGTTCACTTGGGAAAGGTATGAACCCCCTTATCCCCCCAGCTATGGGTTAAATAGTACCACTACTGTTCTTCTCGGAGAGTGGCTTTGGCATTAAATAACTTACAAAGGTTGACATGCCATTAAACAAGGAAAACAAACCAAACCAAAATCTTCAAACATCTCTCCCCCCTCTCTCTCTCTCTCTCTCTCTATATATATATATATACGTGGTGCATTCAATAAGTTTCAAGGCTTCTTTTTACAGGCATTTAACATTGTTGTAGACTCTTGAAAATTCAGTATGTTATTGCTATATATCTTAAGAGATGACTGACCAATTTTCATGATTTCACATTCAAATAAAAAGTTACAGCAGGAATTGGAATACACCCTACTAAATCCTGATTGTCACAGCTAGTGAATTTCAAACATGCAATCTGGACGTGAGGACACTTTAGAAGAACGATATGCAATAAAATTCTGTTTTAAACTTGGAATAAAATGCCACAGTGGACCTTCTTGCTTGAATCGAGCATCAGTTTTTGAGTGGCATAAGAGATTCAAGGAAGGCCGGGAATCTGTGAGGGATGATGAGAGGTGTGGGAGGAGTAAGGATGTCAATAGACCAGAGTTGATTGGCCAAAGGGTTAGGGTTAGGGTTACTATGTCGAGGCTTTAAGGGAGTTCAGGAAGAGATTCCTAGGGAAGAGGCCAGCACTCTTCAAATCGGGTCAGTGGCATTTCCACCAGGACAATGCACCAGTCTACAACTCCATCATTGTCATAGACTATTTGACCAAGATGGGGATCAAGACAGTTCCTCAGCCTCCCTATAGTCCATACCATGCTCCCTGTGACTTTTTGTTATTCCCTAAGCTCAGAGGCTGTGAGGAAGGTTATTGACACGCTCACACAAGCGGACTTCCATGGGGCCTTCTAGAAGATGTTGGAACGGTACAACAAGTTCATTGCAACCGGAGAAGATTACTTCGAAGGGTACCAGAGTTTCACGCGTGTACTATCAACAAAAATGCCCATACGAAAAAAGTCTGGAAACTTATTGAATGATCCTCGTATATATCCGTCGAAACGTTTTGGGATACTCGGTATTTCTTTAAAAAATTTTTTTAAACGGGATATTTTTTTGTATCTGTTTATGTGAAAGATAAAATTTCTGCAAGTACAGTGTATTAGCTGACATTTTTCAGTCTTTCTTCTAGCATATACTCTCCTTTTACAACCAAAAAGTTCAAATGTGAACTCGTCTGTCCGCGATACATTTCGATAAATTATATATATTTTGTACAAGAAACTGTTTTTTGGTTTTACCCTTAGTCCCCCATTAAATGCTAATACTGGTTCAGTTAATTGAACATTGTACTTACTTTGTAGCACTGGTTGTACCTTCGTAGGTTCATTAATTTTATTTTTAAATCTTAAAATAATTTACATCAAATGGCAATACCAAAGCATCCAGTAGAGGAGACACATTGAAAATGTATTCAAATAACTCTCTTCTAAAAGTGAAATTGTAAACACGTTGCTGATCTTTAGACAGGAAGTATAACATTAGTTTGGTAGGTTGGTTGGTTGGCTGTGTTTTCCAGTATAAGAACCCTTGTGGGTTACTTAATACCAGACTCTTTATATATATATATATATATATATATATATATATATATATATATATATATATATATATATGCAAAGCTCTTAGAATGAATTGAGCACTCTGGTATCCCGGAAGGGAAAAAATGTAAACAAATTAAAGCTACTACATAATACTTAATAATTCGTGAGCTGACGTGGTTCGCTTGATGGCTGAGTGGTATGATACGAAGTCTAATGTAAAGTTGGGCGGGTTTCGATCCCAGCTTGAAGCGTCCTACGAAGAGTTCTGAGACAACGAACCAGTCTGTCTATGGATGACTCTCTCTCTCTATGATCTGTAAACGAATAGTTTGAAGGTAACAATTCTTAAACGAGTAGCGCCCTCCCCTACACCTCAGTGTAGTAGCTACTGAAAAGGGAGCCTTCGGATCACTCTTGACCAAGGTCACCAACTTTACTTTTACTTTTAATAAAATGGAAGTTTTTGAGGCAAATATAACTCTGCCCATATTTACCAACCCCTCCGCTCGGGCAGGATATGACGCAAGGTCAATTTTTAAGCGGAGTTTAACAGGTTTCAATTAAGAGTTTTCCTTCTCCTAGACTAGATGCCTCACCAAGGCTGAAGAACCTAGTCTGCCCTACTATTTACCTATAACTGGAGGGAGAATTATTGGATTCATACCTTTCCCAAGGGTATTAGTGCAATGTAATCAGTCTCGTCGAGGATTTGAACTCGTGTCGCCGTGTCCAATTCCTACGAAGATAACCATTACACCACGGGCACCTCAAATATAATTCTGCCAGGCTTTGATAGAAACACCGTTAATGAAGAAGATGCTACTTTAAATAAAATAATTATTATTTAATAATCATTTAGAATATAATATAAATAACTACAGACATTTTGATGTCAGTAGTGATGTAGTTTCTCTTACAGACAGACACTCTCATGATCTCTATTTTTATAAGAGTCACAATATTACTCAGTTTTATCTGGAGTAAAGCTGAGTTTTTGAATGCTAATTTTCGATGATTTAATCCACGTTAATTTATTTGCACAACTGAATTGTCTTGTTCAGTGTATATGCATATAAAATATATGACTGAAATACCAGCTGCTCTCTAAATCTCTGTCTTAGAATCACTTTCGTAATGAGTGGAGCAAAACGCATGTTATCTATTGAGAATATTGGTGTAAATGTTTGAATAAAAACCGGATCTACAAATTTTTATAGCTTTAAATTGAGAGAAAAGTTTGTTGAAAAACAAAAGTGACAAAATATTCTGTGGTAAGCAAAGATAATATGTCAGAGCGTAAATATTTTTTAAATAGGAGGAAAGAATGAGCAAGAAGGAGAACATCGTTCTTCGCTGCTCCCTTCGACTTCACTAAGAAACTACTCGGCGATAAGCGAAGCGGCCAGCTAAAATGCCCAGCGGAAGACATGAACACCTATCTCAGAGATACCTTGAGTGACCCTAGCAGGGACAAAGAACTAGGCCATCTGGAAGCCTTCATTAGGCCGAACCAGCCAACGACTGAATTTGACTGTGAGGATCCAAGCTGGAAGGAAGTGAGAGACGTAGTGAAGGCAGCTCGATCAGCCTCAGCTCCAGGTCTTAGCGGAGTTCCATAATGCGTTTACAAACGCTATTCGAGTCTCCTCCAGCTTCTGTGGAAGATTCTAAAGGTGATATGGTGAAGGGGAAGAGTTGCAGACCAGTGAAGATTTGCAGAAAACTTCAAAGACATATATTTGTTTCGGAGTATTTTTTGTTGTTGTGTACTGAGAGTAAAATCTTTTTCAGCATTTTATTGCGGCGACTGAAGAAATTTCTGTTGGAGAATAATGACATTGACACTTCTGTACAGAAAGGCGGGATTCTAGGTTTTCCGGAATGTCTCGAGCATACTGGAGTCATTACCCAGATATTGAGGGACGCCAGAGAAAGTAGGGGAGGCCTCGTCAAAAATTTATATTCAAAATATGGTTGGATCTCGTGAACGTATACGGTTCCATTCCGCATAAATTAGTAGAGGAAGCCCTAAAGAGACACAATGTACCTGGCAAAATCAGCATATTAATCCTGGGTTATTATGATAATTTTCAGATGAGAATCTCCTCCATGATAATAATTTCCGACTGGCTGTATGGCACTCGAGAGGGGTATTATTACTGGCTGTACGCTCTCAGATACCCTCTTCACCCTAGCCATAAATATGATTGTGAAATAGGCTGAAATCGAGTGTCGAGGACCAATGATAAATACGAGAGAGTGCGAGCCTCCGATCAGAACGTATATGGACGACCTAACTGTTACAACAACATCGGTTAATCCTACGCAGCCTTGAGAAACTGAGAGCGTGGGCGAGGATGAAGTTCAAGCCTGCTAAATCAAGGTCGATCATCATGAAGAAAGGGAGAACGGTTGATAACTTCCGTTTTTTACTATTGGGAACAACGATACCCACCTTCAGGGAGTTTTCCGTGAAGAGGCTAGGAAAGATTTTCAACAGTACATTGAAAGACACCAATGCGACCTGGAGTTATGGCTGACCAGAGTCGACAAATCCAATCTCCCAGGCCGTTTCAAAGCGTGGGTATATCAGCACGAGGTACTCCCCAGGATTCTGAGGCTATTATTTGTTAATGACTCCCCAATGACAATAGTAGAAGCCATGGAAAGGATAATTAACGGCTACCTCCGAAGAATTAACTTTTGCGAGGAGTTGTTGAAATATATATATATATATATATATATATATGTCATACACACTCGCACAGAATTTATGTATATATTCATACAAGCATATTAAGACAAAGTAAAATTGCAAAATTAAGCAGTGAAAGGTCCATAACAAATATACACACATATTGAATAAGAATAATGATTATAAAACTAACAGAATAATAATTATAAAACTTACATGTCAAATTTGAAATCATTTGGAGATGTTTTCATTTATATATATATATATATATATATATATAATGTCATCAACAGACAGACTGTTTCGATGTGTCATAACTCTTCAGTGTGGCTAGAAACGCTAGATTCCCGAAATTGGGATCGAAACCCGGCTGACTCAAACGCTAATATATATATATATATATATATATATATATATATATATATATATATACAAATTTCATTAAACATAATAGACATTTTATGTCTACATATTTTCTTCTGGATCCGTTCGAATTCCCGTATTACTTTTATCGTGTTCGGAGGGAAGAAGAAAATATGTAGACATAAAATGTCTATTATGTTTAATGAAATTTGTATTAACGAGGAAATGCTGCCAATATGTATATATATATATATATCGGGTGTTTCAGAAAAATTGATACCATTGTAATCTAATAACTTGACCAATTCTTTTCGCAGTGATCTCAGACTTTAACAGCATGTCCAGTAACATTACAAAATTCTCTTTAATGTTTTTTTCTTTGTAGGTATAGAAATACTATTTACAGGAAAAGAAAACGCGTTTGAACATTACACATAGATTTTGGAACGGTTTCTGCAGATGCTCTTAAAATTTGATATCAGTTGAACGAGAATTGATTAAATCATTAGATTACGAAATAATGTCATTTTTTCTGAGAGACTATTGCATTTCACATAGCGCTTATAACCTTGGGAAAGATATGGATCCAACTTTTCTACGACCTGCTATGGGTAAATAGTAAGGCAGACTGGGATCTTTAACCTTGGTAATGGCAATCGACCTTGTTGATGGAAACCTCTTAATTCAAACCTGTTAAACTCTCCTAAAAATTGATTTTGTATTCCATCGTATTTGTGCGGAGGGGTTGTTTATATACATGCATATTCACCCATGTGACGTCATCCCTATATGAACAGCTTTTCACGTGACCATATCATGTGAAGCTTTTGTTGCGTTAAGTTAATGGCTACCCTTAGCACCTATTAGTATGTACGTTAAATTTGGTTATATAAAACCGTTTGGCTGAAAGACAAACTAACTCTTCACAATAAATGATATAGACACGTGAAAATCCTTACAATAGCATTACTATATCGATTAGTGTTGCGTTCTGGTTAGTGAACTCTTGTAATATTAAATAAAGGACAAACCACGATATGAGAGGAAATAGAGATATATTCCCAGGAAAAAGTATACACAATAGAGAGACTATGAATAGAGAAGAACATAGGATTAGTGAATATAGAATAAAGATATAGTCCAACGATAGTATTGGCTTCTTTGTTACGGTAGCAAGTAAAGTGATCTAGTGCGATCTCCAGTCTTCAACGCTCTAATACTATTCCTATAAGAAGCTGCTCATCACCTTCTAGTTTGCCCTGGTATTAGTTGCTACTGCTATATATAGCAGATGGACTAGTTCATTGTGTGGAAAACAATTAGCATCAGTATATATATATATATATATATATATATATATATATATATATATATATATATATATTCATGTAAGTGTGTGTAAAATGAAATAAATCAGACAAATATGTGGAAAAGATAAATGGAAGAAAGATATATACTTGATGTGGATGAAAATTTATTTTTTTTGTCGACACCTGTTTCGGCTAAAATTTAGCCTACATACAAGATATTCTATTCAAAATTATTTTTGGCATAAAAATAAAATTATAATAATAGTAGAAATATATATTTAGCTAGCCAGATGAAATGTCGTCTTCAGGGCCAAGGTTTAGGATTTTAGAAAAAACGAGTAAAACAGGAAAATATACTTAAAACAGATTACGTCATTGAATGGAATCTTTTTTGAAAACAGCAACATCGTATTGTGGTTTGAGAAATTTTTAACGCTTCTCAATTTAAAGAATCCAGAAAAACAGCCCAGTATTATTAATGGATGTTGAAATCTTTTAGCATCATTTTTGCTAAAAATGGTTATATCTTATAGACCCTGATCTTTGGAATATATATATATATATATATATATATATATATATATATATATATGTCATTTCTCTCAATTCATCCACCTCTTGATATCTCTATCTCTACCCATGTGATCATCCTCAGTCACATATCTGATAAAGTTTTAGTCGGTTTTTATCCATTTTGTGATCTTAGACCTTTATTATATATATATATATATATATATATATATATATATATATATGTGTGTGTGTGTGTGTTTTTCTCTATATATGTATAAGTCCCATTTTCAGATAATATAAGCGTATATCTACCTCCGTTTATTGAAATCTATCTCATCATTGCCATGTATGACTAGCCATCTCTTATTGTGCACTAAAGTAGATACACAAACTTATCTATCTATCTATCTATCTATCTATCCTCTTTTGTGGGTGTTCTATCTATCTATCTATCTATCTATCCTCTTTTGTGGGCATTCTTTTTATCTCTCTCTCTCTCTCTCTCTCTCTCTCTATCTATCTATCTATCTATCTATCTCTCTCTCTCTCTATCTATCTATCTATCTATCTATCTATCTATCTCGGTCCCTTCATACATATGTACTCATACGTGTATCAACCAGTCTGTTTATGTTAAAGGTTGGCCGTCTTTATCAATAATGCGTCCACGCATACAGCTGAGGAGGAATTACTTCTTTCTGCACACACACACACACACACACACACACACACACACACACACACACACACACACACACACACTCAAACGACAAAGCATCCTTCCAATTGAGCACAAGCAGCAAAGGAGACGAAACACTAATCAAATATATTATGGAAGCTCATAACAGATAAATATTGTATGGTAAGAACAAATTCAATTTTAGCAACTATCTTGTTTGCTAGAGATAAGAACCAGAAGGCCAGGTCTCCGGGCGATGCGCGTATGTACGCATGTGCATATGTGTTGGGATAGTGTTTCTTTGTGTGCAAGTGAGTGGGAAGAAGTTGATTGACGAGTAAATGTCTATGTGCATCTTTGCTTGTTTTTATACACGGCCTCATTTCTCATGCAAGATATCATTATGAACATTGAACCTTTTCACCTGAATGTTTCAGTATCGAATGATTATTGTATTCAAGTTCAAAATAAAACCCCTTATTTCTGTGAACAATCTTTAAAAAACATGAGTATACATTTCTAAAGATAAGATATTAATTAACAACTACATGTGACTAATTTGTTTCTCAAATGTTTATTAATTATTCACACTAACTATACAGATTCTATGATTGATTTTTATTTTTAGATTAAGTATTATTAATTTCTTCCGAGCTGTGGAAGTGTCGGTACCACTGTATGGGTGCACCACCTGGACTCTAACGAAATGCATGGCGAAAAAGGTTGATGGGATCAACATAAAAATGCTTATTGCTATTTTGAACAAACCCTGGAAGCAGCATCTCACAAAGCTGCAGCTATACGGTTACTTGCTGAACATCTCACAAACCATCCAAGTCAGACGAACAAAATATGCTGAGCACCCAAGTAAGGACGAACTCATAAGTTACATTCTCTTATGGACTCGTACACACGGACACACTTGCAACAACTTACATATATCAGTTTTGTGCAGACACTGGATGCCGTCTGGAGGATCTGCCAAAAGTGATGATTGAGAGAGATAATGATGAGGCATTAATTATGATTAATTTTTTTCTTTCTGAAAGTATTCTTTTGATTAATTGTAAAATAGCGCACTAGCTTTTCTTAAATATTCTTCACATCCTCAAATCTTACATTTGATTCTACCGACATGCCAACCTGTATAGGATTATTCTATACCAAGAATTTAAGGAATAGCGTTCATTATACGTTTTTTACTTACATTTTTTGTGTAGTTGTTTCTTAAGAGCTTTTTTTTGCCCAGAACTGGAGCCTCACCATCGGATGCAATTTAGAACACCCCTTTTTGTGGAGTTTTTAACGCTCTATTTGGGATAGAGTCAGTGTATTCTAGGCCTCAGTGACAGTGAAAGGGTTGAAATTTAAATAAGAAATTGTTATAATAACAGTAAAATGAATCTTTAGAAATGAGGAGTAGTCCCTGTGGGGTAGTGGCTAACGTGCCGGACTGCTACATTGTAGTAAGCGAGTTCCAACTCCTGTTGCGCTATTACGTTCACTTTCGGACGAATACTCTTGAGAAAGGTATGAACCCCCTTATCACACAACTATGGCTTAAATAGTACCACTGCCGTACTTCTAAAAAGGTATCTTTGGTATTATATAACTCACGAGGTTTGATATGGCATTAAACAAAGAAAACCACACAAAACTCAGAACCGGTGGTTATGGTACTCCTTTTTATTTAAAAATTTAATTCAACAATTTAATATTAATAAAAAAAACTAACTTTTTTTCTTCTCTAAGGATTGATTTAGCATTAAATAACCCACGAAGGTTGATATGCCTTTAAACAAAGAAAACCACCCCAAACATAGAACTGATGGTTAGGGTACTCTTTTATTATTCAACAATTTAATTTTAATAAAAAAAAACGAACTTTTTTTTCTCTAAGGATTGATTTAGCATTAAATAACCCACGAAGGTTGAAATACCTTTAAACAAAGAAAACCACCCCAAACATAGAACTGATGGTTAGGGTACTCTTTTATTATTCAACAATTTAATATTAATAAAAAAAACAACTTTTTTTCTTCTCTAAGGATTGATTTAGCATTAAATAACCCACGAAGGTTGATATGCCTTTAAACAAAGAAAACCACCCCAAACATAGAACCGATGGTTAGGGTACTCTTTTATTATTCAACGATTTAATTTTAATAAAAAAAACCTTTTCGAAAAACCAAGCATTCAGAACGATGAAATATGATTAAATAAATGTATGTTGCTTACAATAAAATTTGAAGCTAAGCTATTTTTTTTTTCAAATACTTCAGAGCCTTGATCATCCCAGAATTTTTATGGAAAACCATTGTATAACCCTGATGGCAAGTTGGCCGAGGGTATAGAATACACTAACTACATCTTTGCAGAAGAGCAATAATCTCTCAACGAGTGTCTTGATGGTGGGCTCCAGTAGTAGTGCAGCTTTGGATAATGCAAAGTATTCCTTCATTGATTGTTTGATATTTAAACTGGGTGCAAACAAATGAATTATGCTAAACTGAATTGCTTGAAATAGAACAGTTTGATTGTTTAACTGTGTGTAAACAAATCACTTATGTTTAATTGAATTGTTAGTGATACATTGCAATACTTAGAACAATTTAACTTTGTTGAGTCATGCTAAACTGAATTGTTAGAAATAGAACTGTTACACAATTCAACAGATTGTATTTACAAAATGATTTTAAAAAAATCATATATTTAATATGTATGAAAAACAGGAATCGGCATTAAATAATAAAAAATGGTTGATATGCAATAAAACCAAACTAAACCAAACCGAACCTGATAGTATGTTTAAACAATGTTTTTACTATGAATTATCGGAAACAATATAGAGCAGGAAAGTTCTTAGCCTGTCCAAGATGGTAATGATTTAGAGCCATGAAATGCATATTCTATTCTACATATTCATCCTGCTGTTAAATCTACATGTTAAACCGTTTCTTAAATTTCTTTAGTCCTTTAAAATGTAATGATTTAAAAGTAGATCATTTTCATCTTTGTTTGGCCGAGGACTTTTCAATACCCCTCGAAATTAAGAAACAAAATCATACCGAAATGTTCCAAAAGGTTATCAGAAAAATAAAGGTAAAAGAATAAATAGTAAGACACACTATGTTCTTTAGACTTGGTTAGACAACCAGTCAAGGAGAAGGAAAACTTTGAATTCAGACACGGTTTTCTCTAATTAAAAAATGAATTGACGTTGTGCTACATCCTGCCCGCATCGAAGGGGCTGGGCAAATATATACAGTTTAACATAAAACAAAATAAAAGAAAAAATATTTACCAATTATTTGTAAACTATCTTATGAAGTTTATTTTGATCAGTAGAAAAAAAAACTTGAATTTTTGTAGGGAAATATATCATTTTTATAAATCAAAGATAAAATATATTTTCTGTAAAAATCAGTGAGTAACACTTTAAAGATTCATCGATTTAAACACTTTTTTTTCCCCCGATTGTTAGTCCAAACTAAGTAATGGTACTATGTCAGTATAATAAATTTAGCGACCGCAGTCGAGGGTGGCCCGAAGGCTCCCTTTTTAATTGATCCAACACAGAGGTGTAGGGAAATGCGCTACTCCTTTCCCTGGATTGCTCCACTTTACCCTTGATGTGTACTTTATAATGTCGAGTGTTAAGCAAGGAGGCATCACGTACCATTTTTTGAGTCTTCGGTATGACTCCACCTGGTCTTCCGGGCTATACACTTTATGTACTTATTGTAAATATTCAGCTTAAAATAATACCTATAGAAAAATTAGTAATACTTAATTAAATAGGACTAATTACTCTAGTAATTTATGTTTTCCAGATGATTTTTCTTTATATTTGATGCTAGCCTTTTGCTAAATTACGTTTAGAACTTACCTCACGACCAGAATTATATATATATATATAATTTTGGTGGTGAGGAAAGTTCATAACAGGATGGAAATAAATTTATAATCCTAATGTGACCGGTTTGTGTTTTTTCTTAATGAAATTATTGCTCTGCAATGTCTGTTACATTGAGCTCTTTACCAAGAAAATTTAAATGTTCACTTTTGAATAGTCTTCTGGTCCTGATGGAATTACTCCCAACTCCGGTTTAACTCGACAAAATAATACTTATATATATATATATATTAAATATATATATATATATATATATTAAAAAAAATATATATATATATATTAAAAATTTGTTTGAATGAAAACGGTTGACTTTCAAATAAACTAGCTCTTCCCAATTATTTATATAGATACGTTATAATCTTTAAAAAACATATCACGTAACATGTACAAACGGTATGACAGTAAACTACATCTGAGGGTGATACTCTAATCCTGGGGTTTGGAGACTGCCCTTTCATTACTCCCAGGTTAACTCTGACACAGAGTGGTAGTACCTGTTAGGGTCCCATCTAGAAGTCAAATAGAAGTGTTCAATCATTTACAAAGGATTATGATTATTAGTTATTTGAAACTATACAATTGTATGCAAATCGTTTGTATTAAAAAAAAACTTTATGAATATAATTAGTAATGTTAAATAGCTATAAGCTATACGTGAAATCATTTAAATGTGTGCTAACAAATGATTGATATTAAAGAAAATTATGAATTTTGGGATAAGAATAATTGAAACCATATTATTGAATGCAAACAAAGGAGCCCGGGCTCGTATAAATATAGTTTTACACACAAACTATTTGTTTACAAATCTTATATATATATATATATATATATATATGTATGTGTGTGTGTGTGTGTGTGTGTGAACCTGATTTGGTGTTAAATAACCCACAGCGGTTGATACGCCATAAAACAACAAAACAAAACAAAACTAAAGCCATACCAAAGTTAAAGAGCCCAGTCTGCCCAACCATTTACCAAGTATTTGTCGCTGCCTCCGACCAGACACGACTTGACACAAGGTCAAAAGCCCGAAGGCCGATTAAAGTGGAGATAAAGGGGAGGGGAGGTCGGGAACGAATCGAGACTCGAACCCTGCTTGTCAGTGCTGCTCATCGGCTCACTTAGTGCAATGTGAGCCTGATGAGGCAAGCAGTTTCACGAACGCAAATGTGGGTCCGGGCACGTATGCCAGTTAACGGCTTAAACTAGACGCTTGGTCTAGTGCCGTGCATGGGGGTCGAAGGAGACAAAAATGCAGCTCGCCCACCCGAAGGTAGCCTAGTCGAAACTAGGTGCCTAATTAAAGGCCTCAAGTCTGCCATTGTTCCATTTCCAGGGCCACGCTCCGGACCGAAGTCCAGAACAGGCCCCGGGGCGCTCGCCAGGAGCGTGCCCGCCCCTGCCCAACCATTTACCCATAGCTAGATGAAGAATAGTTGGATTCCTACCTTTTCCGAGGTTATTAACACTATGTGAGATGCAAACAGCCTCGTTCAGAATTTGAACTCAGGTAGCCAAGTTTATATCCCACGACAATAACCATTACACCACGAGCGCCTTTTATAAAGCCTGAGAAGCTGTTATAGTCTCTTCTAATTCTATTTTATAAGTAAAGTAAAGTTGGTGACCTTAGTCGAGGGTGACCCCGAAGACCCCTTTTCAATAGCTACCACACGGAGGTGTAGGGGGGAGCCACTCCATTTCCAGGATTGCTTTAACCAATAACCTTATAATGCTGAGTGCTCGACAAGGCGGCATCAAGTACCATTTTTTGAGTCTGTGGTATGACTTGACATGGGATTGAACCCCGGTCTCCAGCACCATTGGCGAACACTCTACTCATTAGGCCAATGACCTTCCCTAGTAAGTCAGTGATGAGAACAGAAGAAATGAGGACATGACTTCGGATCATTGGAGGTATGTTTGGAGTAATGGTTATTATTGTTCGTTGTAAGAAATGGAATTGGCAACCCGATTTCAGTTTAGGAGAAGGAAAACTCTAAATTCAAACCCGTTAAAAATTAACCTTATGTCAAAACATGTTCGTGACGTAAGAATTGGTTAAATACTATCAAATGTCATACAAGAAATTTTCAGAAAATTATTTTATATTTGGTGCCGTGACCAGGATTGACCCTGTTTAATTATCACGGCGGATCTTGTCGCATCTGTGCCTCAGAATCCAGAGTCGACCCTGGCTACGTTTGATGGTTCAAAACACAGGATCGAAACTCAAATAATTCACCGGCACAACGAAACCTCACCCAGAAAACAACCCAGGAAGACATCAGCTCAACTACAGTCACACAGCCACTCAAAGAAAATTAACCTGGAAAAATCCACAGAGTCGGGGTAAGTGACTATTTTCCTTTGCTTCTCTACATTCATTGTGCAGATTTGATTCATTTCTAAAAAGCTACTAAGTGTTTGTTTTTTTAATACAATGGCTACTTCCCGTTCAAGCATTTCCCCTATGTTGGTAACAGCTGGATCGAAGGTCCCAATTTTTACTGGAAGGCCGACTGACTGCTAATGGCGTTAAAGAAAAAACAAAGGGTCCATGATCTAACGGACGCCGAATTAATTAACTTAGCCTATGACTATTCATATGGGATCGTATCCGAATGGTTTGGAAGCTATCTTGACGACCATCCAGACACTTCCAGTAAAACCTTATTCGATGAAATCACAGCACAGTATGGAGAATTTATAAACCCTGCTGATGCTGCTCGAGCGTTGATTAAGGTGACGCAAGGAAAAAATGAATCGCTTGCGGAGTTAGCGAGTCGAATGTCAAGTCTTGCGAGGATGGCTTATAGGGACTCTGAGCTGAGAGAAGGGTCAGCTGTACAAGTACAACTGGCCGAATTCTTCATTGATGGGATAAACAATTCCTTCATTAAGGAAGATGTGGCAAGAGCTAACCCGAAGACACTGTCGGAAGCCTTGTCATCAGCCAGAGAAAGCGAAAGGCTCTATGAGCGACTTCGGGGCTGCCGTGAAAATGAAAAATCTCATAATAAATTTTCAGGTAGGAATTATTGGCGACAGGAGGGAATAGGCTCTCATACGGTACTAAGGGAACCAAAGGCGGAGGGTTACCATAGAAAATGGGCTGGAGAGAGTCATGGTTGTTACAGCTGTAGACAACCAGTACATGAAAAAAAAAAGGGAATGCTCCAAGTCAGCAAGAACGCTGGAATTGTGACGAACAAAAGTGCCCGAGGTCCGAAGGCGGGAATATAACTTACCCGACTTCAGAAAAACGAAAAACCAAGACGCCGGCATAAACTAAAAGTCACAAAACTAACCATATTCACTCATTAAAGAAAGAAAAGAATAAGGTTACTTTAGCTCCGAAAATAAAAACGAATTCAAAGGATTCCTGCTCGACACGGGAAATGGTTAATAGTCACAATAAAAAAAGAGCAGAAGAATATGAATTATTCACACAAGGCTCAGACATGATGTGTAGGGTAGATATCATGAGCAAGCAGGTAGAAGCATTGATAGACTCCGGATCAGAAGTCTCGCTTCTAAAGTCCTCAATTTTTGAAGGCCTAAAAAATAGCAAAATGAAATTGAAAGGTTCAGACTTAACAGTAACTCAAGCAAACGGACAAAAAATGAGACTAAATGGTATGATCCATCTACATATTAAAATCGGAAAGATTGAGACTGGTTCAACACTATACATTGCACCTGACCTAGACCAAACCATGATTTTAGGGGAAGATTGGTTAAAAATAAATAAAGCTCAGTTATGTTTTAATCCGAATCGACTAACGATAAAGGGGGTAGAAATTCCCTTGGGTAGTAAAACCAGTGGGGAAACTAAAATCTACACTGTGGATAGTGTAAAGTTACCCCCACGAACTGCTATTTCCTGCGCAGCCAAACTAATCCCTTCAGAGCCAAATGAAGAAAACCTATACCAGGTGATTTCAACGGAGGAGGTAATTCCAGAGGAGGAAGAAATAGTCTTAGTTGAATCGATAGTAAAAGAAAATGAGAAGGGGAAAATTCCAGTTATGTTGGCAAACTTGGGTAATAGAACAATAAGTGTCCCCAAGGGTGAAAGATTGGGAAGGGTAGCACCAATAAGAATTCGTAAGCAAGTTAAGTATATTGAGAAACGCCCAATTAAGAGAAGCGAAACTACAATCGATCCTAGGGACATCAACTTACCCAATGAACATAGAAGATAGAGGATTTAATTCAGGAAAATATAGATGTTATCGCTAACTCAGATAAGGAATTGGGACGAACTCAGTCGGTTCAAATGAAAATAGATACTGGAAATAACCCACCTATAAAAATAAAACCCTACAGAACACCAATACACAAAAGAAAGTTAGTAGAAGAGGCTGTCAAAGAAATGTTGGAAGCTAAGGTGATTGAACGATCCCGATCTCCTTGGAGCTTCCCAATCGTAGTGGTTGTCAAAAAGGATGGAGGACACCGCTTTTGTGTAGATTTTAGAGCCCTTAACAACATAACTAAGCCCCTTGCTTACCCACTACCATTAATCGACGACATATTGGCCCTGTTAGGCAAAGCAACTTGTTTTTCCACCCTTGATTTGAGATCAGGGTATTTGCAGGTAGCTCTTGATCAAGCGGATCGAGAAAAGGCTGCATTTTTGTGCCACTCTGGGCTTTTCCAATTCAGAGTTATGCCCTTTGGGTTGGCTAATGCTCCAGGTGTTTTTCAACAACTCATGTCCATAGTATTTGGAGGGCTGGAAGGCTTTTCTATGGCCTACATAGATGACATATTAGTTTTCTCGAGCAGCATTAATGAACATTTCCAACACCTTCAGACAGTGTTTAACCAGCTAAGAAGACATGGGTTAAAGATAAAATTAGCAAAGTGCCAGTTCCTGATGGCAGAAACCAAGTATTTGGGATTTGTCATAAATAAACAAGGAATCAAGCCAGATGATGATAAAGTCAAAGTAATTCGCTCGATGCCAGAACCTAACACTGTTAGACAGGTCAGGGGTTTTATAGGCGCTATCGGGTATTACCGAAGATTCATACCTGCATTTTCAAGAATAGCTACCCCTCTTATAGCTCTCACAAAAAAAAAAAATGCTCGTTTCAAGTGGACAAATGATTGTCAGATTTCATTTGATACGCTAAAAGATCAACTCTTAACCATTCCACTATTGGTCTACCCAGACATGAATAAACCAATGACACTGTATACAGATGCAAGTGATCTGTGTATTGGGGCATGTCTAACCCAACCATGTCCTGAGAAGGACGACCCTGTCCCAGGTATACCGGAGGAAGTACCAATTTACTTCCTTTCTCACAAACTAACATCTACGCAGCAGAAGTGGCCTGTCATAGAAAAGGAAGCTTTTGCTATTGTATATGCTCTCCAAAAACTCGATTATTATTTAAACGGGGCACAATTTACTATAAAGACAGATCATAAGCCTTTGAAATATCTATTAAACGCAGATTGGGCAAACAAAAAGATAAAACAGTAGGCTTTAAAAATAAGTGGATACAACTGTACCATCGAATATCTATCGGGCAAGGAAAATACTTGTGCGGATTTATTGTTGCGTATCCAGAATCAGCTAGAACAACAAATCGAACTCAAACCAATAGACAATATTGCAACTCAGCAGGCCACAAATACCCCAAAAGAACCATTGCAATTGCCATCAGTGGAGATACTTCCAGTATGATGATCGAAACTATCTTGGACAATTGTTTAGGAATTGGTCTAAAAAAATGAAAAAAATAAAAAATAAAAAAATGAAAATTTAATGTCACCATATTAATATCTGAAAAAAAAGGAAGTGAATGAATGTCTTTTTTTTTCAGGATGGACATTTAATATACATTTTATGGATATGGACATATAAATACTGAACTATAAAACCAATCCTTTTATATATGTATGCGTATGTTACCGCTAAAATTTCTTACCGACATTTAACCCTTGGTTAAATGTCTGGTAAGATGGGGTGGAGTATGACACTTTCATTTAAGTGTCAAGGAGTTGGCTGGCGAAATTAATAAAAGGAAATCAATTAATTTTATTAAATCATGATAATAAGTATTTTATTAAAAATAAATTCATTTTGGGTGTCCAAGTATTTTTTGAGAACCGTGTATAAAATAAATATCAAGTGATTAAGTACAAAAAAGTTTGAGATCCGATCAGGGCTTGTTGACCTATAAATCTGTCCCCCAAAAAATAAACATCCGCACACCTGCAAAGAGCTGTCAAAAGAGCCATCGGATTTCAAAGCGTAAACAAAAAGATGTATTTTTAAAATAGCGGACAATTTGGGTTGGTGTCACCAAGTTTGGCACAAGGCCTTGAATCACTAAATCATGGGGCAACCAACCACAGGACTGCTCCTTGTGGCCCCTCCCGATGACTGTGGCTGATTGGCCGATTGTCTAAACCAATCAGGGGCAAACCGGGGGGATTGTTACGATGTTAGCCATTGGTCGGCCGTCCCCATTGGCTGACCAATCAGAAACTGATTATTCGGGATTCGGGCCCATAAATAGAGGACACCCAAAGCGAAAAATTGAGTTGGTTCAGGAATTCGCCGCTTAAAGAACCAAATCCGTTGCCATTGCATTCGCCATTTTGACACTGCCTAATTGCAGTTAAAACTCCGCCAGTCAACTACTTTCACCCCCAGTTTGCGGTATTTGACTAAAAAGTATCTAAACAACTGTGTAAATAAACGTTTGTTACTGTTTATAACAAACGCCTTATTTTCGTCATTTTTAAAAATTTGCTTGGCAACTTTTTCTTCTCTCCAACACGAATTCCAACCTTCATCGACTGGACCTCATCCATCTTTTCTTTCCTCGGATCTGAAAGCAACGTGGGCGTGGAAAGAAACAGAGAAAGACCAGTCGACACATGTGGTAATCACGAGACCAGCGGCCAACTAGGTGTCGTGAAGCTATAGTACCACATCTGTTATATTTGATTTATCTCTATTCATTATTATTGAAGATATCAAAATGTTGCAGAGGGGTTAAGTGAATTCATATAAAAAAGAAAGAAAGGAAAAAATCTGTTGTAATTCAGATTATGATGTAATACAATTTTTTTGTCTGAAATAAAAATGTAATCATCATCATCATCATATCGTGCTGGTAGCACGGATATCCCTGACCCTCTCTCGCCACTCCTCCCTATCGTTCATCGCCCTAGGTAGGTCTTCAGGACAACACCCTGTATCCTCACATAGCTGCTGAATGTACGTTCGAGCTGGTCGCCCTGCTTTTGCGCGGCCATGTGTGGGGATCCATAAGAGTACATCTCTTATGAGTTCATCTCTGCTTCTCCAGCAGTGTCCTGCATGTCTGGTTCGTCTAACTTGAATAGTTTTCGTGATAGGGGGCAGGTGGCCATACAGTTGGTGTCTTGTGGGGTGTTGCTGCCAGGACTTGTTCAGGATTGCACGCAGCATTCTTGTGTAATTGCCATCTAGTTTCTTCTCCAGCCGTTTTGTTAGCGTCCATGTAGTGCATCCATATAGCAGTATCGATGTGACCGCTGCCTGGAAGAAACTGCGTTTCATTTTATCGGTTAGGTCTGATTTCCATATAATCGATAGCCTATTGATAGCTGTCCATGCTTTCCTTAGCCTTGTTTCGATGTCCTTTTCGGTTGATTCGACGCTGCTTCCTAGGTACGTGAATTTGTCTACTAGTTTAAGTGGGGTTCCTTCTAGAGTGGAGATGTCCCCCGTTTGGTTATAGCACATGTATTCCGTTTTGTGTGCATTAACATAGAGGCCTATGCTTGCTGCTGCTCGTTCCAAACTATGCAAAAGTGTTTCGGCTTGGTCAGGTGTATTTGCCAGTATCGCTATGTCATCGGCGTAGTCGGCGTCGGTAATTGTTGTTGCGGGGTATCTTCTGCTTCTTTTCTTCGTCAGTTCGAAGCCATTCTCTTTGATTTTGTCAATCGATGTTCTAAGTACGTAGTCTAGACAAATGATAAAGAGGTACGGGACCAGCGTGTCCCCTTGTAGTACTCCTGCTACAATGTCAAAGTATTCTGTGTCTCCATCCGGTGATCGTATTTTTACTTTAGTGTTTCTATAGAGAATCATTATTGCCGCTACGGTTTCTTTAGGTATGCCGTACCAATCACTAAGAAAGCTATTTTTTATCGGAAGGTGGGAAAATTCGGGCTATAATTTGTGTTCAGTAAGGAAAACTTTCAATTGAAACTAGCTTTACCTCACTTAAAAATTGACCCTGTGTCACACCCTACTAATGACGGGTGGATTGGGTAAATGTAGAATTCGGATCATTTATTGAATGGGAACTTGGACAATATTTTAGAATATGGTCGAAAAAATATTTTACGAAATCTTTGTTTATGAAAAATGATAATCTAGTTTCGGCGATCATAAGGATTAATCTCCTGAAATTTTTATTGAATCTTATTGATATTTTCTTTGACTCATATAAAACACGTATTTCAAGAGAAAATGTTAAAATAAATTTTGGAAAAGGGATCGTTTCAAAGTATTCGTAAATATAAATACTTAATAATAATAACATTGAAGATTGCTTGATTGCACCAATAGGAGGACTCGAGAACTACACTAAAAAGAGCAAGGAAGGACTAATAACAACACTTACAACATTAGGGCAAATCGAACAGCAATATATAGATGGGAAGAAAAGCAACTGTACGGATATTTCAAGCAATAAACAAACTAGACCTCTAACAAAAAGACTTGGATATAGCTAAGAAAGTGTAATCTTAAGAGAAACTGAATCTCTTATAATAATAGCACAAAAAAGAATGCCAAAAGGACAAATTATATGAAAGTCAAAAGCGATAATACGTAACAGAATGACCAGTGTAAGTTAAGTGGAGATAGAGACGAAACGTTTGATCACAAAATGAGCGAATGAAGCAAACTGGTGAAAAAGTAGTATAAGACTAGACACAACTGAGTGGGAAAGATGATCCTGTGGGAATTGTGCAAGAAAGGGAAATTTGACCATATTAGCAAATAACCAAAATCCGTTCTGAAGTAAGAAGCGGTTAAAATTCTCTGAGATTTTGATACACGAACAGATCATTTGATAATGGTTAAAAGATCAGACCGAGTGATAATTAACAATAGATATATAAACAAAAACGGAAGAAGAATAAATAAAAATAAGGAGAATTTGCCATATAGTAGACTTTGCCGACTCTGCAGACAACAAAGAGAAAATCAAAGAAAGCAAAAGGAGAGACAAGTACCTCGTCAGAGAGCTAAGAAACGTGTGGAATATGAGGGTGACGTTGATACCAATTGTAATTAGCGCAATTTGAATGGTGCTCTAAGATTTATAAAGGGTGTGGAAGAGTTAGAGATCGGAAAACGGATCGAGACTATCCAAACTACTATATTGTTGTAAAGAGTCCTAGAGACCTGAGGAGACTAGCTGTCACTCAGACTCCAGTGAGAGACGATTAGCACAAACTGGTGTGAAAAACTTGCTGAAAGTATATGTTAATAAAACTTTTAATTAAAATGTGACATGCCCAGTCGGTTGGGGCTGTAGAATACGCCGACTGCACCTCTACGAAGAAGTAAGACCCCCCCCATGAGTGTCCTGATATGACACTAAAAAATCTGATGGGTCCAGTGATGCTGGAGCTTTAGGGAATGCGGAGCACCCCTTCATTGCCATTGCTCCCGGGTTCACCTTGGGTCGGTGTGGTAGCACCTGATAGGGGTCTATCTATGGGTTAAATAGAACTAAACTGCATACTTATGATAAACTTAATTGTTTGAAATAGAACGGTTTGACTAAATTGAATCGCTTGAAATAGAAATGTTTTTGACAATTAAACTGTGTACTTACATTTAAACTGCGTGCTTAAGCTAAACTGAATTGTTTGAAATGGAACTGTTTTTGACATTGAAAATGTACTTACACTAAACGGAATTGTTTGAAATATAACTGTTTTAACATTTAACTGAGTGTAAATAAAATCCGTACTTATACTAAACTGAATTAGCTGTTTGAATTAACTGAATAGCTTGAAATAGAAATGCTTTGATAGTTAACCTGTGTACCGATGCTAAACTAAATTGCTTGAAATAGAACTGACTATTTACATAAAAATGGATTTGGCGTTAAATAACCTACAAAGGTTGAAATGCCATAAAACCCAAACAACCAACCAACTAAAATGTGACATACGAATATATATCATCATCTACGTTGGGCAAACTGGGTTTTGTAGACTTGTGATGGCAACCAGTTTAAGAGAAGGAAAATTCTGAAGCCAAACCTACTGTCATCCGCTTAAAAAACAGAACATGTGTCACATCTTGCTGGTGGCGGAGGGATTTGGTAAATACATACAAGTAGTTTTTCTTAATATTTGGTGTATAAAGTCAAATCCATAGAAAATAAAAATGATCGATGTAGTTAAGTACTATAACCGATCTTTCATTATCTTTATCAATATCAAGGCGTGCTAACTGCACAGATTCCTTTGACTCTCTCTCACCAATTTGTCCCTCACAGCCATAGCATTTCGTAACTTCTTTAGACGGTACCCAATACCTGTATAGATCTGATAAATGTAAGATTTTGCTGGTTGGACAATACTGGTGTTTTCATGTGTAGGTGTGCATTGTAGAACGTTTTACTTTCTCTATCAGTGCCCAGCTTGATTTCCTTGGCTGATTTATTGGAGTTTCCCGTGGTGTTATGGTTATCGTCGTAAGCGATGGACACGGCGACACGAGTTCAAATCCCGAACGAAGCTGATAGCATGTGACATTGTACTAATACCCTTTAAAAAGCTATGAATCCAATTTTTCGCCTCCAAATACGGGTGAATAGTAGGCAGACTGATTTCTTTAGTCTTGGTTAGGCAATCAGTCTTGGAGAGAGAAAACTCTGACTTCAAAGCTGTTAAACTCCGCTCGAAAAATTGACCCGGTGTCATATCCTGCTCATATGAAGGGGTCATTAAACTGTATCGTTTTTAAGAAATATATAAGAGTAGCCAAAAGAAAGCCATCTCTTAAACTAGTCAACTTCCGGTTGAAAATGAGTTTGGCAACCTTGGCACCATTCCCCTATTTTTCAATTTTATGTGAAGATAGTTTTGGAGATTGCTGAAGCAAGAATGTTGTTCGAACTTCTTGTATCAAACATGGATAATTTTCCGTTTTGATTCCGAGAGAAAACACACAAGTGGGCATACTGATTATTGCTTATATCTAGATACTCTAATTTTGTTACTTTACGTTAAAATTTTCCACCTATCTCAGTAAGTATGTATGTAAGTTTTGGTTATATGAAAACGTTAGGCTGAAGGACGAACTACTGCTTCCAAATAATTAATATCCCTTGTTACTGGCCCCGTGGCATGATGAAGCCCATCCCTTTCCAGGTCTACAACTAGTTTTGATTAAAACTTTCCTTCTATTAGACCGGTTGTTAGAACCAAGTTGAAGAGCCCAGTCTGCTCTATTATCTACCCATAGTTTGACGGAAAAACTTGGATTTTTACTTTCTCCCAAAGGGATTAAAACTACATGAAATATAAACAACAAGGTCCAGATTTTGAACTCAGTCAAAGATGAAAACTGTTACGACACGAGCGCTTTTCTTGAGAAAATCACGTAAACGTCTTTTTCCTTTGAATTTTTTATTTGAAATCCTTTTCCTGACAAAGAAAACACTTCAGTCATTATTGTATAGTCTCCTATTTTATCTCATTTATCTAGTATTCTAAATTTAACAATAATAAATCATTCAGTACTTTTTATTTATCAGTCTATATTTCCTTTTTCTTGTTTCTCCCATGTTCTCAGGCTCAGGCATTTCTCATTTTTATAACTAACTTTTTTCAAGGCCGCTTCAACACAAATGGTCAACCATATGTGATGTTTTTGAGTAATACAAATATAACGGCATGTCACTCCGTGTAGGCTTAATTTATGCCAAGAAATTTGGAGTTTTACGTTCATTGTACGTTCGTTTATATTTATGTTTTGTGCAGTTTCTTTTAGAGTTGCTTTTTTTGCTCACGATCTTATCGAATACAATTAATTTTCAAACGTATATATTTAACCCATTGATGGTACTCTAAAAGCAGAGCCTCACCATCAGATGCAGTTTAGCGTCATAGCTATGACAACACTTTCTCATGGGGTCTTTAAGGTACAGTCAGCGCATTCTATGCCCAACCGACAGAACTTTGGGAGAAAGAAGAGAGGGATACCGTTAGCGCACTCTAAGGACCAACGAGAAAGTGAGAGATCAGGTTTTGTTGGGTTTTATAGCATATCAAACTTTGTTGGTTATTTAACCCAAATCCTATTAATACATATATATTAAATATATATAATTTATAAACAAATTCTGTTGATAACATTTTTAATCGAGCCTGAGCTCGTTTTTGCATCCAGTTAAATGGTTTCAAGTATTGCTACCTTATAATTCTATTAACAATTAATCGTTTGTTTGAACGCAGTCAAATGGTTTCATGTTTTGCTAAGTTAAAGTAAAAATTAAACATCAGTCATTTTTGTACTCACTGTTAATTGATCAAACAGTTCTATTTCTTTCAATTCAATTTAACATAGGCCATTCGCTTGCACACAGTTTAAATGTCAAACAGTTTGACCAAAACATAGGACCCTGTCAGTTACTACCACTGCCGGTCAGAGTGGACCTGGAGCAATACCAGTGAAGAGGTACTCCACATTCTCCAAAGTTTCAAGACTGGAGCCTCATCGTCAGATTGTTTTGTGTCATATCGGGGCTCTCTTTGGGGGAGTCTTACCCCTTTTCAGAGATGCAGTCAGTGTATTCTGCAGTCCAAGCCGACTGATCAGAGAGAGAGAGAGAGAGAGAGAGAGAGAGAGAGAGAGAGATGGAAACCGAAAAAAAGAATAGTTGAATCTATATAAAAATGATTCTGTCGTTGCATAAATTGTCATGAATAAGTATTTGTATATATTTTACTTTACAATAGCAAAAAGGTTATATTGTAGTGCGATGGTTGGTAGTTCAAATATATTAACGTCTGTAATCCACTTTTCGACATGCTAAGCGAGCAGACTTTGAGGATGTTCATTTTGTCCATCATAGTTTCTCAAGGAAGACAGCTATTAAATGATAATTATGGAATATGCCCCCTTATTTATTTGTTATGACTCATGAATTTTGTGTAGTTGATGTGACTTGATGGCTGCCTTTAAGTGACTTCGTTATAATGATAAGAAGCGAAGGAAACTGATTGAATGGAAGAAAAGAGAAAGAAAACATACAGATGAATGAAAAAATTACTGAACGATTGTATTCTTGGTTAATTTGGATTTTCATGGTATAGATTATATAAGTAGCACTATTAGAGTGAGTCAAAAGTCTTGCAAGATTTTAGTTATTCATGACCGTTTGTGGCATATATGTCACGAGACCGAAGCAGTTTATGCCATGGTACATAATTGCTTTGGTTGGTCGTATTGTCGTAGTTGGTGTGCTGACACGTTGTGCTTTGCTTCACTTCATGTGTTCTTTGAAAGCCTCACAGATAAACGTGTAACATTATCTAATTTACGATTTCAAACTTGGTCATAAACCCGCGAAAACAATTAAAAACTCTAGTTTTTCGAAAGGTGGAATTGCATTAGATTACAGAACAGTAATCAGAGGGTTCAAGAAATTTCGTTCCGGGTTAAAAAAAAATTGATCAGGTAAAATTAAATGGATTTCGAGGCCGTATTTCAAGTTATAGAAGCAAATTCGGTGAGTAGAACTGAGAGAGTATCAGGCAAGCCAGGCATCTTGCAATCTTGTGAGGTTTATCACATTTACGATCACGGCAAAGACATCCAGGGCTACTGAATCATCCAATATGTTGATAAATATTGCAAAACTTTTGGACTTATTTAGGGATTCAGATAGCAGTAGTTTGCTTTTCTCATTTGCATGAAAAGGGCTACACAATCTTCCTTTCCTTAATACACTCATTTGGAGGAGGTGCCCGTGGTGTAATGGTTATCGTCGTAGGAAATGGACACGGCTATACGAGTTCAAATCCTGGACGAGACTGATTGCATTTCACATTGCACTAATACCCTTGGGAAAGGCATGAATTCAATTATTCTCCCTCCAGCTATGGGTAAATAGTAAGGCAGACTGGGTTCTTCAGCCTTGATAAGGCAACTAGTCTAGGAAAAGGAAAACTCTGAATTGAAACCTGTTAAACTCCGCTGAAAAATTGGCCTTGTGTCATATCCTGCCCGAGCGGATTGGTTGGGTAAATATGTTAATACACTCATTTGATTTCTTTCCGTTCATGATTGACTTGTTTTAACGGTATGTCAATCTAGTTAGTGTTATTTTATGTTTAGAGGTTAGAGTATTGTGTTTACTGTAGGTTCATATTTATATTTTATCGTGCTGTTGTTCCTTAAAAAGTTTTTTTTTTTCTTTTTTCACACAGAACATTATATAAACTGATATATTTGACCCATAAATAGAAACCTACCAGGTACTATTACCGCAGTTCAGAGGGGATCTTGGAGCTATAACAATGAAAGTGTACTGGGTTAAATGCTTAAGAATGGCAATGATTGGGTATTCCAGAACAAGAACTGAATCATCAGATGCAGTTGAGCGTCATTCGCAAGACACCCTTTTTAGAAAAGGTTTTTGCCTCCTCATCAGCGGATACCGTCAGTGTATTCTAAGTTTCTCTCTATTTACCCATAGCTGATGGTTGAGAGAAGAAAAGATTTCATACTCTTCCCAAAAGGGATTAGCGTGATGTGAAACGCTATCAGTTACGTCAAGGATTTGAGCACGGGTCGTCATTTCCATTTCCTACAACAATATGTTGAATTCTAAGAGGAGAAAATTTCAGTAAATTTACAAAGTGCAATCATTAGCGAACTATGTGGGTCGGCTGTAGAGTTCATTGGCTGACCAAGAAATGTAACCAAATATTTATCTTTCAGCGTAACCAGTCTTACGGTCTACAAACGTTTTCCATCGGTGTTGCAGTGCTTGTATCTTACTGGTAAAAAAAGACATTAATAAAAGAGGTGACGTCGTCATAAGAACTTTTCAGCGTAAGAAATTTCCAGCCCACCCTTGTAGACTTGTGAGGACCATTTACTAAGTGATGTAATTTCAATTCAGCTGTCAAAATTGCCCGGTAGCGGAACTAATGAAGTATTTCTCACCGGTGCCAAACGCACCAAGCAAAATGCGATGAAACAGCTGATTTTCAAAGCAGAGAGACTATTCCTATGCGATGATAAGCTGATTTTCAAAGCAAGGAGACTATCCCCAGATTTTCCAACTCCCATTCCCCCAAATTCCATACTAATGTAAGTGAGAACCCAATTCTTAAGTTTCGTGCAGAATGTGACACAAGATCAATTTTTTAACGGCCTACAGCTGGTTTAAAATCATTTTCCTTGTCTTAGCTTGGTTGCCTTATCAAAACTACAGATCCCAGTCTGCCCTTCTATGTACCCATAGCTGGTGGTTGGGAGAAGAAAAAATTTCATACTCTTCTGAAAGGCATAACCGTGATGTGAAACAAAATCAGCTACGTTAAGGATTAGAACACGGCTTGTCGATTCCATTTCCAACAACGATAACTGTTTTGCTAAGCTCGCCTCTAAACTAATGTAAACTTACTAAATATCGAAGTAAATTTTCGAAAGGTGTTTTTTAAGATACTTAAATTTTCTGGTTTTGAAAAAGTAGCAGATTAAAGATTTCCTCGTTTGGTCTCTTTGTTTTAATGACATATCAACCCTCGTGAGTTATTTATTGCCAAAGACATCCTTTTGAAAAGACAAACATCTTCGAGTTAATTAATAAGCTTTGCTTAGTTTTGTACATTTTGCTTACAGTACCTACTTTTACTAAGTTGTCGCACCCTAAAAAACAACTACCCGGCCACTTACTTCCTATCTCACAAACTATCTTAGTAAAAAGAACAAGCTATGCTGGGCATTGCTGGAAAAATAAGGACTTCATGTGGACTCCACAGTGTTGGCCGACCATCAAAGACTTACATTCATAAGGTTTGTACGTGCCCTAGATTCTTGTTTAGGACAAATATATATATATATATATATAGATGGAGAGAGAGAGAGAGAGAGAGAGAGAGAGAGAGAGAGAGAGAGAGAGAATCAGTGCTTTTATTGGCTTGATGATGATGATGATGATATCTCCAATTATCTTCGATGCTTCAGCAATCTTCCTATCACTATGACAGCCAGTTCATTGTAAAACAAAAGATACCTGCATATATCTCTATTGAGAGGGGAAGTGAGAATCATTCGGTGTTGAAATAAAAGAGAATAGTACCACAACGTTTATACTGAATGATTAAATAAAGAATATAAAGAGAACATATGAAGAAAAATAGAATAAATATAGGGAGTGTAATAATCTACGTGCTTGATTACGGCTACAAAATAAGTGAGTTCGGGCCCCAGTCGAACTATGGCGTTCACTTTCAGATTAATACATTTGGGAAAGGTACATACTTCAATATCCTTCCAGTTATTAGTTAAGTTAGTCTTCAGCAGGAATGATTTCGGCATCAAACAACCCACTAAGGTTGATATGCAATTAAATAAATGGTTGCTTGTTTGGCTTTTATGCCATATCAACCTTTGTAGGTGATTTAACGCTAAATCCATTTTTATGCAAATAGTTCTATTTCAAACCATTCAATTTAGCTTGAGTACACAGTTTAATTGTCAAGAACATTTATATTTGAAGCCATTCAGTTTATTCAAACAATTCTAATTCAACTAATTCAGTTTAGTATTAGTATAGATTTGTTTATACATAGTTAAATGTCAAAACAATTTTATTTTAAACAATTCAGTTTAGCATAAATACGCAGTTTAAATGCAAAAAACAGTAAACTCAAACAACGCTATCAGGTGCTACCACTCCGGGCCAGAGTGAACCTGAGAGCGATGGCGATAAATGGGTACTCCGCATTCCCCAAAGCTCCAGCATTACTGGAACCTCACCATCAGATTGTTTAGTGGCATATCCGGGACACTCGTTGGGAAGTGTCTTACCCCTCGGTGGTGTATTCTACAACCCGACTGGGCAACCCATTTAATAAAGAAACGAAACCAAACCAGTATATATATATATATATATATATATATATATATATATATATATATATATGGTATGATGAAAAGTGGCAGGAAAATTTATTCAAAGGTATTTCTATCATGTGGCAGAGAGAATTGCTCAGTTTCAACCGATGCTTACCCTGTCGTCGGAGCATAGACTACGATGATTGTATCGCCTATAGAGAAGTAAAACCCCTGAGATTAAATTGCTTCTGATTGTAGGGAAACTATTCTGGAGATATGGGCAGTGTTAAGTATCTTTTCATTGCCATTCCATGTTTTAAAAAAATCTTAAGAACCAACTCCACACCAGATAAAAATATAACTATATAATGAACGCAATTTTCGGACCTCCTGGCATAAAAACATGCCGTTAAAATCAATCAATCAATCAATCAATCAATCAGTCTTTCTATCTCCTCTCTCAGTCTCTCTCAGTCTCTGTCCGTCTGTCGGTCTCTCTCTCTCTCTCTCTCTCTCACTCTCTCTCTGTGTATATATATATATATATATGTATAAATATATATAAATATATAAACTTCGATTTCAGTTTCTTTGTTTGATGGCATATCAGCCTTTTAGAAGTGCAATAGTGTAACGGATAAGCGTATAAATTATTGAAAAAAAATAACACAGATCTACAAAACAAAAACTTTTATTTCTTTAAATTGAGTGAAAATTCTGTTGGAAAACAAAATTTACGAAGTCTTTTCCTGTAAAAAAAAAATAATATTAGTTTGAGAGTAAATATTCTCGATATATTTAGTACAAGAAAGATCTATACATGAATTGTAGCAGTTTGCAATTGTCTCATTCTAGTTTATATATTTTATGTGTAAAAGACCTTTGTGAATATGTATAAAGAAAGTGAATCTATGTGCTATTATGTAAGCGGATCTCGCAAGAATATACTGCAGTGTAAAGATAGAAATAGGAGTACAAGTATATTTATGAAAACAATATTTTCATTTAACTGAAAATAATTAAGCGATCTTGAAATTAAACCCCTCTTCAAGGAACAGAATGTTAGATTTTTACTCAAAAGAAATAAAGTTGTATGTTTGAATAGGTTACAAAAAAAATCAATAAAACTATTAAAGATGCATTTGATTTATCGTTTATTTATAAGATTGAGATAAGCTGGAAATTAGATTAAAAAGTGGGTGAATTTTCTCTGATACTTATTGGTTAAAATATTTTTAAAAACAATTCAAGTAGGAAAACATTTCTTGAATTATTTTGGGGTTTGATCCTTCAGATTTTTTTCGTCAAGTCATTATTGTCGTCTGCCAATCTTGAATACATTTTAAAACGAGCTCGTTTTTGTTAAACACAAAAATACAGATACAAAAATTTCTGCTTATTGAGCAGATTTTTGTATGAAATTTAATACTTTTCTTTTTTTAGTTTAGAAATCAGTTGTTTTCCCATAGTAGTGTTACCATTTAACTCATAGCTGGGGATAAGGTTGTTTATTCCTTTTCTAAAAGTATTAGTCTGAAAGGGAACGTAAGAGATTGATTTGTTGTTTGAACTCATGAACTACGAGATTGCAGTTCAATACATTAGCCATAACATCGTGTGTGTGTGTGTGTGTGTGTGTGTGTGTGTGAGAGAGAGAGAGAGAGAGAGAGAGAGAGAGAGAGAGAAAGAGAGAGAGAAACTAATAATACTAAAAATAGACATTTTCATTTACAATCAATTAATCAAGACATGCTTAAACCTCGGCAGAAACTAGGATTTAGAATGCGGGTTTTCTTGGCTGGTGTATCAGTCAGATAGTACTAATTTACTTTGAAGAATGTCAAAACATAATCTTCCTATTATTTGACCATGTGCCTTTCTAAAGTAAGCTTAATAACAAAATATGATGGGGAAAATACGTAAGTCGATAAGAGAGAGATTAATAGAGGAAAGTAAAAAGAACATGTATAGATATATAATAAATTATGAATAATAAAAAGAATATATATATATATATATATATATATATATATATATATATATATATATATATATATAGGGGAAAAGAGAGACAATGAGAGAAGAAGAATAGTATGAATTTCAGCGGGCGAGTAAGTGAGAAGTGACATTGTGAGAGTCGGCCGATTTGTTATTGATGGTCAAGTCTGTCGGGAAATCAAGTGATAAGAGTCTCGGCAAATTTGTTACATTTTTTAAAACCTCCTTTCAGCCCATCTCGTCATCTCTTGCTCTATCAGTCTCCTCTTTCCCCGCCTCTCTCTATTTCTCCCTCTTTCATTCTCTTTCGTTTTGTCTCTATAACTTTCTCTCTTTGTGCTTCTCTGCAGCACCCTTAAAAACAAACAAAAAAAAAAAAAAAAAGAAATAAAAAAAAGAAGAAAAACAGACCAAAAGAAAACAAAAACAAAACCAAACAAAACAAAAAAAACAAAAAAACCAACAAAACATGCGTCATAGTAGACGCTCGATCGGCCAAACCGTGCAGCTAATTGTCGTTTTGCACCATGGAACCGGGGAAAAAAAGGTAAGCTGGAGTTTGGTGGTGGTGGTGAGGGGGTGAACAATGAAGATGATGATGGTGGTTTCATGATGGTACAGGGGTGGCATTGGTGATGATGACGGTGCCATTTGTTGCGGTCATGACCGGGCACAACGGCAATTGCAGAAACGATGTTAGAAGTTATGTTAGTTATGGCGTCAACAGTGTAAATGGATTTTTCATCGAATAATAATGAAAATTATGATAAAACCAAAAGTTAAATAGTTTCATTTAGATAAGATAAAAGGCGATATGCTAAATGTGAGATTTCATTTTGAGTGTTCCCGGCATTCATTTATCTCCATTGAGGACTCAAAGGGTTTTCTACAAACATTTTTAAGAAAATAATATTTTAACCTTGTGTCTTACTTAAAGTAAGGTCAATAACTAATATTACATAAAAAAAGCACATGCCGTAAAAAGCTTAGGGGGATCATAAACTTGCCATGATTGGAAAGAAATGGTGATCCAATAAGAACACTGCAATCAAAATTGATTTTAACGGCATTTCAACCCATTTAGGGTTATTTCGTGTCTTGAAGTTAACGATTTGCGTGCATTGTACATTCATATTAACATGAGTTGTTGTTTCTTAATTTTTTTTGCACACAGTCCTATCAAATACAAATATTCATAGATAGATCTATTTGACCCATAATGTCCTAACAGGTATTTCCATTCTGGATTAGAGTGGACCTGAAAGTAATAGCAGTGAAGGGGTACTCCCCTCTCCCCAGAACTCTGGAACAGGAGCTTCACCATCAGATCCAATTTAATTTCATAATCAGGTCACCCAATGTTTTGAGGTACGCAGGGTATGCCGTCAACGTATTTTATGCTTTGCCGAGAGAGCACTCATTTCATCTAAGTTCGATTTAAGAAAAACAAGTTTAAATACATAAATCAAATGTTTCCCAGGATATAAAGACTGTATATAATTTTCTGAGACTTTGAAATTCACATGTCACTTAATTTAGATGAATTAATCTAGTAAATGTCGCCGTTAAAGTAAGCTCTCAAGTAAAATTATAAGAAAGATTAAAAAATTGAAGAAAATGAAGGTGAAAGAGATGACGCTAATTATTTTTTTTTCCTCTTTGAACAAAATGACATTATGATTCTTAATTTTTGCTCATTAAATGTCTCGTGGAATATCTGGTATTACTCAAATTACCTAGATATACCAGCACTCCGCACAGTATTCTATTATTACTAATACTGATGTCTTGATTATGTCTTTATATTCCCGATTGTTCCGATTTATTCAAAGCTTATTTGAAAGTTTTCCAAGCACATAGATAATATTGCTATAATTCGATGGAATTTGTTGTGATCAAAGAACGTGATTTTCAGGTGTGTCCATATGGCGATGTGGGTAAAGAGCTGGAGTGTGACGTTGTAGTAAGAAAATTCGAGTTTCAGTTGTGTTAACTTTTGGACTAGTACCTTTGTGAAAAGTATGAACAGCCTTGGTTGGTTGGTTAGTTGGTTTGTTGGGTTTTATGGCATATCAACCTTTGTAGGTTATTTAACTCCAAATCAATTTTTATGTAAATAATCTGTTTTTTAAAACAATTCAGTTTAGTATAAGTACACAGTTTAATGGTCAAAAACATTTATTTCAAACTATTCAATCAGTTATATGTAACAATTCAGTTAAGTGTAAATACAGTTTTAAAGTCGAAAAACAGTTCTATTTCAAATAATTCAATTCAGCATAAGCACGCAGTTTAAATGTAAGTACGGTTTAATTGTCAAAAACATTTTTATTTCAAGCTATTCAGTTTATTCAAACAATTCAGTTTAGCATTAGTATGCTGTTAGTTCTATTCAACCCATAGATAGGGCCCTATCAGGTGCTACCACTCCGGGCCAGAGTGGACCTGGGAGCAATGGCAATAAAGGGGTACTCCGCACTCCCCAAAGCTCCAGCGCTGCTGGAACCTTACCATCAGATTGTTTAGTGTCATATTCAGGACACTCGTTGGGAGTAACCCATTTCAGTTGATATGCCACAAAAGAAACCGAAACCAGATCTAATTTTCGATCATTTATTGTAATTTCAAAAAGTATTGCAGATAAGGATTTTTTTTACGATCAAGCGTGAATCTACAAGTAACTTGCTTTAGTTCTAAAACTTGTGTTTCAGATCTTTTCGTCACCCGTCCAAACGACCTAACTTTAGCACACAGGTGTATGTGGGAGAAGCGACCTGGTAGCCCAATTGCCCACTCTTTAGGGCTGTAACCCTATGTCTCTATTCATTTCTTCCTTGAACATATGAAGCCATTGCTAAAAAGAACCACTGCATCTCCTGTGAGGACTTTGCAAAGATTATTCTCTGGTCGATTGATCTCGTCCTACTGTATGAGATCGATATTAAAAACTGACTCTTTCATACCATATCAAGAAATCCTTCTCTTTTTACTTTGTTTCCAAATATAACATACCGAACTTCTTGACTTGTTTAATTATCCTTTTGACGTTACTAGACATACATCCATATACTTACATCGATATTCACTACCTATGCTTACCCACACACGTATACATATATGCTACGACTATACATCTAAATAGTCATATTTTCATGCTCGCACCTAGATGGACATGCATTATTGCACTTACGTGTAACCAGAGAGAGAGAGAGAGAGAGAGAGAGAGAGAGAGAGAGAGAGAGTAATAGTTAAAGTGTTGGGATACGACATCGTAGAGAACGAGTTCGAGGTCCAATCGTAGTATTACGTTCACTTTCGGACTAGTAGCTTTTGAAAAGATACAAATTCCATAATTCCTCTTGCTATAGATTAGATAGTACATTTACTAAGTGATGTAATTTCAATTCACTCAGTCAAGATTGCCCGATGGCGGAACTAATGAAGTATTTCTCACCGGTGCCAAACGCACCTAGCAAAATGCGATGAAAAAGCAGAGAGACTATTCCTATGCGATGATAAGCTGATTTTCAAAGCAGGGAGACTATCCCCCAGATTTTCCAACTCCCATTCCCTCAAATTCCAAACTAATGTAAGTGCGAACCCAATTCTTAAGTTTCGTGCAAGATCAATTTTTTAACGGCCTACAGCTGGTTTAAAATCATTTTCCTTGTCTTAGCTTGGTTGCCTTATCAAAACTACAGATCCCAGTCTGCCCTTCTATGTACCCATAGCTGGTGGTTGGGAGAAGAAAAAATTTCATACTCTTCTGAAAGGATTAGAACGTGGCTTGTCGATTCCATTTCCTACAACGATAACTATTTTGTTAAACGCGCCTCTAAACAAATGTAAACTTACTAAATATCGAAGTAAATTTTCGAAAGTTGATTCTTAAAACACTTAAATTTTCTATTTTGCTATGGATTAGATTGTACAACTACAATTCTTCTACAAGGATGGCTTTAGCATTAAGGTTGATATGCCATTTAACAAAAAAACAGGAGGTGACCGTGGTGTGATTGTTATCGTCGTAGGAAATGAACACGGCGACACGAGTTCAAATCCTGGAACTGACTGATTGCATTTCACATAGCACTAATACCCTTGGGAAAGGTATGAATCCAATTATTCTCTCTTCAGATATGGGTAAATAGTAGGACAGACTAGGTTCTTCAGCCTTGGTGAAGCAACTAGTCTAGGAGAAGGAAAACTCTGAATTCAAACCTGTTAAACTCCGCTTAAAAAATTGACCTTGTGTCATATCCTGCCCGAGCAGAGCGGTTGGGTAAATAGGATTAAACAAAAAAAAAAAAAACTAACCAAGCCAACATGAAACCTATTGCAAAAGAGCTGATAACGTCATACTGGCAGAACTACACTTATATTTTCCATTTCAAAAAACGAGGAAGATTTAAATATTCTGCAAACATTTAAATATTCTCAAATCACCGTAGATTTCTGTGTGTGTATGGCGGGTGGTTAAGGTTAACCAAATTTGGGAAGACATTGAGACTTTACGAAACATCAAATAAAATAAGCAGAAATGATGTAATTCTTGATGAAATTTGAAGTTGTAAGATGAAGTACAATCATTATTGTTCTCGTTACTCGCTTTTTATCCACATCTCATGCCAATGAGTGAATATTCCACATTCTACAAAGCTCCAAGACTGAAACCTCACCATCTGATGCAATTTAATATCATAACGAAGGCACTCATTGGGTGTAGTCTGCGTATTCTACAGCCCCTGAAGACCGGACGATCAATCTACAGGAAATGAATATTGAATATAAACTCGTTTAATGGTGCCCGTGGTGTAATGGTTATCGTCGTAGGAATGGACACGGTGACACGAGTTCAAATCCTGGACGAGACTGATTGTATTTCACATAGCGCTAATACCCTTGGGAAAGGTATGAATCCAATTATTCTCCCTCCAGCTATGGGTAAATAGTAGGGCAGACTAGGTTCTTCAGCCTTGGTGGGGCAACTAGTCTAGGAGAAGGAAAACTCTGAATTCAAGCCTGTTAAACCCCGCTTAAAAATTGACCATTGTCATATCCTGCCCGAGCGGAGGAGTTTGGTAAATATGATAAACTCGTTTAATGGCTGATGTCAAATTACATAGGATGCATCAATTCGTACATTGAAATAGAGTTCACTTTTAAGTTCGCATCTATTGTTCAAATAGATCCTTTTAACAATTGTTTGCATTAGATCGGATTGTGTGCGGAAAAAAAACCCTGTTAATATTCCATGTCTCTTATCTAAGCTGGCATAGGCCATGAGCAATGCCTGACGCCTGAGGCTATGATGAGATGAAGCCGATGAAGCGAAGAAATATTTAGCAAAATCTGACCTTGTGTAGCAACCTGCCTCTTGTGAAAGGGCTAGGTAGACACTGTTTAAGTTAGTAAGAAGTGGCTGCTTTTAGCGACACAAACTTATGCAGAACTGTCACCAAAGCAAATAAACACAGCAGCTTTCTTTTTTCATTTATTTCTTTATATATATATATATATATATATATATTGGGGACCCATCTCACTAAGTTAAACGAACAAGATATGCAGGAAACTGCTGGGGAAGTAAGGACAATCTCATTAGGGACGTTCTCCCGTGGACCCCTATACATGGAAACACGAGTGTTGCCTGAGCAGCGAAGACTTATGTATACTAGCTCTGTGTTGACACCAGATACCGTCTAGAAGATTTGCCCGGAATGATGGATGATGAAGACGGATGGAGAAATTGAGTCTAGGGAATCCCTTCTTTCAGCACGACTTGATGATTATGATCGTGATGATTATGGTGATGCACACACACACACACACACATACATATATGTATAGCTTGTCGTACGTAAATGCACACACACACACACACACACACACACACATATATATATATATTCAAAAAGTTTTCTTAGTTGGTCCAAAGAATAAAGTTCTATGTCAAGCAATTCATTTCAGCATAAGTACACAGTTTAATTCTCAAAAACATTTCTATTTCAACCTATTCAGTTTATTCAAACAGTTCTATTTCAAACAATTCAGTTTAGTATAAGTATTGTTTTGTTTACACATGGTTAAATTTTAAAACGGTTCTATTTTAAACAATTCAGTTGATAGTAAGTACATTTTCAATGCCAAAAACAGTTCCATTTCAAACAATTCAGTTTAGCATTAGTACACAGTTTATTTTTACCTATAGATAGGACCCTGTTAGGTGCTACTGTAGGAATAAATAATTAAAAAAAAAAGAATATATATATAGGATTTACACTCCTGTATTTAAAAATGGCCGTGATGCCACTTGTTCCCAAAACAAAGATGGTGGATGTCAGTAAACTAATCACTCTCGGGAAACTATTGGTCAAGAAAGTCACGTGGTTAGTACTCAGAACTACGTCCGCAATTTTGATTTTGTCCCGCGCATTTAGAGCCGACTGCATAACAAGGATTGCCTGTATATACTCTCGTCTTCCAAGCACTCACTCTCTGAAATGGTGACTTCCAGAGACAACGCACACTCTCTCAACCAACCCAACCCAACGAAAATGTATACATTCTGCATCCTTTTTCTTTCCTCTTCTGCCTTTTTGGTTAGACTTGCTTCAGCCTCGAACACATCCACAGAAATTTCGTCATACTCCGAAAGAGATAAACAACCAACTTGGGAGAAGACACATGCCTTCTAGCACACGTTGCTATATTTCTATATATCGATACCTTACATGAAATACTTAGTCCACATACATTTTATAGTCTACAGGACACTTTCAATATTTAGTCTTTTTCCATAATATCCGTGTTAGTACACGCATACACACATGCACACACACACACACACAGGAAAATTCAACAAACTATATTAGAATATTTGTAATGTTTCCTTTTTCATGTATTTCTTGATATATAAATTTAATTTTGTTTGTACTGCTTTGTTTGAATTTTCTTTCGTCCGCGTCGTTTAACACTCTTTACTTCATTTGCCTTTTCAAAAATACACCAATGGTGGGGGAACTAAACACCAAAACTACCATGCACCCTACACTATCACTCCAGGCCAGAGTGAACCTGAGAGCGATGCAATGAATGGGTACTCCACATTCCCCAAAGCTCCCCATCATATTGTTTAGTTTGGAGGTGCCCGTGGTGTAGTCGTTATCGCTGTAGGAAATGAACACGGCGACACGAGTTCAAATTCTGGACGATACTGATTGCATTTCACATAGCACTAATACCCTTGGGAAAGGTATGAATCCAATTATTCTCCCTCCAGCTATGGGTAAATAGTAGGACAGACTAGGTTCTTCAGCCTTGGTTAGGCAACTAGTCTAGGAGAAGGAAAACTCTGAATTCAAACCTGTTAAACTCCGCTTAAAAATTGACCTTGTGTCATATCCTGCCCGAGCGGAGGGGTTGGTAAATAGTATCATATTGTTTAGTGTCATATTTAGGACAATCGTTGGTGGGGTTCCCCCTCAGCAGAGAAGCAGTCGGTGTATTCTATTGTCCCAGCCGACTGGGCAATATATATATATATATATATATATATATATATATATATATATATATATATATATATATATATAAATGGTGCCGCTGAACTGCGACATTGTTGTAAGCGAGTGCGAAATTTAGTCGCGCACTCATATCCACTTTTGGATCAAGATCTTTGGATAAGTTATGAACCACTCTATAGCATCAGCTATGATTTGAACAGTACACATAGTGTTCTTCTACAAGAAAGGCTTTCGAATTTGACGACCAGCGAACGTTACATGCCATTAAAACAAAACAAAAGTAATAATATTTACGCATACAAAGAGAGAAACACAGCAACTTTGAAAATAAACCAACCAATCTAATAGATAAACAATAGATATATTGAATGACTTGCATAAATTTTTTAAAAATGAGACAAGGTAAACCTAGAGAATCAGGAACGAAATTACATAGGAAAAGTAAAGTAACGCCAAATTATCTTAACAGAGAAAACAAGATAAAAACTTAACACTATTATAATCTTTCTTTCTTTTGCCTATAAACACTTATCAAATTTCTTAAATGCTCTTCATCCTATTTCATACAAATATCTTTGTTTGTTTTTGTTTTGCTCTGTCACTCCGAAGACTTTCTGTAGATAATCTCCCTTTAATTTCTTAACGTTATTTTTTTTCAGAATTTGGTTTATCCTTTATATATATATATATATATATATATATATATATATATATATATATATATATATCGAAAGAGAGAGAGAGAGAGAGAGAGAGAGAGAGACAGACAGACAGACAGACAGACAGAAATAGAGAAAGTAGAGGGGTGAAACACTTACATACATACATACATATGTATATGTATATATCAAATCGGGCTTATGCCACGCAGTTCCTTAATGCTCTCTAGCCATCCATCTTTAACATCAATCGCTCCTGAAAAGTCCGCCGAATAGCATCCAGTGTCCGCACTCAGCTGGTGTATGTTAGTCTTTCAAGATCGGCTTACTCTAGTGTATCCATATGTGAGAGTCCATTGGAGAATTTCCCAAGTTCGTCTTTACCTCTGCTGCAGCACCCGATATGTCTTGTTCGTATTGCTTGGATAGTTTGTGAGATGGAAGGCAAGTGGCCGTACAGCTGCTGTTTTGTGAGGTGCTGCTAGCAGGATTAGTTCATATATATATATATATATATATATATATATATTTGTGTGTGTGTGTGTGTGTGTGTGTGTGTGTGTGTGTGTGTGTGTGTTTTCATCTTTCTGAATGTTTCTTTTTCTGACTTGTTTCATTCTTTTATTTTTGTTTTAGTTAATTATTTTTATACTTTCCTTCTGTTTAGTTCATTTTCAAATCCTATTCATTTATTTCATGCGATATTTTCTTTTATTTCATACGATATTTTCTTTATGTCATGTCTTCTTTCCTCCTTTATTTTATTTTTTCTTTCTAGTTTTTGATTCTTCCTACTTTAATTCTCCGCTATTTCAATCCTTTCTTTCTGCCTTTGCACGTAATTTCTTTCTTCTCTTTAGATCCCCCTAATTCTTTGTTTCTTTGTTTCTTTCTTTGTTTCTTTATTTCTTTTTCGTGTCTTCGTTTCTTTCTTTGTTTCTTTGATATTTTTAGTTTTCTTTTCTTTCTGCTTTTCATTCCTTAATCTCTTTTTTTTTTTTTTTTTATTTTGCTTTCGATCAAATTTTTTCCTTAATCTTTTTTGTGCTCTGGTAGTTCCAAAATAAATAAATAAGTAAATAAATAAATAAATAATATAAGTATACCTAAAAAAAAAAAAAAAAAAAAAAAGTAAATTTCCTTCTTATACCTTAGAAGATTTCTGGATTTTTGTTTCTGCTTTTGTTTGTTTTTCCTTTTAAAGAGGACTGGAAAAATAAATGTATTCTTTTTGTTTTATCATCATAATATCAAATTCCGGAGGAATAATAATTAGTTTCAGTGATTCCTACCAAGAATTTCAGGGCTTCAGCTCTGTTACTAGGATTTACTTTAAATGCCTTAAGAGAATTTTTCTCACATGTTTTTGTTATTTGATTTTTCTTTTGTTTTATTCATTTCTTCATTTATCTATTTATTTTTGTTGTTTTTATAATTCTGTGATTTTTGATTCCGTGTGTGGGTGAGAATTTATCTGTCAGGTCAGGTAAAGGAAGAGAGTGAATATATAGATAATGCGAAAGCAGAAGACAATGTACGGGTCTGGTTTGGTAGCTCGTACATTATTATATATATTTGATATACCTATCTTTACAGACGTCGAACACAAGTAAGGAATTATCGCATGGAGAAAAAAAAGCCCCCCAAAACCAAAATAAAACAAAGAATAAAAAAACGACACAAAAAAAAAAGAAAAGCAACAAAATAATGCAAACAAGAAGAGACAATATATTTGTCACATTTGCAGGGCCATATTTAAAACTGTTTACTTATATACTCGCATATATGTATTTTACCACACACACACACACACACACACACATACACACACAATTGCCCAGAGACCTTAGGTTGTAGAATACACCAATTTCTACCCCAACGAGTGTCCTGGATATGACACGAAACAATATGATGGTCAAGTTCCAGTAATGCTGGAGCTTTGGTGAATGCAGAGTACCCCTTCATTGCTATCCCTCCCTGGTCCACTCTGGCCCGGAGTGATAGCACCTGGTAGGACTCTACTTCTGGCTCAAATAGAACTAAACTGCGCACTTATGCTGAAATGAATTGCTTGAAATAGAACTGGTTTTACATGTAAACTGTGTACTTATGCAAAAATGAATTATTTGAAAGGGAACTGTTTTTGACATTAAAAATTTACTTACGCTAAACTGAATTGTTTGAAATAGAACTGTTTTGTGATTTAACTCTGTGTAAACAAAAACTATTATTATACAAAACTGATTTTTTAAAATTTAGATCTGTTTGACTAAACTAAAAAGGTTGAAATAGAATTCCTCGTGGTAAGCAAGTTCGAATTCCAGCCACGCTGTTACATTGATCTTTGAAAGGTAGGAATTCCCTCATCCACCGGGATATGGGTTAAAACTGATTACTATTATTATTACTTAGAATATTTGGACTATCGACCTCATCTTTATTGTTATAATCCCAGCGTTTCGGCCGATATGTCCTTCGGCCTTTTTCAGGTGTTTCATGTCGAAGTCGGGAGTTCATACAAAATCTTAAACTGAGCCTTTTATTTGAACCCTAGGGGTAGACCGTTTCAATTCTGTTAACCAGGACTGGGTACAAGTTCTAAATTATCGCATGTATTCCTTGTTAGTTTTACCAGTTGTTGGTATTGAACCTGCAACCACTTGATGATTCAGAGTGATTTGTTCTTCTTTAAGGATAGCTTTGCAATTAAATAACCCACGAAAGTTTATATTCAATTCAACAATTCAACAAAGAAAGCATGCCAAACAAAAATCGTATCCCAATATAGATTAACAAGATAAATCTATCTATCTATCTATCTATCTATCCGGGTGAGGTTATTTTGTATGAAGTTGCACTTGTGTAAAGTCCGTTTATTTCTTTCTATTTCGGCACATTGTTATCCTAAAGATTAAAAAGGTATTTACAATATATATATATATATATATATATATATATGAGTGTGTGTGTGTGTGTGTGTGTGTGTGTGTGTGTGAATCGTGTGTGTGAGTGTATATGTATATGCTTAAGCCAGAGTGTGTGAAAAAAACAGCGATATATATATATATATATATATATATACAAAGATAGACTGACTGAGAGAGAGAGAGAGAGAGAGAGAGAGAGAGAAGAGGTAAACGTAGATGTAGTAGTAGTACTATTTGGAAGAAGAAGAAAATGTATTTACAATATACACATATATATCTGATTGAGTGTATATATATGTATAGTGTGTGTATATATGTATATACATTTAAGCCTGTCCGTGTGAAAAAAAACGAGGGATATATATATATATATATATATATATATATATATATTTATATACAGACTGAGAGAGGAAGAGAGAGAGGGGGAAGGATAAAAAATAAACGTAGATGTAGTAGTAGTATTAAGAAGAAGAAGAAGAAGAAGAAGAAGAAGAAGAAGAAGAAGAAGAAGAAGAAGAAGAAGAAGAAGAAGAAGAAGAAGAAATCTAACCAATCTGAGAGTAGGCGGTCGTAAATACAATTCGAAAATCGCTGAAACGGAGTAACTTTGAGGTTTTATCGCAAAAAGGAAGGACGAAAGAGATAAGAAGTCTTTGTAAATTAATTCAGCACCGGGCAAAAGTAAAAGAATATATATATATATATATATATATATATATATAATGAAACAAGTGACAAAAAATAAACCAAAGATATGAACATGCACGATAAAGAAAAAACGTCAACAGCAAAAACAACAAAAGTTATGGATAAATAAAAAATAAACAATGTCACAAAATGTTGAACATTACGTCGAAAAGAAGATATATTTTTCTGATTATTAAGGAATATAAGACTATACACGACTGGGTGGGCAAAGTGATCCACTGGGAGATGTGCAAGAAATTTAAATTTGACCATACGAACAAATTTTATATGCCCAACCCATAACTTGTCCTTGAGAATGACATACATAAACTCCTATGTGACTTTGACATCCAAGGTCTGGAAGACCAGACCTTATAATAATTAAAAAAAAAAAAAAAACAAAAAAAAAAAACAAACAAAGAAAACTTGCAAAATTGTAGATGTTGCTGTCCCGGCTGACCACAGAATAAAACTTAAAGAAAGTAAAAAGAACGATAAGTATCTGGACCTTGTAAGGGAATTGAAAAAAAATTTAGAACATGAAGGTGACAATTATTCCAATCGTGATTGGTGCTTTCGGTACAGTAACTAAAGGCTTATTATTAGGACTAGTGGACTTGGAAGTTGGAGGATGAGTGGAGACCATCCAAACTACTGCATTATTGAGAACGGTCAGAATACTGAGAAGAGTCCTGGGGACTTGAGGAGACTTGCTGTCCCTCAAACTCCAGTGAAAGACCATCAGCTAAAACTCATGTAAAAAACTCTCAAGGAGTAAATGATTATAATAATAATGTCAAACTCTGTCAAAGAAAACAACGGTATAAGGACTAACTATAAAAAAGCAAAAATAGAATAACTGTTACTGCCGATTACAAAGTGATAATAAAAGAAGTAAAAACATGAACAAATTCTTGGACATTGACAGAGAATAGCCAAAGCTCTGCATCATGGTTCACTTGAAACGGTCCCAAAAGGCTTCGAAGTAAGATTAGAGGAATAGGAAATCAAGAGGAAGAATCGAGACCCACCCAACTATAGCATTGTTGAGATCGGCTACAATGCTTAGAAGACTCCTGGAGACCTAAGAAGACTTGCTGTCACTCAAACTCCCGTGAAAGACCATCATTTAACGCTGGTGTGAAAAACTCATTATTATTACTCCTTGTGAGTTTTTCACATCAGTGTTTGCTGATGGTCTTTTATTGGAATTTGAGTGGCAGTAAGCCTCCTCTAGTCACCAAGACTCTTCTTAATATTTTGGCCGATCTGAATAATATAGTTGTTTGGATGGTCACCACTCGTCCTCTTATTTCCAAGTCCTTTTGGCCCTTTACCAATCCTTCAGTAACTATACCGAGAGCACCAACTGGTTAATCGTCACTTTCATTTTCCACAGTTTATTATTATTATTATTATTATATCTGTTGCTGTTGTTTTATTCTAATAGTCGTGCCATAAAACCCAACCATCACCAACCTAAAAATATGCGTTCACAAATCATATATATAATATATGTGTAAAAAGGCTATGGCATTAAATAACCTATAGAAGTTGATATGCCATTAAATCCAACCAACCAACCAACCTAATAGTCGTCGTAATGGTATAACAAATTTCCCCTTTGTTTTCCTCGATATTATGACGTGTATTTCAAGTGACATTTTCCCTGTGCTTTTCTAATTATTATCCTTTTATTTGTCTTAGAAGACCCCAGTGGAGCGGTTGATGTCTTTGAGAATACTTACAAAAGCCTGGTCATCTGAAGAGACAACCTGACGCTTTGATCTCAGTTACGATTCGCAGACGGTTCTGGTTTTAAGATACAAATAATAGAAGTGATAACTGTGTTGATGCCTCACTGTGGAGTAGTCATAGTTAAACTATAATAATAATATACAGCGAATACTTATAACGTTTAAACGTTATAAGTATTCGCTGTATATTATTCTAAAAGAATGCCCATCATTTTTTTTTCTTTTTGAGTTTGAACGTGTTAAGTCTCATAAATAATTGGTTAATAGATTTTAACGGCATGTCAACTTATTTTGGTTATTTTATGCCGAAAGGTTAGGAAAGTTGTGTTCACTGTACATCTATAATTACATTTTTCACGTAGTTATTTCTTAAGTGATTTTTTGCACATAGTTTTATGATGTCAAGTATTCCAATCTAATACAAATAATTTTCACACAATTTTATGTTTGCCTAGTCGGCTGAGGCTGTAGAATACATCGACTGCTTCTCTGAAGAAGGATAAGACTCTCCGATTGAGTGTTCTTGATAAGACGCTAAACAATCTGATAGTTAAGTTCCAGTAATGCCGGATATTTGGGGAATGCAGAGTGCCTCTTCATTGCCATCTCTCCAAGGTCAATCTGGCCCTGAGTGGTAACACATGATATGGTCCTATCTATAGGTTAAATAGAAATAAACTGTGTACTTAAGCTAAACTGAATTGCTTGAAATAGGACTGTTTTGACATTTAGACTGCGTACGTATGCTAAACTGAATTGTTTAAAACGGAACTGTTTTTCTATGCTAAACTGAATTGCTTGAAATAGAACTTCTTTGGACATTGAAACTGTCCTTATTCTAAACTGAATTGTTTGAAAAAGAACTGTTTTGACATTGAAACTCTACTTGTGCCAGAGTGAATTGTTTTGACATTTAGACTGCGTACTTATGCTAAACTGAATTGTTTAAAACGGAACTGTTTTTCTATGCTAAACTGAATTGCTTGAAAAAGAACTGTTTTGACATTGAAACTCTACTTGTGCCAGAGTGAATTGTTTGAAATAGAACTGTTTTCGTATTTAACTGTGAGTAACCATAAACTGTACTTATACTAAACTGAATTGTCTGAAATAGAACTGTTTATATGTATAAAAATGGATTTGGTATTAGTGATCTGCAATGGTTGATATACCATGAAACCAAACCAAACCAAACCAATGATATGGTTTTGTGTATTCCTATCGAATACTAACAACGATTTGGTTTCAGGTAATTATTCATATTTAAAAACAATCATTTGTTTGCTGACAGGTATATGGTTTTAAGTAACAAATAATGATCTTTAGTAAAGAGTTTCAAATTATGCTAGGTTATCTGGTTTAATGGCATATCAACTCCAGATAGTTATTTAATGCTAAATCCCGTTTATAAATATATACGATTTGTAACTGAATTGTTTGTAGAAAACTTTATTTTTAAACGACTTAGAGTTCATTTCTTTGCAGTCAATTAAATGGTTTCAAGTATTGCTATTTAACATTAGTATTTGGTAAGTAATCCCATCTAATTTAATTGGTTTTAGGTATTATAAACAATAGAAAAGTTCTAGTTGACTCATAATACCTAACAGTTACTATCTCTCCGTGTCAGAATTAACCTGGGAGTAATAGCAATGAAGTTCTAAATATTACCAAAAATGCCAGAACTTGAATCTCATCATCAGATTGTTTAATGTCATTTCCAGTTCACTCGTTGGTATGAAGGTGAGGAGTCTTTCCCCTCCGCAAAGGTACAGTATTCTAAAGCCACAGCCGACTGTGCAAAAACTATTATAACTTCAACTAACCATTCTTAAGACAAATACTTTTCATTTATATGTTATCATGTATCCTATCGAAGAATAATTTGTAAATATATATATTTGACCAATAGATGAGACCCATACAGGTACTTTCACTTCGGGTCAGAATGGACCTGGGAGTATGGTAGTAAAGGAGCGCTCCATATTTCCCAGATCTCCAAAACAGGAGTATCACCATCAAATGCAGTTTTGTGTCTTATCCCAGACATTCTTCTTTTTGGTGGGGGTGGGGTATCTTATCCTCCTGCGGCGGATACAGTCAGCGTATTCTAAGCCCCACCAACAAAACGGGCTAAAGGAATGAAAGTAGTTGACAGTATATTATAGTTTTCGCCTTATTTAAATTGCATTTGATAAATTCAAACAATTACTTTTAATGTTTTCTCTGCATTATTATCATTTTACTCCTTGCGAGTACTTTACACCAGTATTAGCTGATGGTCTTTAAATGGAGTCTAAGTGAGTGCAAGTCTCCTCAGATTTCCTGTATTCTTCGCAGTATTCCGGCCGATCTTAACAATGCTGTAGTTTGGAACGTCTCGGCTCGTCATCCGATTTTCAACTCCTTCAGTCCTTTTACTAAGCCTTTACAGTTGATGTCACTGTGATGCTCTTGTTGCACAGCTTTCTTTGTTATCTAGCAGGATCATAGTACTTGACTCTCTTTTCTATTATTATTATTATTATAATTATTTGAGAGTTTTTCGCATGAGTTTTAGCTGATGGTCTTTCACTGGAGTTTGAGTGACAGCAAGTCTCATATCTCCGTGACTCTTCTCAGTATTCTGATCGTTCTCAATAATGCTGTTGTTTAGATGGTCACCACTCATCCTCCAGCTTCCAAGTCCTCCAGTCCCTTTAATAATTAAATTATTGTTTAGTTACTGTATCGAAAGCACCAATCACGATTGGTATAATTGTCACCTTCATGTTTTGAAGTTTTTTTCAATTCCCTAACAAGGTCAAGGTAACTATCCTTCTTTTTACATGCTTTCAGTTTTATTCTGTGGTCAACCGGGACAGCAAAGTCGACAATTTTGCAAGTTATCTTTTCTTTTTTTTTTTTTTTTTGTTGATTATTATAAGGTCTGGTCTTCAGGCCGAGATTAGGTGATCGTTTGTATCTCAAAGTCCTATAGTTGCTTATGTGTGTCATTCTCTAGGACAAATGCTGGGTTGTGCATATACCATTTGTTGGTGTGGTCAAATTTAAATTTCTTGCACATCTCCCAATGAATCGCCTTACCCACCCAGTCGTGTCTAGTCTTATACTCCTGTGCTAAATTGATGCATTCGCTTATTATGTGATTAATGGTTTCGTCTCTGTCACCACATAAACTACATTTGCTGTTTTCTTGCATCTTATCTATTCTCGCTTTGATATGATTGGATCTTATGGCATTGTTTTGTGCTGCTATTAGAAGAGATCCTGTTTCTCTTTTAAAGTTTTCTTTTCTTAGCCACGTCCAGGTATTCTCGTGTGAGATGTTGTTTATTAGTAATTTAAAACGCCATTTTAGTTTCTTAGTTGCTGTCATTCTGTTGGCTATTGTTTTGCCAGTATCGTTTCTGATAGCTGTCTTCATTTTTTCACATTAGCGTTAGCCGATGGGCTTTCACTGAAGTATGAGTGATAGCTAGTAACTTCGACTCTCCAGGACTTATCTCAGTATTCTGACCGATCTCAAGAACGCTTTAGTTTCGATGGTCCCGGCTTGTCCCCCGATTTGCAACTCTTTTAGTCCCTTTACCAAGCCTTTATATACCGTTCTAAGAGTGCCAATTACAACTTATATCACTGTCACCTTCATATTCCATAACTTTTTATGTTTTCAGGCAAGGTAGCCTTGTTATCACCCCAATCTGTTTTTCCACCTTTACACAAAATATAATTCTAAACTTGTAAATTAAAATCTAAAATTTCTCTTATTAGCTTATTTATTTTTCCCTGATTGTTTTATCATTGTACTTGAGGGCTCGTCAATATTATTGTCTTTGTTGTTATTTTAGATTAGAGCCGGCAAAATTCGGATAAGCCTGGATTTATCTAATAAGTTTATCTTATTTAACGCTTCGCATTTGCTTATCTAATGGCTTAGCAACCATAGGCAGCTTGTTAATCGCACAATTTTGGACCAGTGGTATTTCCATTCCCTCTGCTCTCATATATAACGTGAAATATAATATGGTTGCTTGTATCGTTTTTTAAAACTTATTTGTCGGTCTTTATTGCATAGCAAGCCTTATATGTTGTTTAGATTCAAATCCTGTTTATACATATATAATGAGGTGCCCATGGTGTAACGGTTATCGCCGTAAGAAATGGACTGCAAGCCGACTTCAAATCTTGGACGAGGCTGATTGCATTTCGCATAGCATTATTACCTTTAGGAAAGGTATGAATCCAATTATTCTCTCTCCAGGTATGAGTAAATAGAAGGGTAGACTGAGTTCTTTAACCTTGGTAAGGCATTCAGTCTAGAAGAAAGAAAACTCTGGACTGAAACCTGTTAAATTCCGCTAAAAATTGAGCGTGTATCACAACCTGTGTAGTAAAAATACATATATAAATATCAAATAAAATTTGTAAACGAATAATTCATTGGTAACATTATGTTTAAACGAATCAGAGCCCATTTTCTTGCGCACAGTTAAATAATTTCAGGTATTGCTATGTAACATTAACTTTACAACTGAACACCAGTCATTTGTGAGCACACTTTTAGATGTTTAAACAGTTCTATTTGACTCATAGATAGGACCTTAAAAGGTAATATCACTTCGGGTCAGAGTGGATCAGAGAGTAATGGCAATAAAGAGGTACTTCACATTCCCGGGAGCTCCAGGACGGAAGCCTCATCTGAGATGGAATTTAGTGTTCTATCCAAAACACGCATTGGGGGGGGGATAAGACTTTTGAAGAGAAACAGTCGACGTATTCTACAAACCTAGCCGACTGGGCTATAAAACGTATTTGAATATTTTAAAGTGTTCTCCCAGCGTAAGTTCGTAACATAGATTTTAATTTATATTATTATTATTATTATTATTATTATTTCAAATGCCATTCGGAATAATGATAATAATGATATCGAGGAAACCATGAAAACTGGGGAGTGGAATTGACAGCAGAAGAAAAATGTTTAGCTGGGGTGAAAATCCATATCGCCATGATGCCACTGAATCACCTCATTAAGTAATGTACTGGCGGCTAAAAACTTTCTAAATCGCTAGAAAAAATCGACCACTTAAAGTACATGGTTGACATCAAACTGTTTGCCAAAAAGGAAAAAGAATTGGAAACTATAATAAAGGCAGTGTGAATATACAGTCCCCTATTTTCAACTCTATCAGTCCCTTTACTTTTGTAGGGACGGAATTTGGCATAGAAAAATGTGCCAGGAAAAGCGGAAAACGATAAATGGCTGAAGTGTCAAATCAAGAAAAAAATCAGAAGGCTTGAAGCAAAGGAAGATTACAAGACTTGAGAGGTGCCCGTGGTGTAATGGTTATCGTCGTAGGAAATGGACACGGCGATACAAGTTCAAATCCTGGACGAGACTGATTGCATTTCACATAGCACTAATACCCTTGGGAAAGGTATGAATCCAATTATTCTCCCTCCAGCTATGGGTAAATATTTGGACAGACTGGATTATTCAGCCTTGGTGAGGCAACTTGTCTAGGAGAAGGAAAACTCTGAATTCAAACCTGTTAAACTCCGCTTAGAAATTGACCTTGTGTCATATCCTGCCCGAGCGGAGGGGTTGGTAAATAGGATTACAAGACTTGAGAATATTACTCGTGGACACCATCAAATAAGCGGAGATGAAAGAAATAATAAAAAAAGAGATTCTCAGATGAACAAGAAAACTTCTCGAAACCAAACTCTGCAGCAGGGATCTAATAAAAAAATAAACATCCAGGCTGTTCCCCTTGTAAGATACTCGGGACTATACTTGAAATAGACGAAGGAAGAACTTCAAAAATTAACCAGTGAACAAGAAAACTAATGAAAATTTATAACGCCTTACTTCCGAGAGATAACGTGGACAGACTTTACGTATCATGGAAAGAAAGAGAAAGAGGACTCGTTAGCATTAATGATAGCGTTGATACATCGATACAATGACTTAAAGACAACATAAAAAAGAGAAAAGAAAGACTAATTACAGAGATTAAAAAGAACACAAACAATACAAGGATGAACAGAAAAACAAGTAGAAAACAAAAATGTGAAAAAAATAACTATGGACATTTCAAGTGACAAACAAACGAAATCTCATACGCGAAGACATGGAAATGGCTAAGAAAGGGAAACCTTGAGAAACTGGATGTCTTCTATTAGCAGCACAAAGCAATGCCATAAGAACCAATCATATCAAAGTGAGAATAGATAAAATGCAACAAAATTGCAAATGTATCTTATGTGGTGATAGAGACTAAACGATCAATCATATAATAAGAGATTGCATCAAATTAGGGCAAAAAGAGCATAAAACTAGACGTGACTCGGTGAGGAAGTTGGTCTTGTGGGAATTGTGCAAGAACTTTAAATTTGACCTTAGAATCAAATGGTATATGTAGAAAACAGAATCTCTCTTAAAGAAGGAGATGCATAAAATTCTCTTGGATTTTGAAATACAAGTTGATCACCTGATCTCGGCCAGACGACCAGGCCTAGTGATAATAAAAAAAGCCTGCTAAATAACTGACTTTGCCGTCGCGGGAGACCACAGTGTAAAAGTAAAAAAAGCGAAAAGATAGATCAATATCTAGACCTTGCTTAATGGAACATGGTTTTGACGGCGATACTAATTTTAATTGATGCTCTTGGAACAATTCCCAAATGATCAATAAAGAGATTGGAAGGCTTGAGAGTAAGAGGACAAGTGGAGACCATCCAGACTACAGCATTAAGAACAGCCAAAATAGTAAGAAGAGCATGGGAGACTTAAGGGGATCTAGTGTCGCTCAGACTCCAGTGAAGGACCATCAGCTAAAGCTGGTATGAAAAACTCTCAAAAGAGTAAAATAATAATTATAATACGACTGAGTGTGGAAGCTGATCCACCTGGAACTATGCAAGAAATTTAAATTTGGCGATGCTACCAAGTATTAAATGTACAAACCAGAATCTGTCCTGAAGAATGAGACACACACATTTCTTTGGGACTTTTTGATAGAAACGCATCACATAATCCCAACCATAAAAACAGGCCTTGTGATACTTATTATCAAAAAGAAATCTGCCGAATGGTGCACATTGCTGTCCCGGTGGACAACAAGGTAAAGGAAAGTGAAAAGAGAGATAAGTATCAAGAACTTACTTGAGAACAAAAAAAAAAAACTATAGAAAATAAAAGTGACAGTGATACCGATTGTGATTGGTGCACTCAGAACAATCGCGAAGATTCGTTAAAGGGACTCGAAGACTTGGAAATAAAAGAACTGGAGACCATCCATACTTCTGCATTATTAAGATCGACCTGGATACCGAGATGAGTCCGGGAGACTTGAGAAAACGTAATCACTCATACTCGAGTGAAATACAATTAGCTAATTCTGGTGTGAAAAACTCGCCAGGAATGATTTGATAATGATAATATTATTATTATTATTATTATTATTATTATTTGACTCCTTGAGATTATTTTTACACCAGCATCTCCAGGACTCTCCTTAGTATTCTGACCGATCTCAACAATGCTGTTGTCTGGATGGTCTCAATTCTTCCTCTAATTTCCGATTTCTCCATTTTTTCTTTTGTAAAAAAAATAGATATCTTTTTAGTGGGAAGGTGGTTCGAATAAGAAAACCTTATGAATTCTTTAAAAAACCTCAAAAAAACAATACTTTCGCTTTTGTCTACGGTCAAGATGGGTAAATAATATAATCATAGAAACTATGAAAAAAGTCGTTTATTAAAATAAATATAAAGCGTAATTCATCCCGATAAAAATGCTAAAAAAGTAAATGAATAAAATAAATTAAAAGTATTCAGTACAAACCGATTTTTAAATGAAAATTAGCAACGTAATTTAACGTAATTTAAAGAAATCGCTACCTTTGCTAGGTTACAAACTAAGTTTCTCAGAAATTTATTTGTTGCGGTAAGAAGCGTTTTTTTTTTTTTTTTTTTTTTTTTGGCATGATTTTCTTTCGAACAGGACTTAGAATACGCTGCAGAAGGATACGACACCCTAAATAGATTGGCCGAGTTAGCTGAAGCTGCAGAATACACCGACTGCATCTCGGCAAAGGCGTAAAACTCGTCCATCAAGTGCCCTGGATATGACATTAATCAATCTGATGTTGAGGCTCCTGTAATGCTGGAGCTTTGGGGAATGTACAGTACTTCTTCATTGCTATCGCTTCCAGGATCCTATCTATTGGTCAAATAGAACTAAACTGTGTACTTATGCTAAACTGGATTGGTTGAAATAGAACTATTTATATGTATAAAATGGATTTGGCATTAAATAACCTGCAAGGATTGATGTGCCATAAAACCAAAACAAACCAAAACCACAATAGAGGACATAGCTAATCTACATTTCATGGTGAGGCTCCATTGGAGTATCACTTCATTGTCATCACTCCCTGGTTCAATATAACCGGAGTGGTATTATCTCTTGTATGGGTGAAATAGATCTGTTTAAAAATTATTTGGATTTGATAGAACTGCTTGCAAAAAAAGAAGAAAAGAAAACACCCATTAGAAACAACAACACAAAAAATGTAAACAAGGATACAATCTCCTAAAGTATAGACATTAAATAACCCTAGGTTTATTGAAATGTGTGTACTCTCAATAAATGTGCCCATAGAAAAAAAAAAGTCTGGAAACTTATCGTATGGACCTCGTATATATATATATATATATATATATATATAATCTATTGTTGAAATGCATTGAAAAGCAAGCAAGCAACCAATCAATCAATCAGATACAACATTTTCTAAATGTACAGAAGAAAATCAATAAGTCATATGAATAGTTGTTTGATATCCAGGAAGTCTATGAACATGTGAGTGTTTTTTCATAATTAAGATTATATACAGCATATCAATATGCATTCAGATTCTGCAGTGTCATAAATTGCTTGCCATTAAAAGGTTTCGTTAAAATACATGTTTTCTTTAAGATGGTTTATTTTGCGATTGACTGGACAAACAAACAAGTCGACAAACGTGAATACAGACCCAGTAACAATAAAAATGGTTTTATCAGGCATACAAAATAGAAAAGCGTGAACCGTTTTCACATAAACCGAGTTAATTAATTCTAGAAATGAAGTCAAAGGATATGCCTGCAGCCAACTGTATTGTATCGGTAATTAAGAATATAAATGCAAATGTTAGCGGAATAAGAAAAAAACTTTCTCCTTCGTTTTGGTTGGCCACATTTTCGCTGCAACTTTTTATTCATCATCAACATTATCTTGGCATACCAATAGTATGGATTCTTGGACACTCTCTCGCTATCGGTCCCACTCAGCCATCACTCTTGGTAAGTCCTCTAGACGACTGAAGTATCAAAATAGTGCTGATGAATGTAAGATATTGCTGGTAGGCCATATTCACCTAACAATTTAATAATAATCACTGTCCTGCTTTTGGTTTTACGGCATTTCCTCATTTCTTTTAGGTGGCAAGGATGCTCACCTGCCCGGCAATTTTTAATTTTGCCAATAAGGTTTTTTTCTTGGCAGAATTGGATCACCATTTCCGCACATTGTATATTTTCGCTTAGCTGCGATAAATTCATGTTTACACTTGTTTGTAACTTAGTAAACAGATTGATAGAATTATTTTATCGTAAATTTGATCAGCTAGGCGTTTCGGCATATTCCGATTCTTTCCGGAAACGCTCGGGAAAGTTCGGGTTTTTTTGCGGTAACATAGATGCATAAGTCCCAAAATTACTTTGTGTCACATCGTACAATGGATTAATAAAAAAAATGCTACCATTCCCGCTGACAACAGGATGTATGCTAACCTGTTTTCCAAATACTAAATTCTAGTCACAAAGGTTTAGTATCACCCAATTTATTATCAAATAATGTTGATCGATTGTTAAATTTTAACGGAATGTCAACCCGTATAGGCTTAACTTATACATGGAGGTTTGGTAATCAAGTTTATATTTACAATTCTGTGTAGCTGTTTCTTGCGAGACATTTTTCGTGTGGGGTATTATCGAATACGAATATTTTAAGCAGAATTATTTGACCCATACAAAGGATTCTTGCAAGTACTAGAAATTGGGGTTCGAATGGACCTGGGAGGATTATCAATGAAAATGTACTCTACAATCACAAGAGCTCTAGAACAGAAATATCGCCATCAGATGCAGTTTAGTACCTTATCTAAGACACCTATTTTTTGTTGGAGTTGGGTCTTATCGGTAGGCAGGGAATACTGTCAGCATATTTAAGCCTCACCGATAGGAAAATCGTTTTGTTTGTTTGTTTGGGTTTCATGGCATATCAACGTTTGTAGGTTATTTAATGACAAATCTATTTTTATACAAACAAACAGTTCTATTTCAAACAATTCAGTTTAACGTAAATACAGTTTCAATGTTAAAAACAGTTCCATTTCAAACAATTCATTTTACCATACAAAAACAGTTCCTTTCAAACAATTAAGTTTAGCATAAGTACGCAGTTTAATTGTCAAAACAATTCTATTTCAAGCAATTCAGCTTAGCATAAGTACAGTTTAGTTCTATTTGACCCATAGATAGGACCCTATGAAGTGTTACCACTCCGGATCAGAGTGGAACTGTGAGCGATGGCAATGAAGGGATACTCCGTATTCCCCAAAGCATTACTGTAACCTCACCATCAGATTGTTTAGTGTCAAATCAGGAAACTCGTTGCGGGGAAATCTTACTCCTCTGCATAGGTGCAGTTGGTGTATTCAACAGCCCCAGCCGACAATCGTTTTAATGATTTACAATCACCATGTAAATATAATATGCAAAATATTTTAAGAAAAATAATTTAATAATAACGATGATAATCATAAACTGAAGAGGCGAGACCTTGATGTAGTTTACTTTGTTTACTTGGATATTCAAAATATAATAGACAACCACCAATGATAAGCAATATCATCGATAATATGATGATTACGTGTATCTGTGCATATCATAAAATGATATATACAACTGTTCTCAATCCCTAACTAATATTTCAAAAATATAGGCCATCGTATCCCTGACTCATTCTCATTTCCCATTAGTCTGACCCAACGTGTTTTAGCATAATCAAGCTAAAGTCTAAACAACGGCTTTTAATTAAGGTAATGAATTTTAACATGACTTTCTTAACTATTTATAATATCTATCCATATTGTATATACAGGTGTTAGAAATAGTCAACAATGTTAAGCAGAAACTTCATTTTCTTAACCTTTGTTTAGGTATACACTATGCAGGGAACATTTTGAATCGAAGTCAAGTCAAGTTTATGCCAAGAAACTATGTATGATATTTCAAAATCATATCTCGAGTAATGTACGACCCCTTGTTTTTTAGGTGAAGAATTGATCTTGCAAAGTCGTTCATTATACGAGTATATATGATAATTAAAAGAAAAAAAACTTCTTTGAATTTTCAGCTTTTGATTCATTCTCGCTCGATGAAGCATGGGAGGGGGGACTTTTAAAATTTCTGCAGTATATGATGCCAATACAAACATCTTTTATATAAGCTAAAGTTCAAGGAAAATAACACGAAAATTCGTCAGTTAATCGAAATTTTAAAAGGTTAGCATTAAACCTAATTTTAGATAAGCAAATACAAAATCGCTTCACACACACACACACAGAGAGGTATATATGCACCCGTTGAACTCTCAGGAGTCCATAATGATATAGTTTCTATTTAGGAAAGTGTTTACATTTACCCAAACAGGATATGACTACAAAAGATCGTGGTCTAGTGGGTAGAGTGTTCGCCAATGGTACGGAAGACCTTGGTTCAATCCCAGGTCGCGTCATACCAAATACTTTTAAAATGGTACTTGATACCACTCAGCAATATAAGGTACGTATCAAGGGTAAAGTGGAGCAATCCAGGGAAAGTAGTAGCGCCCCCCTACACCTCGGTATAGTAGCAATTGAAAAGGGAGCCTTCTGGTAACCGTCGACTACGGTCACCAACTCTACTTTACAACTGGTTTGGATTAAAAGTTTTCCTTCTTCTAGACTGGTTACCTTAGCAAGTTTACAGATTACAGTCTGGCCTACTATTTACCTATACCTTGGAGGGAGATAGTTTGTTGTTGGTTGCTTGGAGTTTTTTGGTATATCAACCTTTGTAGGTTATTTAACGCCAAATCCTTTTTTATACAAATAGTCAGTTCTTTTTCAAACAATTCAGTTTAGTATGAATACATAGTTTAATTGTCAAAACCTTTTCTATTTCAAGCTATTCAGTTTAGTCAAACAGTTCTAATTCAAACAATTCACTTTAGCGTAAGTACAGTTTCAATGCCAAAATAGTTCTATTTCGAGCAATTCAGTTTAGCATTAGTACGCATTTTAAATGTCAAAAGAGTATAAATACGCACTTCAAAAGCAAAAAACTATAAATTCTCGAAACTACAATTAAGTTCTGTTTAACCCATAGACAGGATCCAATCAAATGCTACAATTCCAGGCCAGAGTGGACCTGGGAACGCTGGCAATGAAGGGATGCTCCGTATTCCCCCAAATTCCAGCTATACTGGAACCTCACCATCAGATTGTTTAGTATCATATACAGGACAAGAGTTGAGAGGGTCTATCCCTCGGCAGAGGTGTAGTCGGTGTATTCTACAGCCCCAGCCAACTGGGCAAGCAAAATAGTTTTATTCATACTTTTACCTAGGTTATTCACACAATATAAAATACAACAAGCGTCGATATGGATTTGAACTGGGGTCACCGGGCCTATTTCCAACGATGATAACCGTTACGCTAAGAGCTGCCCTATGCAATTAATTTCTGAATTTTACCGATATTATATGTAAATAAATTTGGCGACATAATTCGAGGGTGACCAGAAAGCTCCTTTTCAATAGATACTACAACGAGATGTAGGGGAGGGCGCGACCCCTTCTTCTGGATTGCTCCACTTTACCCTTGATATGTACCTTGTAATGCTGAGTTTTAAGCAAGTAGGTATCAAGTACCATTTTTAAAGTCTTTGGTATGACTCCACCTGTGATTGAACCCAGGTCTCCCGGACCATTGTATACTGTTTAAATCTTCAAAACTAAAAAAATATAAATATAATTGTGTACCATAGGTAAATACGGCTATTTGCGAAATGTACATGGGACGTTCATTACATATATACATAACGTAGAACACATAAAGAACATAGGAATCTCGAAATTCGAAAACCCGCAACGACTTCTTGTTCAGGTACGAAACCTTTTTATTAACTTTGAGTTAAATGTTTCGACATAAGGAGGAGAGACACAATCTTCTATGCTGTCTTATTCATTTGGCCCCCATTTCGAGCGGCCCCCCATAGGCTGCAAGTTCGCCTCGCGTCTGCGAGCTCTAAAAGTCGAACCTCCTCGTTTGGCGTCTAGTACTCAACTCCCTAACTTTCTTTCAATTCTCCACAAACCTCTGCGCGCTTCCGGTGCGTGACGTCACTCGCAGTCCGTCACCCGTTTTGTCTCGGACTATTGTGACATCTGAGTGACACCTTCATCCGTCTGCGCGCGCCCGCGTTAACACCTGCCTCAATGTTGCACCTAACTAACCCATGTGCTGAGCCGAAAGATTCTCAGCCTAACTAAACTCAAAGGCATGAACTGAAATCCCTTGGCCATTATGTTACAAATGTACAATGTAGGCAATTTAGGAAAATGTGAGTGAGGTCCGTTCTGTTGAGTTTAGTAATATCCTTTTAATTAAGAATGTCTTTTAGGAGAAAATATCAGACTCTGAGAGAGAGAGAGAGAGAGAGAGAGAGTGGGGGAAGAAACCACATGTCATCAGAATAAGTCACTGGGCTTAAAGGGAAGTAACATTTTTGTTTTTGACGTTGTTAGCAAGTTCGAACTCAAGTCAGGTTATGATGTTTACTTTCGGACTAATACCTTCGGGAAAAATATGAACCTCAGTTATGAATTAATATGAACCTCAGTTATGAATTAAAACATACCATTATTGTTCTCCTAATAGGGTGGTTGAGGCATTAAATAACCTATGAATGTTGATATGCCATTAAACAAAGAAACCAAAGGTTAAATTAAAAGTGGGGGTGTCCTCGTGGTGTAATAGTTAAAGTGCTGGACTTCGAAATCGTAATAAGCGAGTTCGAACTCCAGTCGCGCTATTACGTTCAATTTCGGACAAATACCCTTGAGAAAGGTATGAACGCCCTTATCTACATTGGGTTAAATAGCAACACTGCTATTCTTCTGGGAGGATGGCTTTGGGATTAAATAACCTACAAAGGTTGACAGGCCAATAAAAAAAGAAAACGAAACATAAATTTAAAGGAAATAGAATCGGTGTACAAAGTTGAAATCGTGAACAAAGCTACATGCATTTCACGTCTCGCAAATCACATTGGACATAGTACGACAGACTGGCTTCTTTAGCTTTTGTTTGGGAATCAGTCTAGGAGAAGGAAAACTCTAAATTGAAACCAGCGCTACTTCGCTTAAGAATTAGCTGTGTGTTACATTCTGGCCACTGCTGAGTAAACCCAGGCTTTAATCCTTGAGATTTAGAGGCTACACTAAGAAACAAAGATGCTGTCTCTACTACGTTTTTAAAGCGAAGTTTTGGACTCATATGGCAGTTGGTGTAGATTCACAGATTTTGAAAAATAAAAAAAGTTTTAATGCTGCGTTACACTTACATTCCATGCCTCCCCACACCCTTTCATTTATGACTCGCTTAGATACAATCTGGAAACTGTTCTGTGATTCCGTGGAGTAGAAAAGTGAGAAGCCCAAAACTAATTTTATGCAGCGATGTCTCCACCATGTTTTCTTCTGCTGTCTCATTTTTCCCCTTTCACGTGAAAGATTAACTTTTTCCAAGAAAGACACAGCAAAGTCTGTAATGTGCAGTAAGAATCTTGTTAGCAGTCTCTGATTATCGAATCTTTCCCCCATTCCAATTCAATTTGCTTATTTACTGCTGTTCAATAAGTTATATTGAATTCACAGTCTTAAGGCCCATATGTATATACCTACTTATATGGGTATGAGCAGGTTATATAGCTCGGAATACGTATATATATATATATATATATATATATATATATATATATATATATATATAAAACCGGTCTCTCTCTTTCACCTGTTTATATAGGCACACAGGTGGCTTATACACAGAGGGAGTGAAATACTCACACATACTTTAGCGATAATCCCATACACACTAACTCATCCACACATATTCTCCCTTCCACACACACGCATATAGGAGAGATAGAGAGGGAGGGAGAGATGGAAACTGTAGATTATATAGTTACTTTGCTCATTATATATATATATATATGTGTGTGTGTGTGTGTGTGTGTGTGTGTGTGTGTGTGTGTGTGTGTGTGTGTGTGCTCACGCGTATGTGTACGACCTGTGCAAAAAATTATCGTGATTGAAGTTGGATTTGCCAAGAGAAAATTAACAACGATGAAAAATTTTTTTTATTCCAAATACTTTTTTCTTATTCAATGTTGCTCCAGTGAGTTTAACATTGATCGAAGGACCTCTGAAACTTCCCTTTTTATATTATGTGCAGGTGCACTGTAAATTTCACGTGGCTTGCACTTTTCAGCCACTCTGAATTTGATTACAAACCTGGAGCCTTCTGTTTGATTTGACGACATATTAAATCACCTCAAAACGAATATTTTTGTGTGATTGAAATAATTTTTGCAATAAAATAATTTCAAACAATGTAGAATTTACATGCATAGGAAAAAATTCTAAAAATCAAATAGTTTTTTTTTATTCACCTTGTAAAGTAAAATTTCGTGAGAATAAGAATTTCTGAAAATCTTCATGAAACTGCAAGTAGAACATTTTCCCGACAGTCTTATAAAGTAGAATATTATTTTAAGTTGTCGAAATTAACGCTGGAAAAGTGAAAGAGAAAAGAAAGTAAGAAAAAATTGGATATTATGGCAAACATTGTTATCTTTCCCTGGGTTAGTACCCGATAAATACTAAAGAATGTTTACCTTAATTAGACAACAGTTAAGTTATATGGAATAAGGCCTAAGTAAAACAATTACCGTGTGCGTCTTTTATAGAATATGTGTACAATGTACGTAAATGTTTTAGTATTCTTTTTACATGCTTATTTGCGTGTCTGTCCTAAAATTCATTTGAAAATAAAACACATTTACCATTGTGATTTTTTAAAGAGATTTATTTCTGTAGAAATTACAAAATAAATGGTACAAAGTCGAAAATTAAGAGAAGATTGAAATTTTATTCTTGTCTATCTTAACATCATCTTCCTGAATCCCGCTCACTGACCTAAACACTCTTCATTCCAAAATCCAGCCCGGTGAGAGGTTGGATAAATATCGAATGGTTTTTGTACATGTGACCACAACATCTCAGTAATTTAAAAAATTTTCTTTCGTAAAAAAATAACCAGAAAGAAACGTAATGTCTCTATGACATTATGTCTACAATTTCGTGAGAATTAGAAATAAAAAAAAATTAAATCTTCTGGAAACTGTGTTAGTAGTGGTCTTCCCCAACAGTCTAATATAGCGATTATTATTTAACAGTTGAAAAAAAAAATGGGAAAGTGAAAGTGGAAGTGTAAATGAAAATACAAGGAATATATCAAATACCATGGAAAGGAAAAAATGGCCACTAAAAATGATAACTTGTATACCAACCGGATCAACCTTGCGCTCAGGTGATTCTAAATTATTTTCATTGTGTGTATCTGTAGCAGTCACTCTACCTAGCAAAGAAAATAGCATGATAATAATATCTTTAATGGACTGACTTATTCAAGTGTTTAACCAATTTATGCAAGCTGCTTCAATGGACATACTAATTCCCCAAAGATATTTCTTCTATATCATTTGAACTGAATTCCATTGAGAGTATTGTATACATTTCTCTCTAGATATGGTCCTCCATACAGTATATTTCCCTTTGTTAATTCATATATCTTTTTTTATGTTTCACACGTTTGGCTGGTGTCACTTTATTTACCTTTTCATTTATACATTTAATTAGATTCATGTTTGTGATGAGCTCTGCTAAACTGGTTGTTAAAAGGTTACTTGTGTTGCTCTGATGTTACAAGGTTGACAAATCCTTTATATATATATATTCACCATTCATTTTTTTTATGAATATTAATATTTGTATGTGTACAGTGTTGGAAGGTTTAATCGTCAAAAGAAATGGAATCGGCAAATCGATTTCAACTGCTGGATGTAGCTGTTACCGTTTTACTTCGGACAAACGCCCTTCGGAAAGGCATGAATCCATCTGTTCTCACTCCCCAGTTTTGGACAAATAGTTAGACTAACTTCCAAAGCCTTGGTAAGGCAACCAGTGTAGGAAAAAAATGATCGAGTGTTACATCCAGCTCGTGGCTGGTTACAAATCAAGGGTTTTAACGCTGTAAAATGCAAACTGTTTCGTGTAGGATAAGAACTCGTATCTTCGTATCTATTTCCTATGAGGGTAGCCATAGCAGCACGAAAGACTCGTATCAAAATGTGACTAAGTATCGTAGCATATGAGGTTTCCAGTTATTGTGATAGGCAAAAAGACAAATGCTGAAATGAATAATAAAACAGCATGTAGAGAAAGATATACGGGGTGGAATGATAAAATTGTCGCCCTAGAAAAGACGACAGGATTCCATTTCCGTTTAATGAAAACCGGTTTTCTTTTTTTTTGTTGCATCCCATCTACTAGTTGGCCAGTTGTATAAAAATCCCAAGAGCGATAGGAGCCTTCTATCATGTCTGAAAGTGACACAATGTTCAACGAGCGAGATCGAAGATTCGCTGCTGTACAAATCATGCTCTCTACCGATCCAAGTTATGACAACAGGACCATTGCCAGTACCCTCAAAATGCAAATCTGGATTGCCACGAATAACAGGGACGTGCCCAGGGTGATGAAAACAAAGTTTCCGGCTACGGTTATGGTCTTTGGTGTGGTTTCAAGCGAGGGTCATATCATGCTACCTCACATCTTCGAAGTCGGCTTGAAAGTCAACACCAAAGTGTACCTGGATGTGCTGAAGAGTGTGGTGATCCCCTAGTGCAATCAAGTGGCCGGTGGCAGACCCTGGGTGTGGCAGCAGGACTCGGTGCCGGCCCACAAGTCAAAAGAGACCCAGGCTTGGCTTCAGAAGGAGTGCTACGACTTTGTACCCTTCTTTCACTGGCCTCACTCCTCCCCCAACCTGAACCCGCTGGACTACTTCGTTTGGTCAAACGTCGAGAACATCACTAACAGGACCTCTCACAACACCAAAGCCAGCCTGATCGCCGCCATCCGTCGAGTATTCGCCGAGCTCCCGCCGGCGTTTGTGGAAAAGGCATGCTCCCAGTTCCAGATCCGTATCGAGGCGGTAATTGAGGCTGAAGGCGGCTACATTGAATAGATGTCAGCTCTACTACATAATCAAGTTACCGGAATTGATTTTTTCAATAAAAGGTTTAAAATAAGGCTGTAGTGTTGTTTTCTTTTGGACGACAATTTTATCGTTCCAAGCTGAATAATAGGTATTCGAGTTGAGACCGACGTTTGTTTGTTTATTTTTGGTTGGGGTTTATAGCATATCATCCATTATTTGTTATTCAATGCCAAATCCTCTTTATACACATATATTAAATGTATAGGATTTGTTTTGTAGGATTTATGGCATATCAACCATTGTAGGTTATTTAATGCCGAATCCTCTTTATGTATATTAAATATATAGGATTTGGTTTGGATTGATTTATAGCATATCAAGCATTGTAGGTTATTTAATGCCAAATCCTCTTTATACACATATATCAAATATGTGGGATTTGCTTTGAATAGGTTTATGGCATATCACCCATTGTCAGTTATTTGATACCAAATCTTATTCATACATATATATCAGATTATATAATTTAATTTGCAATTGTAGGTTATTTAATGCTAAATCCTCGTTATACGTATATAATAAGTACTTGATTTGTAAACATATTTTGTAGATAACATTTTAAATGAAGCTGAGCTCATTTTTTGCATACAGTTAAATGGTTTTAACTATTTCAAACTAACTCGAATAATTCTATCAACTCTTAATCATTTGTTTGCACACAGTTAATTGGTTTCAAGTACTGCCAAGTAAATGTAATAATTTAACATCAGTTATTTGTTTGCCTACATCTAAATGAATTTGTAAGTGAATTGTTCGGTGATAATTTCGATTTAAGTGAGTTAGAACTAATTTGTTTGTACAATAGTATTGCTATCCTCCCTATACAGTTAAAAGGTTTCAATTATTGTTAAAGACATTCAAGTTATGCAATTTGACACTAATAATTCTGTTCATAATAACTCATTCGTTTGCACACATTTAAATGGTTCCAAGTAAAGCGATGTATCACTAAGCGTTCAATTCGGCAGTCATTTGTTTACACAAAGATAAATGGTCAAAGAATTCTAACAATTCTATTTAACATCAGTCACTTTTTGTACACAGTTTAAATGGTCAAAGAGTTCTATTTGACCAATAGATAGTACCCTAACAGGTGCTACCCCTCCGGGTCAGAGTAGACATGAGAACAATAGCAGTGAATGAGGTGCCCATGGTGTAATGGTTATCGTCGTAGGAAATGGACACGGCGATACGAGTTCAAATCCTGGACGAGACTGATTGCATTTCACATAGCACTAATACCCTTGGGAAAGGTATGAATCCAATTATTCTCCCTCCAGCTATGGGTAAATAGTAGGACAGACTGGGTTCTTCAGCTTCGGTAAGGCAACTAGTCTAGGAGAAGGAAAACTCTGAATTCAAACCTGTTAAACTCCGCTTAAAAATTGACCTTGTGTCATATCCTGCCCGAGCGGAGGGGTTGGTAAATATGATAGCAGTGAAGGAGTACTCAACATTTCCTAGAGCTCCAGACCTGGAGCCTCACCATCAGACGCAGAGATGCAGCGGATTGGGCTGGTAACCAATGTTGTCTTTTTATGTAATCTTTTTTAATTGAGCAACAATTTAAAAAACGCTTTTATGTGAGTATTAACTTCTGTATGTGACTATTTTAGTATTTTTTAAAGATGCTTACTTGCGTCTCAACCTTGAATTCCTTAAAAGATAAAACTTAGTTTAACCTTCGGAGATTTTGGGACTGAAATTTTTGGTTCGCCGAAGAAAATGTGACTGTTGAACTACTTTGTGACTGCTGGACTGTTACTGAAAAGTGGGAAACAGCATGGGTTAAGCCTTGCTAGTTTTTGTCAGCAAAAATAACGAATATTTATTTCGGAAAACCATGTGACACGTCGGTTCTTTTTTGTATTTTTAGATTTGGTAACACGCGTGGGAGAGGGACCTTTACGACTCTTATTCAAGTCATTGACAATTTTATATTACATTAATATATTACCTTTATTTCTTCAACGTTTGGTTTGGTTTGGCTTCTTTGTTTAATGGCATATCAACCTCTGTAGGTTACTATTTACCAACCCCTCCGCTCGGGCAGGATATGACACAAGGTCAATTTTTAAGCGGAGTTTAACAGGTTTTGAATTCAGAGTTTTCCTTCTCCTAGACTAGTTGCCTCACCAAGGCTGAAGAACCTAGTCTACCCTACTATTTACCCATAGCTGGAGGGAGAATAAGGGGGTTCATACCTTTCCCAAGGGTATTTGACCGAAAGTGAACGTAATAGCGCGACTGGAGTACGAACTCGCGTACTACGATTCCGCAGTTCATCGCTTTAACCATTACACCCCGAGGACACCCCTGTAGGTTATTTAACGCCAAAGCTAATCTCCTAGAAGAACAGAAATGGTACTATTTAACCCATAGCTGGGAGGATAATAGGGTTCATACCTTTCCCAAGGGTATTTGCCCGAAAGTGAATGTAATAGCTCGACTGGAGTACGAACTCGCTGACTACGATTCCGCAGTCCATCGCTTTAACCATTACACCACGAGAACACCCCCTTCTTCAAAGTGCTTATCCCCCTCCTACCCATGCTTTGAATAGTACCGATACTATCTTTCTACAATAATGGCTTTGGCTTTAGATAACCCACGAAGCTTGATATGTCATTAAACATAAAATCAAAATAATCAAAGTAAAATCAATCTTCAAAAGCATCTGGTTTGCATTTAAAATATGGTTCTGGAAATTAAGTTATTTTAATTTGTTCTATAATGTTCTATAATGTTCTATAATTTGTTCTTTAATGTAGCACAATATATTGCTTTTATTTCATATTATTATTTTATCTACCTTTCACTTATTACTATCAACACTTCTTTTTCAGCGAATAAGAAAATATACAAGTTGTACCGACAATATTATCAACTACATGATAAAAATCTAATCAATCTATTTTCATATGTCAGTTTTTGGATCATATAGACGGTAATTTGGCCAATAAGATTAATGTTTTGAAAATAATATAATGTGCGAAAAAGAGGCTTTAAAGTTCTAATCCTATAAAAGGCATCTAGTGAAAAATTAAGATACTCGCATTGAAACACGTGAACGTACGTCTCTGTGTGTAAGTAAGTGGGTAAGTAAATCTAAACTTTCATTCGACTCTAAGGTTTCTCTGATATAAAATATCATTTCTCAAAAATTGAGAGAATTATCTTAATTTTTAGCTGTAATTCTTTTAGCAATAAGTACACATTGAAATTAAATGAAAAAAAGATACAATAAAAAATTAATAAAATAAGAAGATAACCAAAACAAAACAAAAAAGAAACAATAAACAAAAGAAAACAAAACAAGAAGGTAATAACAAAAAAAAAAGTACAATCAAATGAAGTTTTTCTTATAAATGAAAGCATTGATGGTTAGAGTTAAAACAAAAAACCATTTTTAACATTTTTCAGGGCGTAAAAAATACAGCTTCTATTTTTTTCAAAGTTTTTGATTTTTTGACTTTAACGATATATCAACCCTTCTAGGTTCATTTTATGCCAAAAGATTAAAGAACCCAGTTCATATTTAGATTTTTTTAACCGTTTCCACAGTTATACGATATTAAGTATTCCTATGTTATACTGACTATAATATGGTTTAAAATAATTATTTCTAATAATAGTCATTTGTTTTCACACACTTATGTGGTTTCAAGTAACAAATAATAATCTTTAATGAAAAATTATGAATTCAAGTAAATATTCTTAATACAAATAATTTACAATATTATGGCACCAAGAATTCCTATCGAGTATGAATAGTTTTTAAACAGATTTGTTTGATCCCAAGATGTCACTCGAATTGGTACTACCTATCTATACCCAAATGGGCTTGGTGGGTGTCCTCGTGGTGTAATGGTTAAAGCGATGGACTGCGGAATCGTAGTAAGCGAGTTCGTATTCCAGTCGTGCTATTACGTTCACTTTCGGGCAAATACCATTAGGAAAGGTATGAACCCCCTTATCCTCCCAGCTATAGATTAAATAGTATCACTACTGTTCTTCTAGGAGAATGGCTTTGGCATTAAATAACCTACAAAGATTGATATGCCTTTAAACAAATAAACCAAACTAAACCAAACCAAATGGGCTTGCGAGAAATGGAAATGGAGTACTATACACTTCAAAGATCTCTAGAACGGGTGCCTAAAAATTGATGCAATTTAGTCTCATACACAGGACCCCTCCGATTTTAGGAGGGGTTATTTATAGGAACTATTTTATCAAACTTTATCCTGAGAGTATACTGTTACTTATAATAATGGAATAAAGATAAGTATTTTCCCAGTCGGCTGGGTCTGTAGAATACACTGACTTTATCGCTGCAGAGGGGTAAGACCCCACCAAAGAGTGACACTAAAAAATCTTATGGTTAGGCTCCTGTAATGCTGGAACTTTGGTGAATGCAGAGTACCCCTTTATGGCCATCGCTCCTAGATCCACTCCTGCCCGGAGTGGTAACACCTGATAGGGTTCGCTCTATTAGTCAAATAGAACTAAACTGTGTACTTAAGCTAAAAAGTGAATTGTTTGAAATATAACTGTTTTGAAATTTAACTATTTGAATACAAAAACTATACTTTTACTAAACTGAATTATTTGAAATTTAATTCGGCGTTAGATCACCGGAAAAGGGTTGATACACCGTAAAAAAACAAGGATAATTGTAAATATTAAACGCCGATTAAAGACAGATTTGTAAAAAGTGATTTAAAAATTAACAGATAAAGTTTTTAAACACGCAAAAAATAACTTTACAAAAATCTTCTCTGAATTATTCAGAAGTTGTGGAATAAAATCCCACAGAAGCCGTCAAGAAAATTACTCCATGAGAGTTTATGAATATTTTAGTTTGGTTTCTTTCTTTTAACGGCATATCAATCTTCATGTGTTATTTAATGCCAAAACCATTCCTGTAGAAGAACAGCAGTGATACTATTTAATCCATAGCTGGGGAGGTACAAGGGGATTCATAACTTTTTCAAAGGTATTCATCCGAATGTAAACAAAACAGAGCTACCAGAGTTCGAACTCACTTACTTGGAGGTTATAGTCCAGCATGTTAACCATTACACCACAGCTTTCCACTCCTAAGTATTTTTTAACATATTTTGTGTCGCTGATTTCAAAAATATCCATTTTTATCCATCTGAAATGATTTTTAAAGCGGAGTCTGCGTGGTGTGGTGGCGAACTTGCTGAACTACGACATCACTGTAAGCTAGTTCAAACTCCAGCTGCGCTGTTAAAATCACTTTCGAACTTATACCCTTGGGAAAGTATGAACTTAACTGTGAGTTAAATAGTTCCACCACTGTTCTACAAGAATGGCTTTGGCATCAAATAACCCATGAACGTTGACACGCCACTAAACAAAGGAAATTAAACCTAAACTTCTTCAAGGATTGTTTTGGCATTAAATAACTCATGATTGTTGATATATCATTAAACAAAGAAACCGAAGAAAACCAAAACAATCGTATGTTTTTTGTGTGACGGAAATACTGAATATCTGGTAAAATCAAAGCTGTGATAAAATTATATTCTGAAGATGCCCATGTCATTGTTACTACAAATGGGATGTCATTATTTCAATTTCAGGATGAAAACGAAAGGACTATTTTTTTGGCATGCAAGATTTTCTATTTCTGCTTTGCTTTGACGATACATTGTGTTTCTCCAGACGGAATATTTTTGTGTGGTTTAATAGTGCTATGAATTTGAGTATTTTTCGGGATCTTAGAATATCCTTAACTTTATTTCAACCTGTCAATGGGAAAATCACATAGAGATACTAACAATTTTCTAAAAATTCTGGAATTTCTTTAGAATGTTCAAAAACATCTTGCTAAATTTCAGCATTTTTTTTCATTGTTACTTCCTCCGATATAGAAACGTATTTAAATTTTTTTGAAAAATTTCAATGATAATTTAAATCTTCTAAGCTTATTAAACGATTCTGTATTTTGTATGACAGTAACTAGATTCAATCTTAATTTTTTATTGACATAAATAGCATTTTAAATATACTGTGACTTTTTGATGCAAAACTCGCTGACGTTCTAGTTAAAAATGAACGTTTTCTTTTTAATTCTGTATCATGAAGTTGTTAAAAAAATTTGAAATGTCTAATGCGGCCAGACTTTTTTTTTGTAGGCCAGTATGATTATAAATTTCCCAACCATTTGAAATTATATCTTTATCTTTATTGTTTTGAATACATTCTTTCAGAAGATACGTTTTCAGACCTTTAGGAACTTTAATAGTCAAGTGAAACTGACATTTTTGACACCTGAACCTGTGAATTTAAAGAAATTTGATTGTTATGGACGCAATTAATAAAGATTAGAAACAATAAGACTTTAATGGAGATCTGAGAATGCTTTAAACGAAACGCTATCCTCAAGAAAGTTGAAATGATATTTTCCGTATACATATATATATATATATATATATATATATATATATATATATATATTCACTTATATATGTACAAGGCTCATGAAATAAGTTTCCATACTTTTTTCGTATGGGCACTTTTATTGATAGTACTGTGACGCTGCGTAAATAATTATCCCAGGACGAGAGTTCATTTTATGTACGTGTGACATCGAGGGCAGTCTGGCACTTGACCCTCAGCAAAATAAGTCCCAGTCAAGACACCTATTTAGGGCATATGGTAAACCGACAAATAAGGTGGAGATTAAATTGGGGCTAGACTGATCTCAGACGCTGGTAAGGGGGCACCAATTCCTTTGTCTTCCTACCCCTCAGAAAGCAGAAAAAACGGACTTCGAGGTTAAAAAATATTAACTGCAGTAAAATTTCCAAAATTCCCTTGTAATGTTTTAAGGTGCAATAAGACGTTTAGCGAGAATTAATGACAGCGATACGAAGCTGAAACAGATATGTGCAACAGAAGACGAATTTATAGAGGAAATAACACAATCAAAAAAGATTTCAACACAAGGGTGCATTTAAAATATAACAAAATTTTAATAGGCGACGACCAAACAAATAATGATAAGATTTAAGAAACAGTTTTTCTTTTCTCTTTTCTTTTTAAAATACCGGCAATATTAATCCAACAGGAAGTATCAAACATAAATGTCTCTCAACAGTCCTTTTCTTCTTGCTCTTTTTTCTTTCTTTCTTTTTCTTTTACTTGGGAAAATGTCTTGGTCACCGGACTGAAGCATGTAACAAAGTTCATTCACTAATTTCATAATGATCCGTTTCTCTCTTTCTTTTTTGAATAAATATAACTTACCAATATTTAGGAAGGGTAGAAGGAAAACAGTTTAAGTTGTACTTATCTTTGACGAAGTTTAATGTCAGGTTCCTTTCTTTCTTTTTTTACGGGCGAATGACATCCCCGTAATCGTCTGAATCAGCGTCTTTTTCTGCCGACGTCTGTCCAAAGACTAAAGACTCTTTTTACAGGAGACTTTCCCCGGAGTTGGCTGTAAATCAGCATGTCTTTCTACGCCGACTTCTGTCTCCAAACAAAAGATTCTTTTCCAGATTTCTCTAACGGAAAATGGCATTTTGGCGCTAAGGGTCTATGGGCCAATCATTTGACTTTTTCCTTTTCCCACTATTCCATCCGGTCACAATACCCGAGTGAGCTGGATTCCTTTTTTTGTTCAACTGATTGCAGGTCATAAAGTGCGGGGAGTTGACCTCCATCCATATCGTTTTAACGGTCAGTCTTAGGGCCTATTGATTCAAACACAGAAGGGTAGAGGAATTGACCTCCCCTTCCCTCTCTCGGTAGCATACTACGTCACAGTACACACCTGAAACTCTAGTCCCCTTCGGAGAAATCTTCTCTGGCTGCAATGGACTTGTACCGTTCCAACAACTTCTGGAAGGCCCCATGGAAGTCCTCTTGTGTGTGCGTGTAAATGACCTTCGTCACAGCCTCTTTCATCTTCTCAATTGTCTCATAACGACAGCCTCTAAGTTTTTCCTTGAGCTTAGGGAATAACCAAAAGTCACAGAGAGCAAGGTCTGGACTATAAGGAGGGTGAGGAACTGTCTTGATGTCCATCTTGGTCAAATAGTCTGTGACAAGGATGGAGTTGTGGACTGGTGTATTGTCCTCGTGGAAATACCACTGACCCGATCTGAAGAGTGCTGACCTCTTCAGACGGAATCTCTTCTTGAACTCCCTGAAAACCTCAACATAGTATTCCTTGTTGACTGTCTGACCAGGGGGTGTGTAGATCATGCCAGTGCTGTCAAAAAAAAAGGGGATCATCAAACGTTTGAGGGTGGATTTGCTCTGTCTGGCCTTCTTGGGTCTGGGAGAGCCAGCATGCTTCCACTGGGAACTCTGTCTCTTGGTCTCTGAGTCATAGCAGTAGATCCAGCTTTCATCGCAGGTCACCAGAGCATCAAGAACTGCGGGATCTGAATTGATCAGCTCGACCATCTTCCTGCTGTCATGACAACGTCTTTCTTTCTGATCCTCTCTGAGCATCCTTGGGAAAACTTCGCGCAAATCTTCCGCATCTTCAGTTCCTTGCGAATAATTGTGTGTACAGTTTCTACACTGACATCAAACTGTGCACTTATTGTCTCTACAGACACACATGGGTCCTTATCCATGAAATTCTTTATCAACTCTGGTGTTCTGACTTCCTCCTCCCACACCTCTCATCATCCCTCACAGACTCCCTGTCTCTCTTGAATCTCTTACACCACTCAAAGACTGATGCTCGATTCATGCAAGATGGTCGAAAAGCAGTCTGAAGCATTCTATACGTTTCTGTGGCATTTTTGTCCAAGTTTAAAACAGAATTTTATTGCATATCGTTCTTCTAATGTGTCCTCGCCTCCAGATTGCATTTTTGAAATTCACCAGCTGTGACAATCAGGCTTTAATAAAGGGCATGCCAATTGCTGTTGTAGCTGTTCATTTGAACCAGAAATCATAAAAATTGGTCAGTCATCTCATAAGATTTATAGCAATAGCATACTGAATTTTTAAGAGTCTACGAAAATTTTAAATGCCTGTACAAAAAAAACTGGAAGCTTATTGAAGACACCTCGTATCTGTGTTATATATATATATATATATATATGTGTGTGTGTGTGTGTGTGTGTGTGTGTGTGTGTATGTGTGCGTACAAATATGTATGTATGTATATATGTATATATTCTATCTTTGATCCGTTCAAGTCTTTGTAGTTGTGGTTTGACTTCTGCATGAATTAATTTCGAAAGGCGTTATTTTTCCGAAGTACTTTTGACCCCCAACTAGAGTCATCTTAGAAAGCGAATAATGAAACGACAAATATAATGACGAATCATATACATTCATACAAAGAAAATGAGAAAAAAAGAAAAAAAAAATTTTTACTTAGAGGTAAGATGAAGAATTGGTAGGAAATGTGCGATAGGCCTGTTTGAATATTACTACTATATTCGAAGTTGATTTTGTCTAAAGAAGGTTTGTTAATATTTAAATAGAGAGATTCAAGAATTTGGAGTTTTTCTTTGTCTTTTGCCTTGCTTAATATGAAAATTTTTTCTCTAAGAATTTTTCACTTTTTAGTGGAGGGGCCCGAATGTATCTCGCGGTGTTGAGATATGGAACACGTTTTCGTTTCGTTTAGTTTGTGTTTTTGGCATATCGACCATTGCAGGTTATTTCATGCTAAATCCATTTTATACATATCAACAGTTCTATTTCAGACAATTCAGAGTAGCATAAGTACAGTTTTTTGTTTACGCACAATAAAATGAAAAAACAGTTCAATTTCAAACAATTTAGTTTAGCAAAACTATAGCATTTAGTTCTATTTGGCCGATAAATAGGACACAAGCATGTAATACAACTCCAGTTCAGAGTTGACCTGGGAGCGATGGCAATAAAGGGGTACTCCGCATTCTCCAAAGCTCCAGCATTACTGAAGTATTACCATCAGATTGTTTAGTGTCATATACAGGACACTCGTTGGGGGAGTCTTACCCTTCTGCAGAAATGCAGTCGGTGTATTCTACAGCTCCAGTCTACTGGGCAAAAATTGAGATAGAATCGGATGGGTAAAGTGTTAGACATCTCTACAGAGACCATAAAATGTACTTATTTTATTGGAGAAGGATTCTTCAAGAGGACTTTTAAACTGGTACACTGCTTTAGTCATTCTGAGTTAGCTAGTCGATGGAGAGAATTTATTATTGATGACATGATTGGTTGTATTGTATTTGAGATGATATATGATGATATATTTTATTGTTTGAGTCAGAGGGAGAAGCCTTATTTCGTATTAGCTTCTCTGTGCTATTTCATCAAGTTTGTAGTCTTTCTGCTTCTGCTTATGAAAAAAATAGCTTATAGTTTTTAGGGTTGTTTGATGTAGTATTATTTCCACCATTATTAAAGTTGATATTTTAATAGGGTGGTTGGTGATTTTTCTTGTGTATGGAGCTTCTGGACTTTTTAAAAATAGCAGTTCAATTTCAGTTCTTTTAATCAAGTAATTGTTATAATTATCTAGGAGGAGTTATTCCTGAGATTTAGATATTCTTTTTGACGTTGATCCTTAGGAAAGATTGATTTTCGGTGTTGTTTGGAGCCATGATATATGGAGCCTTGAATTTTTCGGTGTTATTTGGAACCATGATATGTGGAGCAATGGAGTTTTTGGTGCGGTGTGGAGGCATGATATAAAGAACCATGAATTTTTCGGTGTTATTTGGAGCCATGATATATGATTCAATCAATTTTTTGGTGCTGTCTGGTGCTAAAATATAAAGAGCCATGAATTTTTCGGTGTTGTAAGGAGCCCTGATCTATGGAGCAATGAATATTTTGGTGTTGTCTGGTGCTATAATATAAAGAGCTATGAATTTTTCGGTATTGTTTGAAGTCATGATCTATGGAGCCGTGAATATTTCGGTGTTGTTTGGAGCCATGATATATGGAGCAATGGAGTTTTTGGTGCGGTGTGGAGGCATGATATATGAAGCCTTGATAGAGAGAATTGAGGGTTTCTTTTTTTTAATTTTGTAAATCTGTGAGAATCAGATGTGTTGTTTTGGTACTGAACATCGGAGGCAGAGGAATTAATCTAGTTGCCAATATCTTTTGCTGTTGTATTAAGATTGCAAATGGTGTTATTGGCCATTTTTATCTGCCTTTTTATAAAGACACGGTTGTATTGCCAAGTGTTATTATCATTGTGAGTAGGTGGATAATGAAGTTTAAAATATGTATTTTTCCATTTAACTGAAATGCTTGCAGTAATTTTCTCGCCATTTTTCATGTTACTCCGAGTAAAATTCTTTCTTTCCATAAATTTCCCTGCAACTTTTTCTTCTTCCTACTCTTTATATTAATGTATATGAATCGTAATTGTATTTGTCATTCCATTATTCACTCCACCGAAGATGGCTCCAGTTGGGGCCGAAAAATACTTGGGGAAAATATAGCACCTTGCCAATATCATTCCATCCAAAAGTTAAACCCCAACTGCAAAGACTTGAACGGATCAAAGATAGAATAAGCAAACACAAAGTGTCTGTGCTATTTAATCAAATACGTCCGGCTCATTGGCCCAGTGGGTAGAGTGTTCACCAATTATCCGGGGGACCTGGGTTCAATCCCAGGTCGCGTCATTCCAAAGACTTTAAAATGGTACTTGATACCTCCTTGCTTAACACTCTGCATTATAAGGTACGTATCAAGAGTAAAGTGGAGCAATCCAGGAAAGGAGTAGCGCTCTCCCCTACATCTCGGTGTAGTAGCTATTGAAAAGGGAGCCTTCTGGTTGCCCTCGAATTAGGTCGCCAAATTTACTTACATATAATATCCGTAAGATTCAGAAATTAATTGCATAGGGCTGTTCGGTGAAGTAGCTATTGAAAAGGTAGCCTTCCGGTCGCCTTCAACAACGGTCGTCAACCTTAATATATATATATATATATATATATATATATATATATATATATATATATACTATATTTTCGAATATTTTCGGTTCCTATACGTCAGGGCCTAGTCGGCTGAGGTGGTAGAATACACCAACTGCATCTCTGTAGAGGGGCATGACTCTCCTAACGAGTGTTCTAGATATGACATTAAACAATCTGATGGTGAGGTTTCAGTAATGGGTCTAATAGAATATAGTAATAGAAATAAACTGTGGACTTCAGCTAAACTGAAATCATGGAAATAGAAATAGAACTGGTGTTGACATTGAAACAGCGAACTTATGGTAAACTGAATTTTTTGAAATAGAACTGTTTTGACATTTAACTTTATGTAAACAAAACGGTTTCTATACTAAACTGAATTGTTTGAAACCTTTATCAAAAGGACTTAATTCGGCGTTAAATGACTCGAAAAGGGTTGATACGCCGTTTAAAAAAAACAACCAACCAACCAAACTTTATACCAATTTTCCCGCAATGTAAAAAGATATTTTAATGAAGTAGATGAAGTAAAAACTAATTAGGTCAAAAACTTTTAGGCTTACTGTTCCCACACACACACACACACACACACACACACACACATATATATATATATATATATACATATATATATATATATATATATATATATATATATATATATATATATATATTTAAGAATAAACAAAACCCGGTCACATTAGGATTATAAATTTATTTCCATCCTGATATGGTCGTTACGGTTTTTGTTTTTTCTTAAAGAAATTGTTGCTCTGTCATGTCATTTACATTGAGCTCTTAACTAGGAAAATTTAAATGTTCACTGTTGAATGTTTTTTTTTTTTTTCTCCTGATGGAATTACTCCCAATTCTGGTTTAACTGGCCCGAATAATACCCTATATATATATACGTGTGTGTGTGTGTGTGTGTGTGTGTGCGTTAGGTCGTCCAAGGCGCTATGTAACCCAGTACTACCTGTTTCAAAGTCGGGTCATTGGTGACTAAACTGGTGACCCCACCGTGTTTTTCTAATGGAAAGGGTGGCTACACACCCTGCAGGACAAAAAACAAGACCTCTCAATGGGCGGAGGAAGCTTTTTGCTCATTGGCTATCTAACATGTGCAACTTTCAAACTCGAGTCCTTATCTTGAGATGGTCCTCTTAAGTGATGCGTACAGCCTTAAGTTTTTGACTTCGTTTGACAGTGATCTGCAAGGCTTTTGGCTCAAGAAGGGATGTGCATTCAACCTATCATTCTGGCCCCCGTGTCACTTATGCAGGTCCAAGGAATGTTGTTCAGCATTTTTGGGACAAACATTCCCACTGAATCACTACAATCAGCATCTCCAAAAAGTGTGGCTGGTCCTACACAAGCCTTCACCATTATAAGCAAATCTTTTTTGTGGTTATTCCAACGTACTGTTGGGACCTCATACGTCAAAATTGACGGGCGAATCCATGATATATATATATATATATATATATATATATATATATATATATATATATATATATATATATATATATGTATATATACATGAATGTGTGTCGATATGAGAGATATAGTGATATATTTAAAAATAGATTGAGAAATATTATTATTTTCATTGCTATCCCTAAGAACGTTCGAAAATATAAAGGCCGCTGTTAATGTTGAACTCGAATCACCGCGAGGTCACTGCTCCAGACAGAGTTTTCATATGGAGCAACCTCAATTTTGGGAAACGGAAAAGAATGTTATAAAAGAAAATGTACTTAAATGACTAATTTTAAAATCTAGAATGCAGATTGAAATATTTTGGCGGTATACAGTCTTCTTTGGAATGTTTAGGCTTATGCTGAATTGATGAGCAAAAACAATTAACAGGATGCACACATTTGCGAATTCACTTTTGCTGCTTCGTGCTAGCGTCTCCAACACTGATACACGCAGATACACAAATTGACATGAATGCAGAAAAGCAGAACACACGGGAATACGCATGCGCATCTCAATTAACTTTAACGGTTTTCCTTCTCTCGCTAACACCTTCTACATACATCTAAGTAAAGAAACCCAAAGAGACTAGATTATGTATGTATTTTTAGTTAAGAAACCTGTATATCCACTAAGTTTTAGATCACTTTAACGTATATTGGTTTGTTTGTTGTGTTTTTATAATTTTTTTCCTTGTTTCCTTTTCTTTTTCTTGATTTTCGTCATCGTTATGTTTTATGCAAACATCTGTGCACAATACTCAGCTGTCAGCGTCTTACTAACGAAGTTAAGCTACTCCTAAGTAGAGGCAAATTGAACAATTATCACTGCAGAGAAAAGATGAAGAAGTTTTCCGAGTGGCATTGATGGTGACGGTGGTGAAAGCATCGTTGGAGTCGGAGGGACGATTGTTTTCCCGGCGCTGCGTAAAGAAAGCCGCTTTGTGTTGAATAAACAATGGTGGATAAATAAGGTGTATAAGGAACGTAAAGAGACCGTAAGAAGCGACAGTATGAATAATGCCTTTAGAAAGTAGTAATAAAGCATTTAAGCAGTTACAACTTTATTTACTTGTTTTTCTTTGTATTTTAATGTTTTTCTGTAACATTTGCTTTCTCTTTTCGGCCTCTTTGCTTTACTGGCCTTTTTAATGTTCTTATTCACTCTTTTCTTTTTTTCCTTCTATTTTAAATTATTTTCTTTTTTTTATTTCTATCTTATTCATTCCGTTTTTTCTTACGTTTCTTTCTTTCAACTTGTTCCTCCTTTTCTTTCCATTTTCTGTTCTTCCTTTGTCTTTCTTTCTCTTCTTTATCCTTTTTCCTGCCTACCGTTTTTTAAAAAATCTTTTCCCCTCATATCTTCATAATTTTTCTATTGCTCAACTCATTCATTAATTTCTGACATATATTCGTTCATTTATTTTCCTTTCTTTATTTTCTTTTCTCTTTTTTTTTCAGTCTTTCTTTTTCTTTTGTGTCTTTTAGTTTTTAAATTATTTCTTTGATCTTTTTCTCTATTGATTTCTTCTATATTTCCTTCTTTCGTTTCTATCCTTTTTCATTCCTTCGTTTCTTTCTAACTTTTATTTAGTCTATTCCTTCTTTCCTTTCCTTTTCCTTTTCTTTCTTTTTGTTTCCTTCAGTTCCCCTTTTTTCTTCTTCTTTCCTTTTTTTTTAAACATTTTCTTTTTCCTTTATACATTCATACTTTTTTCATTCCTCGTTTCATTCGTAAATTTTTGTCTCAGTTATTCTTCATTTATTTTTTTCTTTCTCTGTCTTTTCTCTTAATTTTTCGGGTTTTTTTTTTTATTTTGAATTTACCCTTCAAATCAATTTCTTTCTTCTTTTCTTCGTTCTTTTACTTTTATCCTAATTCTTTCTTTCTTTCTTTCTTTCTTTCTTTCTTTCTTGTTCTTGTATGAGGGTTAGCAAACTGATCTCATTGTTAATTTCTTCAGAAGGAGAATCCACATAGTGTGGCGGCTAACGTGCTGGACTTCAACATCGTAGTAAGTGAGTTCAAACATCAGTTGCGCCTTAAAATTCACTTTCAGAATAATACCTTTGCGAAAGGTATGAACTCCCTTACTAGTGCTACTAGTAGTTTTCTTAAAAGATAGCTTTGGCATTAAATAACTCATGAAAGTTTCTTAGCCATTAAACAAAGAAATCAAACCAAAACTCTTTATCACAGCTAAGTTTCTATTATTTCTTCAGTAATTAAACACTTCTTTTTCCCAGAGGTCCGGGTGATCGGGCTTCAATCCTTGGTCGAGTCATACCAAAGACGTAAAAAAATGGTACTTGGTGTTGCCTTGCTTAGCACTTATCATTATAAGGTGAGGATTAGGAGGTACCCGTGGTGTAATGGTTATCGTTGTAAGAAATGGACACGGCGACACGAATTCAAATCCTGGACGAGACTAATTGCATTTCACATAGCACTAATACCCTTGGGAAAGGTATGAATCCAATTATTCGCCCTCCAGCTATGGGTAAATAGTAGGACAGACTGGGTTCTTCAGCCTTGGTGAGGCAACTAGTCTAAGAGAAGGAAAACTCTGAATTCAAACCTGTTAAACTCCGCTTAAAAATTGACCTTGTGTCATATCCTGCCCGAGCGGAGGGGTTGGTAAATATGACAAGGTGAGGATTAAGGGTAAAGTGGAGAAATCCAGGGAATGGAGTTGCGCCCTCTCCTACACCTCAGTGTAACAGCTATTAAAAAGGGAGATTTCGGGTCACCCTCGACTAAGGTCACCAACTCTACTCTACTTTTCCCCCTTTAAAAAAGTCTTTTTTAAAAATTTCTCTACATTTTTTCCTTACAAAAGATACCGTACTTTGAATCTATGTAAGCTCGATTAACAAACCAGTTCGTTAATGCAATGTGTTCGATCCTCATTTAGGTTTCCCTAATCTTGAGCCAAACTTTTAATGAATAATGGTTGTTCTGAACATCCTATTTTCAATGCTTTATTTCTATATTATCTTAATTCCTAATTAAACTTTCTGTTTTTTTTATTTACATTATTACATTTCTTTCTTTCTTTCTTTCTTTCACTTGTGTTTATTTAAACGTGTCACTTCCTACTTATAGCTCTACATGAGTGAGTTCGATTCTCATTGGGTGCCCCATTCATGCGGCCTTGTGCTGCATCTAAGCAAAAAGCTTAGTAAATTAACACTTCCTACTTATAGCTTCAAATACTTTTTCTTTATTCTATTTTCTTTTCCATTTTTGCCTTTTTGGGGGTGTCCTTCTGGAGAAATAGTTGGTTGGTTGGGTTTAATGGTATATCATCCTCTATAGGTTATTTAATGCCAGAGCCTTTTTACACATATATATTATATATATGATTTGTAAATGCATATTTTTAGGTTAGTTGGTTGGTTGGGTTTTATTGTATATTAACCACTTAAGGCTCATTGAATGCCAAATATGTATGTGTGTGTGGAAAAATGGGTAACGCGCTGAACTGCGACATCCGAATAAGCGAGTTCGAACTCAAATTGCTCTATTAGGTTCCCATTCTCTTTAATACCTTTGGGAAAGGCATGAGCACCCCTATCCCCCAATTATGGGTTAAATAGTACCAGAGCTATTCTACGAGGGAGGCTTTAGCAGTAAGTAACCCACGGAGCTTGATATGCCATTAAACAAAGTAAACGGCCCCAAACTTTTCTCTTGATTCTTTTCCCTTTCTAATAAAATTTTGTTTTCACTTTTTTGTGAGTTTATTAACTTCCTTCCTTAAGGTTCATTGATTTGATTTTCTACCTATGATTAGCTCTGTTGGTGGAGCTTAGATTACGCTGATTGTATCCCCAGTGGAGAGATACCCCCCGCCCTCATAAACGAGGTCTAATAAATATTACACTAAACTGAATCGGTTGGTAAGGCTCCAGTTCTGGACATCTAAGGAGTGTAGAATACCCCTCATTGCCGTTACTCACAGGTCTACTCCGAATTTGAGTGGTAGTATCTGTCAGGCCCCTTCAATGGTTCAAATAGATCTGTTAAAAAATTACTCGTATTCGATTGGAACACGTACTAAAAAAATCTTAAGAAACAAATAGTCAAAAAATGGAAACATGAATGTACAATAAGCGGTATTACCTAACTTCTAGACCTAAAATAACCCAAGAGAGTTTGGTAAGCCGTAATCAATCAATCAATTCATCTGGCCCCGTTGGCTGGGGCTGTAGAATACACCGACTCGATCTCTGCAGAGGGGTCCCCCCTACCGAGTATCCAGGATATGAAACTAAACAATATGTTGGTGAGGCTCCAGTAATACTGGAGTTTTGGGGAATGCGGAGTATGCCTTTATAGCCATTGCTCCCAGGTTTACCCTGGCCCGGAATGGTAGCATCTGATAGGGTCCTATCTATGGATGAAATAGAACTAAACTGTGCGCTTATTCTAAACTGAATTGTTTGAAGCAGAACTGTTTATACGTATAAAATGGCTTTGGCATGAAATAACCTACAATGAATGATATGCCATAAAACCAAACCAAACCAAACCATACCAAAATCAATCTATCTATTATTCTTTCAACACTTCCTTTCCAAGAGTCATTTTTCTGACCAACCTGTCTCTTTATTCAATTTTCTGTTTTATCCTTTGCAGTCCATTCTTCCCTTATTTAGCTTAGTTTTTTTGTTTAATTTCATTTTCTGAAAATTTATTTTTCCATGAAAAAAAAAATTGAAAAAAATGAAAAAAAGAATTCTTAGCGTTCTTCAACTTTAACTGCGTTGTAATTCAAATTAGAAGGACGTCACTTTTGTGTTCTCAAAACTTTTTATAAACTCTTTAGTTGTAGTTTAAAAGTCCTTACAAATTTCAAAGTTTTTGAAATGTTCAGAAAATAATCTCCAAAATATAGAAGACCTCACATTAGACATTACAAAGCTAATATTTGGGGAGGTGGTGATGTCGCTTTGTGTGTTAATTCCGTGAAGATATTTTCTAGGGACAGCCATTTTTTCCTGTTTGAGCTGCTTATGTATTGTATTGTGGTAAGGAAAAGATACACAGTGAAATAGAGTTAATTATTTATTGACTCAAGTGGTACAGTCCGACTAGTATTATAAGTCTCGGGCTGTTGGTGTTATGTCCGAAGTTGGTCTTACTACTGACTGACGTCCTTTCAGAGCTGTTTCTCTACTTTTCTTTCTACTTCTGTTTCTCTCTTCTGTGCTTGAGAGACAATGCGTCTTTTATACTATCCGCGATACTGGATGTCACTTGGTACGATCCACTATACAAGAATATGTCTTAAAGCCTTCCAACAAAATCAGACCATCGTTTGTTAGAGTAGATATTTGTAAACATCTTTTATCACCCTTAATATTTTTGAGTTTCTTTGCGGTAGTGCGTCTCAACGATTTGCATAAGAATTGTAACTTTTACCAACCTGAGAGACTTATAGAGTACGGTCCATGCCAAATTAAGGACGTCAGACAGTTTAAGATAGCAATATAGACCTGGCTGTTTCTAAAACAAATTACGAGTAGCTGATATGATAATTTAAGATTGCATTCAACCGTTTTATGATGTGTAAAATCAGAGTACTGTGGATTTTTTTCCTTTTTTGTTTGGTTTTATTATCTAATGGCACATTAACCTTCGTGGTTTATTTTATAAACTCAACCCTCGCCACTCCAATACGTCGTTTGAGCCCCATGTAAAATCTTACTCTCTACACCGCCGTCAGAATGGAGGGGCGTTTTTAATTCGAACTATCCCAAGGCACCGTTTCATTCGTCGGTCGTCTAGTGTAATGATTGTCATAGGAAAAGGAAATGTATGTCTCCCAAATCAAAAAGCCGTGGTAAGCTCCTCTAGTGACAAATATTCTGAATTGGCTAAGTCGATCCCTTTTTCGGAAGAACAATGTCAGTTATTAAATATAAAAGTTTAATAACATGATATCAAGTGAAATACAATCAACTGGCATCTATAGTTATATAAAACAAGGTGCAGCGTTTGGATTGACTATATGTGTATTGGTTTTAAGTTAACTTTAGCAACTTAGTGAAATATTTGAGTCATTCGCTACTGAATATCTAGGTATGTAAGTTGGTGTTGTCCTCTCGGCAGACTGCTTTAATTGCATGTATGTTTTGCCTCACTCAATACGAGTCGATTCGTTTTCTCCACAGGCCAAACACTCACTGGACTCGTAAAGGAAACTCTGTCGCTATATGAAAGTTTCTTCATAACTCACATTCCCACTTTGAAAATACATCCCAACTCAGCTATTGTTTAAATCAAGTTCAAGGATCATTTTCTCTACACTTATTAGCTCAAAACTATATTCCAATCATTGCAAGATTTTGACTTCTCGCAATACGAAGTCACACCTGGTCTTCTCAACTATCAACCTGTTCTCTAAAAAAAAAAAAATCCAAAAATCTGATTTTCACATTAATCCCGTCTAGACAGCTGTGAAGAATATGGCAACTACAATAATCTCAGGAGGAAGTCAATCCTGTTTTACATAACAATTTATTAACTTTCTTAGAATTTAATACTGAGACTATCCTTGGAGAACAGCAAAGGTACAATTTAACCCTTGGCTGGGGAGATAAGGAAGCGCATACCTTTCCAATTTGTACTAGCCAAAAGTGAATGTAATGAAGCGACTGGAGCTCGAACTCGCTTACGACAAATTTCTCATTCCAGCAACTTAGCCTCTATACCACGAGGATTTCCACGTTATGTGTTTCAATTTTACACGAAATCTACTTATATAACCCACCGATAAGAAGGAAGTAAACTTGTGCTTTGATAAAAGTTTACTTTGATAGGTTTTTATCCTATTTACCAACCCTTCCGCTCGGGCAGGATATGACACAAGGTCAATTTTTAAGCGGAGTTTAACAGGTTTGAATTCAGAGTTTTCCTTCTCCTAGACTAGTTGCCTCACCAAGGCTGAAGAACCCAGTCTGCCCTACTATTTACCCATAGCTGGAGGGAGAATAATTGGATTCATACCTTTCCCAAGGGTATTAGTGCTATGTGAAATGCAATCATTCTCGTCCAGGATTTGAACTCGAGTCGCCGTGTCCATTTCCTACGAGGATAACCATTACACCACGGGCACCTCCTTTGATAGTTTTTCATAGGCTCGTACGTAAGGCAGTAAACCAGCTATGATCATTGTTTGATGTTCACTGTTGATTATTTCCGGACTAAAATGATTTCCCGTTGCACTAATGGCTAATGCCTGTAGTTAAGAGGGGAACCACTTTAGTTGATGTTGATATATAGCACTGAGATGTCCAACTTTGTATGGTTTGTTGCCTCCAATGAAAAACAGTGCTGCTGTTATCCTGACTTTAGACTGTGGAGCATTTGGAGACTATAGCTAAGTTTGGTCAAAGTGATAGTTTTTACCTGGGTCAGGCGTTTTTGCGAAAGTTTAAATACAGACAAGAAATAGCCTGACCACTAATTTTTTTTCAAATGCCTCTTTCTTTGCTCTTAAGTTCTCTCAAAAATTGCAATGCGACAGTCCCTTGAACTGTTTTACAGTAGAAGGGACTTCAATCATGGTTAAAGTTGACTGGCACTGTGAGCTTACTCACAGCTTACCTAGAGACCAAACCCATCTCAGAATAGTAGCTATTAATGGCATGGAATTTTACTGCGTGTAGCTTCCTACTGTACTATATTAAACCCATTATTAGCGCAATACAATCTTTCTACTTCTAATATTTCGCTAACTTTTGCTTGTTCTTATGAAGAAATATGATCAACATAAAGTTCATATGCGTGTAAAATCTACAGTGCCGTTATTGTAAGCCCATATATGTACCAGCAAATTTTAAATTACTTATACCTATAACAGTAAATATATAGAACAATATGTAAAAAGAATCTTAAAATATTTTTATTTTTACCAGCTCTTCCATGTTTTTTTTTTTTTTTCGCGTTTTTTTTTTTAAATTTATTAATTCTTTTCCAAGTTAAAAAAAAATCACCGAACCCCCCATAGCATTGATGCTTGTCACTATTTATCGTATTTATTTATACTGTGAAGAAAAAAAAATTCATATCAGAATTAATTCACGTATTTTGCCTTTATTTATAAATTAACTAAAAAGTTATACTAGCAGTATTTTGGGAAATGCGCTCATTCGAAACCAATGACTATGTTTCTGATCTGTAAATAGGTCTCTTGTTCATATATATATATATATATATATATATATATATATATATATATATATATGGTTTAACAAATTTACTTACCAACGTTTATGTGTCTATTCTTAATTTTTACTATATATATATATAGCAAGATTTTATATATATATATATATATATATATATATATATATATATATATATATATAGTAAAAATTAAGAATAGACACATAAACGTTGGTAAATAAATTTGTTAAACCCAAATGGTTTCGGCCTTGGGTGAATATCAGAGGATGTTTATTTAAAAACTGTTTACATTTCAAGACTAATAGACAACCGGAGATTGGTATATATAAATTTCTTTAAATTCATCCATCTATATATAAGTGTGTGACGGTGCTGCGACTGTGTCCACAGCACAATCTTTACGTTAGGATAACGTTTTCCATTAGAATTATTTAATGTAGTATATCGGTTGTAATGTATGTGGATATGTTTGGTTTATTGTCCATTTATCAAAGACTATTTCAGATGGTTCAGTATCAGATAATCAAACAACGTTTGATATGCTGCAAAAAGAACAATTTATTTTATTTTATCTAGGTAAATTTATATATCTAAGATGCTTTTGACCTTGATGAACCGCTCTTGGTGGTAGATAGTTCAAATCTGTGAGAAGAAAAAATGACCAAAGAAGAAAGGGTGAGTTATCTAAATAAAAAAAAATCGCTCTCTTATATCTACGAACCCTATGAATATATAGCAATTCAAATGTAAATATACTTCTGATATTTATTCAATTTTATTTTTTGGTAAATACATGTTACAAGGAGATCCAGGGGTGTAATTGTTAAACTGCTGGCCTGTAAGATCGTTGTATCCGAGTTCAATCTCTAATTGTGTTATATAATTGCGGAGGGATTTTTTTTTATATTATCATTTTTTCGTTGGTTATATCTTATCTTTCGGTTTAGTTAGGCTTAGAACTGTTCAGCTTAATGCACGGGTAGGGGCTCACATTGAGCGTTGGTGTTCACGCTGGCGTGGCGAGGATGTGACAATCACAGATGTCATAATAAAAACCCCGGATAAGAAATGAGACTGGGGATGTGAATAACTTCATGCCCGGAAGCGATGGGCTGAGGATTTTGGGTGATTTTTGAAAAAAAAACAGGGAGTTGAGATTTGAACCTAGACGAAACGAGTTGATTTTTGTACTTGGGCGAGGCCAGTCCAGTGGGGTTCTACGAGATGCGCCGCGCGTTGTTGGGTCAGATGGAACAGTCAGCATAGTAAAGATTGTGTCTCTCTCTCCTCTTGTTGAAAACCTAAACTTAAAGAAGGTAATAAAAGTTGCGTACCTGAACTACTGAGAGTCGTCAGTGTTTCGGGATTCTTTTGCATGTGAACGTTTTACAGATCCGTATATTTTACGCATCCATATATATGTATATTTCACATATTCATATTTTGAATATGCTACAATTGTTCTATAACGTTCACTTTATGATTAATGACCTTGGGAAACGTATAAACTTTATTCCCCCCAACTACTATTCTATAGTGATAGCATTGGCATTAACTAACCCACAAATGTTGATTGAACAAAATGCGTTTCAATTACATTTTTGCTTACAATACTGTAGAATTTAACTAAAAATAATACCATTTTGACTCTATCATCATCATCATCATGTCGTGCCGCTAGCACGGATATCCCTGACCCTCTCTCGCCACTTCTCCCTATCATTCATCGCTTCTGGCATGTCTTCAGGGCTACATCCCGTATCCTCACATAGCTGCTGTATGCATGTTCGAGCTGGTCGTCCTGCTTTTGCTTGGCCATATGTGGGGGTCCATAGGAGTACATCACTTATGAGCTCGTCTGCTTCTCCAGCAGTATCCTGCGTGTCTGGTTCGTCTAACTTGGATAGTTTTCGTGATGGGAGGCAGGTGGCCGTATAGTTGGTGCTTTGTGGGGTTTTGTCGCCAGGACTTATTTTGACTGTATAATTTTCCCTAAAGCAACTGTTCTACTGCAACTTAATCCCTATCTCACAAATCATGGAAGTTAGACCAGCAAGATATGTCGGACACTGCTGGAGATGTAAAGACCAGCTCATAAGCGACGTTCTACAATAGACTCCTACACATGGACACACAAGTGTTGGCCAACCAGCAAAAACTTGCTTCCAATAGACCTGCGCGGACACTGTAGAGGACTTTTGAAGAGCGATAGCCCGATAGGGACGAATGGCGAGAATTAGGCAAAGGAATTGGTGCAGTCGACACCCCTTGATGATCATGATAAAGTCATGTCTTTCTGTGAGACTATTAAAACGATATTGATGAGTTCTAGTATCTCCTCTAACTTATGTTTCGAATGTTTGGATTGTTATGTCTATATTGTTTGATTGAATGAGGTTTTAGTTTCTTTTAAGTGATTCTAAGATGTTTGATTCATAGTGAGAGATAATGTGCTTTCAATCTTATTCATCTAAAGAATACTATCTAATGTATTCTTTTTAATAGTCTGATGGACGCCGGGCAAAGGTTAAGTCTTTTCTTAAGTAGTTTGAATGTATTTGTGATGAATTTGTTTGCTTAAATTAATTACTCGTTTTTCAGGGTCTTCTCTAAATTCAATGATCTTGAAAAGATATATTCTGAAAATTACTATATCTATATATATGTGATTAGAATCAAACAGACGGGTTTTTTAAACTCCTTGGAAGCCAATGTTTATTTAACAGATGAAATCAAAAACCGACTATTTTGATTTTATTTATTCCGATTAATTTGTTTTCTTTTTCGATTACTAACGTAACGATTATTGTCGTAGGAAATGGAATGGGCGTCTCGAATTCAAATCCTGAATGAAGTGGTTTGCATTTAACTTGAGACAGTACTTTTGGAAAGATAGGAATTTATTTGTTCTCCCTCCACCAATGGCAAAATAGTATGACATATTGGGTTCTTTTACTTTGGTTTGGTAACCGGTCTATGAGAAGGAAAATTCTGAATTCAACCAAAATTTCTTCACTTTTTTTTTTTAAATTACTTTTTTTTCTTTTTTCTCGCTACAAGAAATCTTTCTGTTCCTTTTTCATTAATTTATTTCTAGCTTGCTTCTAGGCATCATTTTCCAGTTTCTTTCTTTCTTTCTTTCTTTGTATCATTTTCCAGTTTCTTTCTTTCTTTCTTTCTTTGTATCATTTTCCAGTTTCTTTCTTTCTTTCTTTCTTTCTTTCTTTCTTTCTTTCTTTCTTTGTGTCAATTTCAGCTTTATATATTTCTTTTTCCCTTTTTTCGTGAGCCTCTAATTGTTCTTTCTTTCAATTGTTTTTTTATTGTTCTTTCTTTCTTTCTTTTTTTTCTTTCTTTCTTTTTTTCTGTCTTTCTTTCAAAGCGTCCTTATCCAGTTTCTTTCTTTCTTTCTTTCTTTCTTTCTTTGTGTCAATTTCATCTTCTTAATTCTTTTCTTTTTTCTTTTTTTCAGGAGCCTCTAAACTTTCTCTTTCTTTCTATCGTTTTTTTATTGTTCTTTCTTTCTTTCTTTCTTTCTTTCGTTCGTTTTATTCATTTATTTTGCATTATTCTTCTTCAAAAGAGACATTTTGAATTTAAAAACAATTTCCTTTTTTTTCCTTTCTTTTCGCAAATAAGGTGAGTGCATGCTAATTTGAAGACTAAGCTAGAATCTGGCATTAATTTCAATGAACCGCTAACCTTACTCACTGTTAGATAGTCTGTTCACCATCAGAAGTTTTAAACTTATACCATTTTGATACCTTTGAATATGCTTCATAGATGTAAGTTAGAGTCTGCATAAAGACATGTCTATTTTTGTGGATACTTATTCTTTTATCAACCTACTGAAGGAACTTCTAACTATCTCTAAAGAGACACATATCCCTAACAAAATATATCTATTCTCTCCAGACGATAGACAACTATCGGGAAATGAAGTGGCTTTCAAATAAATCATTTGATTGTGGAACTCGTAATTTGATTTCAGTGTTTGAATTGAAAAGAAAAAAAGTCAAATAAACTAAGACAATACTTATAGAGAGAATTTATTTGAATAGATATGTTGAATTTATATATATACAAAAAAACAAGGAAGCAACCAAAACAGAACCATTTCATCAAAACATTTTATCATTTATTTTAGAAATTCGTATTTTTTAAATTAAATACTTTGTATAAAATGTAATTGCTTTTTTCATGTTTTCTTTGGTGAAAATATAATTTTATACGTTGTCAACGACACCGAAAAGATCCGTATCTTTTTGGTCAGAGTCTGATCGTTTGTTCATTTAAATGATCCGTACATTTTCAACCGGTCTTATGTGAATGATATATCACTAATGACCTCACATTCCATAAGGCATTCTGATAGGTGTAAGATATATATAAATGAAGGAATCTATAAATGCCAAGTTGTAAATTTACCCCCGGTGGATACTTATGTTTTTATTCACCCAGTCAATATTTTATTTACCTCCAGGGTCAAAATGAGAAGTCATATATATTTACATGTTGCGTATCCGGGAGACTAGAGTTCAGTCCCAGATCGGGTCATGCCAAAGACTTTAAAAATGGTACTTGATACCCCCTTGCTTAACACTTAGCATTCTAAGGTACGTATCAAGTGTAAAGGGGAGCAATAAAGGGAAAGGAGTAGCGTCCTTCTCGATACCTCGGTGTAGTAGCTATTGAAAAGGGAGCCATCGGTCATCCTCGACTACGGTCGCCAACTTTACTTACATTTACCTTGCTTTACAGTCTGGCACGTTGTTTTAGTGTAAATCCTAGCAGACTGGCTTGGCAGATAAATTACAACTTGGTTGTGAATTTGATCTTCAAGATGTCCTTCTTTCTAGTGACCTTGTGCCACAGATTAGTTACGCTTAGAAGATAATAAAAGTTATGATAAATAAAGTCCAAATGTCTTGAGCTGCGGCGCTACTTTTTGGCGTAAAATAAAGAATTTTATTTCGGATTACGTTGATTGGTTTGGTTTGGTTTGGTTTGGTATTATAGCATATCAACCATTGTAGGTTATTTAATGCCAAATCCATTTTTATTTATATAAACTTCTATTTCAAACGATTCGCTTTAGCATAAATACAGTTTCTTGTTTACACACAGATTTAAAAACAGTTAAATTTCAAACGATTCAGTTCAGTATAAGTATACGGTTAGTTCTATTTAACCCATAGATAGGTCCCTATCAGGTGATATTACTCTATGGCCAGAGTGGACCTTGGAGCGATGACAATGAAGGAGTATTTCACATTCCCTAAAGCTCCCGCAATACTGGAGCGTCACCATCAGATTTTTTTATTGTCATATCCAGACACTCGTTTGGCGAGTCTTACCCCTCTGCAGAGATGCAGTCTGTATATTCTGCAGTCTCAGCCGACTGTATCGCGTTGAAATATATCAAAGGTATTTAAAATATTTTTTATCTTTAATCCTTTCCTAGTAGTCAATATAAAAACATAAGTAAAGTTGGCGACCGTAGTCAAAAGCTCCCCGAAGGCTCCCTTTTCAATAGCTACTACACCGAGGTGTAGGGAAAGGCGCTACTTCTTTCCCTGGATTGCTTCACTTTACCCTTGATCCGTACCTTATACTGCTGAGTGTTAAACAAGGCGGAATCAAGTACCGATTTTTTAGTCTTTGATATTAATCGACCTGGGATTAAACCCCGGTCTCTAATAAAGAAAAGTCTTAAGAGATGTATCTTTGTCAGTTAATACATTCCTTTCTGTGCATTTCGATAATTAGGTGATTGTTAAGAAACGAGTAGGAAGTCTATGTGTAGGTGCCTATTGAAGAACGTCACAAATAAATTCTTCTTTCCTTCTCTAGCAGTGCCCCGCATGCCTTCTTTGTCTTACTTGGATGCTTTTTGAGATGGGTGGTGAGTGGCCGTACAGCTGTTGCTTCGCTGGGTGTTGCATCCAAGATTTGTTCAAAATAGCTATTAACATTCTTTTGTAGTTCCCATCTAGATTTCTCTCAATGCGTTTTCTTAGGGTCCATATAGTGCATCCATAGGGCAGTACTGACACAGCCACAGCTTGGAAGAAACACCGTTTTATTTTATCGGACAGATAGGACGCTTCCTTTTTGGCTGACCAGCAAGAACTTATTTACATCAGCCTTTTGTGAACACAGGGTTTAGTTGGAAGATCAGCCGGGAGTGATGAATAATTCGGAAGGATGGAGTGAAAGTCAGGGAAATTTATGCTGACTTAATGATGATGATGTAGAGTCGATTGTTAACAAAACAATATAATATACGTAACCCAACCTGTGTCTCTTAATTAATCTATGCAAATCGACTCCTTGTCCGGCAACTTATATAAGAATATACTCGCGCTGTAATGGTTATCCTCATAGAAAAAGGACACGTTAACACGAGTCCAAATACTGGACAAGGCTGACTGCATTTCTCATTGCACTAATACACTTCAAATGCATACATACACACACATGCATGTATACATACTCATACATGATCATACCATCACACTTAAGTGAACACCGCATTTCTTCTGCTTTCACACACACTATGTATATGCATATAAGACTTTTGATTTGTTACATACACAAATAAGAGAAAGTAGGCGAACATAGACTCGGCAGCTTAAGTTCAAAACCTGGACGAGGCTGTTTGCTTTTCAAATGTTATGAGCCAAGAGGATGCCGGAACATGCAAATATATATATTTCACATAAAATATGGCTTCATTTCCCGTGAGATCTGCTCGAACCCATTAAAAATAAAAGCATGCGGCAGAAATCCTTGAAGTGACGAAAAGACAATGACACAGTGGAACAATTTAACGAAATTTATTCGCCAATAGCGAATAGACATATAATAACAGAAGAGGATAAGATAACACAAACAAATCAATCAATTTTTGGGTAGTGAAATGATGTATGTGTTTATATGTATCAGCGTCAGAGTGTATGCGAATAAAACAGAGAAGTGTAGAGTAAACAAAGGAGTGTGATTTTTATTGTCTTTACTTATCTCAGAAAAGAAGTTCATAGGAGAGGTCTTAGGAATTAATGATAAACTTTAGATAATTAGTTGGTTATTTGTTTGTTTGTTTTTATTAGGAGTTTATTTGTAGGGAATCATGGTCATTAAAAAAGAAACAGTGAAACAAGTTGGGGAAGGGATCAGTTTGTTAGAATATATCTAGTTTAGAAAGGGTTTATAGAAGTACGTTAAAGTTGGCGACCATAGTCGAGGGTGACCAGAAGGCTCCCTTTTTAATAGCTACAACACCAAGGTGTACGGGAGGACGCAACTCTTTTCCCTGGATTGCTCCACTTTACCCTCGATACGTACCTTATATTGCTGAGTGTTAAGCAAGGAGGTATCAAGTACCATTTTTAAAGTCTTTGATATGACTCGAACTGGGAGTGAAACCAAGTCTCCCGGGCCATTGACGAACACTTGGTCTTCTAGTAAGTTTCTTTAGATTTTTGTGTATAGACTTATTTTCTTTAACTTGATTCGGCATTAAATGACCGATGAGTATGATTTGCTGTAAAACAAAACAAACTTATCTCAGTCAAGTCATTTGACTAATTCAGTTCTTCATAAAAATCTCTTACAGTATTTTTTTCTTTTTATAAGACCTCTTCGTCTTAGATTGCGTAGCCTCTGCGCAATTCTTTTAAGTTGACTGCCCAGTGCATGTTTCTCTATCAGAAACGTTTTGCCGACTGACTTTCTATCAGATTAGTATTCTTGGCACATGAAAGACTGTCCTTGTCACGTGATATCTTTCAGCCAATCAGCGACTTCTATTTTCAAACTGTAATATCTGCTGATATCCACGTGCAGCAAACTGAGGTTTGGAAGAGGAGGTGTCATCCAGATATGGCCATGTCTAGTGGCTGACTTTTTAAGCAGTTTGTTTCTATGACTGCGGAGATGAGTAGTAATCTGTCACACATAGCGCTAACACTCTTGGGATAATATGCATCTAACTATTCTCCCTCCAGCTATGGAAAAGTAGAAGGACAGACTGGGTTCTTTAACCTTGGTAGGGAAACTACTTTAAGAAAAGGAAAAGTGTATTCAAACCTCCGCTTAAAAATTGACCTCGTGTCACATTCTACCAGTGCGAAGGGGTTGGGTAAACATATATACAAATTAAAATAACATTTAAGTAAGTAAAGGTGGCGACCGTAGTCGAGGGCGACCAGAAGGTTTCCTTTTCAATCGCTACTACACCTAGGTGTAGGGGAGGGCGCTACTCCTTTCTCAGGATTGCTCCTCTTTACTCTTGATACATACCTTATATGGCTGAGTGTTAAGCAAAGAAGGAATCAAGTACCATTTTTAAAGACTTTGGTATGACTCGACCTGGGATTGAACACAGGTCTGCTGGACCATTGGCGAATACTCTACCCACTTGGCCAATGAGCAGGTTAAAGTAACATTTAAACACACACAAACATATCCATATTTTCTATAAACTCATATAAATACATAAACTCAATTCGTGTACAAAGATCCCTTTGTCGGAAGAGCTCAGAATACGCTGACGCTATCCACCCCAAAAGGAGGGTTCTTTTCATGCTGGGATTGGTAAATTCGTAAGTACATATTCAAAAACAATTGACGACCATAACCAATAGTAACCCGAAGCCTCCCTTTTCATTAGCTACAACACCGAGGTATAGGGGAGGGTGCTACTCCTTTTCCTGGATTCCTCAACTTTACCGTTTGTTTTTTTTTGGTTTTTTTTTTTTTTGTAATTTAATGGCATATCAACCTTCTGGTGTTTTTAATGCCAAAAACATCCTTTTTTAGAAGGACAATAGTAGTACTATTTAATCCATAAGTGGGAGGATAAGGGGGTTCTTACCTTTTGTAAGGATATTTGTCCGAAAGTGAACGTAATAGCGCGACTGGATTTTTAACTCGCGTATTACGATTCCGTAGTCCAGTGCTTTAACCATTATACCACGGGGACACCCCTCTACTTTACTTTTGATACGTACCATATAATGCTGAGTGTTAAGTAAGGTGGCATCAAGTACCATTTTTTGAGTTTTTGGTATGATTCAACTTGGGATTGAACCTTGGTCTCCTGGGCCATTGGCGAACACTATACCCATAAGACCAAGGGACAGGTTAAAATAATAGATTAGCTGAATATTTTATTTTGCACTTTGAGTAGAAAATTTAAATGGTTGTCTCGTAAGCGGAAACCATTGGTGTCAAATGGGTTTGATTGACAGTTTAAGGTCAATTGAAAGCTGACTAATGTTATCAAAGTTGAATTCAACTTTGATTTAGTCAGCCGAGAAAGTACAGAGAACGTGGATTCAATTTCTCTCTGTGAACCGATGGCTGGTTGCTGATACATACAGTCTGTGGAATGTATATATAAGAAACGTCATCGATGAAATAAACAAAAGATGTGCTCAAAAAAAAAAAAAAGGAAAAAAAAAAAAGAAAAAAAAACACAAGATCTTTTTGTTCTCCTCTGTAAAAAAAAACATCTAATAACAAAGAGATAGAACGACGTTTGGGTCGGTAGAAGATAAGATGGCGGTGAGACAAGTATATAAAGAGAAGATATGGACCATCTTACCATGAAGAAGACAATTTAACAGTTAAACGGACTTGGATTTTTATTTTGTTCTTGATATAAAAGGCAAGTAAATTGTTTATCTCCGAAATGAAACACAAAGAAAATCTCTTAAACACACTGCATTTTTCTTCAATGATTAACTGAGTGATTTTTAAGACATGTCAACCTGTTTAAGTATATTTTTCCCAAGAAGTTAGGGAATCTTGTTCATTGGACGTTCATTTTTTGTGTAGTTGTTTCTTATGAAGGTGTTTTTGCATACAGCCGTGTTAAATATGAATTATTTTTAACCGGTCAGTTGGGCACATTGATGGGACCCTAAGAAGGAGTAATGGTTAGAGTACACCTAGCAATAATGGAAATGAAGGATTACTTTTCACTACCAAGATCATCAGAACTGCAGTCTCACCATCAGATGTAGTTTAGTGTCATACCCCGAACTCTTCTGGGAAGGAGTCTGCTCATTTGCTGAGGATACAGTCTGAATATGCCTTGCCGACTAGGTATTTATTTTTAAGTATTTTATACTGAATTAAGCCTGGTCTTTTAACACACACACACACACACACACACACACACACACACACACACACACACACACACACACACACACACACACACACACACACACATATATATATAAATGTATATATATATATAGGAGACGTGATAAAATGTATCGAGATTATCATCATGTCACTTTGAATAATCCGGTTATTGTTTGATGATTGAAGCTAAACACAGTCGACACTGGTCAGTACTTAGATTAGTGGCTGCCTGGGAATAGCAGGTGCTGTATGTATCGTGATGAACACATGCTATCAAAAGAATTCCTTAACCACAAAAAAATTTTGAACTCTACAACTGCTAAAGACAAGAGTACTCATGTCCACGACAAAAGATGGTCGAAAGTACCCATATTAAGAATACACCAATAGAAACTTAAGACATTTTAAAAACTGACATCAGCTCAAGTTGCGGCATCAACCTCGCAAACAATAAAAGATGAATAAAAAGCTAAACAGAAAATCCGTTTTGGTTATTTTCAACAGAATAAGCAAAAAAGAGATTCCGCTTCGTATATATATATATATATATATCACAGATATTGAGCACTCTCCAAATTATATCGCACTTGGTTCGCCAGAAACCCACAAAGTTAATCAATGACAACTAACATTGTTACAATATATATATATATATATATATATGAATATATATATATATATATTTCTTTAAGAAAAAAAAAAACAGGTCACATTAGGATTATAAATTTATTTCCATCCTGTTATGGGTTTTGTCCTGATGTAATTACTCCCAACTCCGGTTTAACTGTACCGAATAATACTATGTATATATATATATATATATATATACGGCAGATTGTTACACTGTTATCTCTTCTGGATACGGAATGTAATCTTTTTTTAATTGATGGAAATTAACTTCCTTTAAATGTCACACCACGTTCAAGCATAGAGGTTTCGTTTTGCTTCTCCCTAATTGTTGCTTTCGTTTTATAATTCAAACCTTATTATTCAATGAATATATAGTCTAATATATTAAATTAAATACTTTTATATTTTTTATTTGAATAGTCTTAGTGTTTATTTTTTTAGGTTAAACAATTTACAATTAACTTTTTGCTTATATACCTAGAAAGCATATACCGTGACATGAAGGAAATATTAGCAATGAGAAAAAAATAGGCAATATATATATATATATATATATATATATATATATATATATATATATATATATATATATATATATATATATATATATATATATATATATATATATATATATATATATATATATATATATATATATATATATATATATATATATATATATATATATATATATATATATATATATATATATATATATATATATATATATATATATATATATATATATATATATATAAACATATTGGCCAAATAATTAGAGTGTTCGCCAATGGTGCGGGGACCGGGGTTCAATCCCGGGTCAAGTCATACCAAAGACTCAAAAAAATGGTACTTGATACTACCACCTTGTTTAACTCTCAGCATCATAAGGTACGTATCAAGGGTAAAGTAGAGTAATCCGGGGAATTGAGTAACGCCCTCCCCTACACCTCGATGTTGTAGCTATTGAAAAGGGAGCTTTTGGGCTCCCCTCGGCCACATTTCGACTCTCTCTCTCTCTCTCTCTATATATATATATATATATATATACTGAGTGCATATCTGATTTCAGAGAACGTGCACATTTTGTCCGAACAAGCAAGTATATTACAACAAAACGATTTTAAGTATTCTTTGACTTCGAATTCGCGCATGCATTTATATGACACCCCGAGAATTTATTTGTCTCCTGGTATTGGGCTAGAGTTTAATCACTGTTATATTTTTTATATGTCTGCATTTTTTCCCTTTTATTTGAGAGTTTAATTGCACACAGATGTTGAAGCAAAAATAACTGAGTGAAATAGAATAAAAAAAAAAAATTAAAGAATATACAACAAAACAAAACAAAATAATGATTAGTTTATTGAGAACACATTGGGTTTTCAGAAGTAAAACAATTATCTCCATGTATTATACAAGCATTAGTGTGATAATGCTTATCGTGGCCAACTCTTTACAGATGACTGTTGAATCATATGAATTTCAGAGTAAACAACAGATGGGCAAATCTGTTTGGCAATTCAGTCGAAATTAAGACCGATTAAATTATGTTGGGCTATCCGTGGGCAACACTTCTTCCTCTGAATCAGATCCGCATTAGTAAAAAAAAAAGAAATACTCTAAATCAAAACGTAAAATAAATAATCACCATCTTCATCATCATCATCATCCTTCTCAAGTTGCATTGACGGCACGGAGTTCTCTGACTCTCCTTCTTTCTCTCCCTCTCTCCCTTGTCAACTGTCTCTATCACCCATCGTTCTAAATACATTATCCAGTCTGCATCTGATGTTGATGTTGGTTAGTTGTTCGGGTTTTATGGCATATCAACCTTTGTAGGTTATTTAGCGCCAAATTCTGTCTATATGTATATACATTCAGCCAAAGATTTCGAAACGAATACTTAGTTGGTAAAAATTTTTATGAGCAGGATTTATTTGTTGGCACATGATTAACCAGTTTTAATTGTCTGATGTTGAGGATCTAGTTCCTGATATCAAGAAAGTGTAGAGTACTCTTTTATTGTCACTGATTCCAGTTCTCTTTTGATCCAGACTGGTAATGACTGTTAGGGTTCCATCTGTGGGTTAAATAGATCTTTACAAATTATTCTTATTCGATAGGACTGAATGCAAAAATACGTCTCCGGAGGAATCTCAACCGATTGCTCTTTGGCAAATTTTCATACTTCCCCAGATTTGACGGTTATCAAACGCAGACACAGGTCTTTCGTTCACTTCAATGGTTTTTTATGAGATTTAAGTCAGGGCAGTTTAAATCATTTGTAATGTACAAATCGAGCAGGCATTTCTAGCTAAAATTCTGAGTTAGACATATACCTGCTGTTTTGCTCGACTCACAAACATCGAGTAGGTTACGTTGGTTGTTTGTTTGGATGTTTTTGGCATATCAATCTTTGGAGGTTATTTAACGCGAAATCTATTTTTATACAAATAATCAGTTCTATTTCAAAGAACTCAGAGTATGAGTACATAATTTAATTGTCAAAAACATTTCTATTTCAAGCTATTCAGTTTAGTCAAACAGTTATAATTCAAATGATTAGTTAAATTTCAAGCAATTCAGTTTAGCGTAAGTACATTTTCAAAGTCAAAAACAGTTCTATTTCAAATCACTCAGTTTTGCATAAGTAAGCAGTTTAAATATAAAAGCAGTTCTGTTTCAAGCAATTCTGTTTAGCATAAGTACGCAATTTAGTTCTATTTGACCCATAGATAGGACCCTATCAGGTGTTACCTCTTCGGGCCAGAGTGGGCCTGGAAGCGATGGCAATGAAGTCGTACTCCGCATTCCCCAAAGTTTCTGCAATACTAGAATCTGACCATCAGATTGTTTAGTGTCATATCTAGGACACTCGTTGGTGGGGTCTAACCCCTTTACAGAGAAGCAGTCGGTGTATTCTACTGTTCCAGCCGACTGGGCAAAGTAGGTTACGTGTAGAATATAGGAAACAAGTAAGTCTTTCACATAATAGCTTATAATATGAATTCACAGTATATTGAGCTATCATCATTTATGCAGAAAAACAACATCCCATAGTTGTCTGACCGGCCGCCTGGGTGCTGTGGAATTTTAGTTTGTGTTTATAGTCAGTGAATTAATTGTTGGAAACGTGTTGTATACTCACATAATAAATATGCATATATACACATATACTTGCAGAATACATATTGACGCAATGAATAAAGACGAGCGAAGACTTCTTTAAAAATATATACCTCTCAGTTTATTTGCAACGGTTTGTGTGTGAGAGGGAGGTGGAGACCAAACAGAACTGCAACATATTGACCCCCACTCTTATGTCCATCAGCATTGTATCTTTCTCGTTCTCCAGGGCTGCTCAACCGGAGGCCTGGGGAACCTCTCGCTGGGTGCTGTTCTCTCTACCGCATCTTGTCTCTAACTCATCTGATCTCCAACTAACTGACTTCCTGTCTTCACTGAGTTATATAATAGTTCAATCCCCCACTCAATATCTCCCATAACTTGCCATCGGGATGTGTCACTTCCGCTGTCCTTGGAATGGCATGTTTGATTGTCATCGAGCGGAAATAACTGTCATGCAGTTCATAGGTCACTCTCTTCCGGTGCATCAGTCTATGACTATACCGCGGGATTTTACCTTGTCCCATATTGTCAGCTAGACTCGACCACGCCAATGGAATATGCACTTCCGCCGTCTTTGGAATGGCATGTTTGGCGGGGTCGAAGGTCAATATTCAACAAACGGCAAGTGATATCGGATAGATATAATACTTAATTTGTATTAGAATTTTATGTTTATATTAATCTCTGTGTTAAATTGTTAAATCTGTTCACCAAAGATACATTAAAGAGGAGGTGACATCATGGTGTAATAGTTGCAGCGCTGGACCACGGAATCGTAAAAGCGAGTCCGAGCTTCAGTCATACTATTACGTGTACTTTCAGCCAAGTACCCTTGGGAAACGTATGAGCTCCCTTATCCTCCCAGTTATGCGTTAAATAGTACCACTCCTGTTCTTCTAGAAGGAGAGCTTTAAATAAGTGACCCAAGAAGGTTGATATGCCATTAAACAAAGAAACCAAAGCAAGTTGGAAATGTTTTTGGCAGTCTGCTAAAGTTAAGGTACTATTTACCAACCCCTCCGCTCGGGCAGGATATGACACAAGGTCAATTTTTAAGCGGAGTTTAACAGGTTTGAATTCGGAGTTTTCCTTCTCTAAGCTAAAGTTAAGGTAAGTGGTGTATATCGACTGTTAACAGTACTGTTATATTCTTTGATCTTTCTGTGGTAGATAGTTTTGATTTTAACCGAGTCTTGGGGGTGTCCTCGTGGTGTAGGGGTTAAATCGATGGACTGCGGAATCGTAGTACGCGAGTTCGTACTCCAGTCTTGCTATTACGTTTACTTTCGGGCAAATACCCTTGGGAAAGGTATGAACCCTCTCATCCTACCAGCAATGGGTTAAATTGTACCAATACTGTTCTTCTAGGAGAATGGCTTTGGCATTAAATAACCTACAAAGGTTGATATGCCATTAAACAAAGAAACCAAACCTAACCTAAACCAGTCTTATTAATCCCCCCTACTTTTATGAGAATTTTTTTGCTCACAAAGTTGACTTGTATGCCACTATTGAGAGTAATTATAAAACAGTTATATGAGATATGGAGTAAAATTGCCCTAGCAGTATTTTAAAACACACTGGCATAAACAAGGAATTTCACTCCAAAAACCCTTTTAAGATTCCTTTGGAACTGGGCCAAAATAAGGCCCTAAGAATTTTTATTTCAAATGCGCACGTACACGCATTTGATTAATAATAAAAAGTAAAAGTAAATTTAGCAACCTTAGTCGAGGGTGACCCGAAGGCTCCTTTTTCAATAGCTACTACACTGAGATGTTGGGGAGGGTGCTGCTCCATTTCCTTGAGTGCTTCACTTTACCCTTGATCCTTACCTTATAATGCTTAGCGTTAAGCAAAGTGGAATCAAGTACCATTTTTGAGTCTTTGTATGACTCGACCTGGGATTGAACCCCGGTCTCCAGGACTATTGACGAACACTCTACTCATTAGGCCATGTTAAAAATGCTATTTTATTTTATATATATAAGTACCTTTATGATATAATTTCAAACATTCGACACATGTTGACCATCTCTGTCAAAAGATTCTTGGAATCTCCTACCAGTAATAAAAAAAAGGCTGACATTTCTGTGGGAATATTTTTATAAGTAAATCAGAACTGATATTATGGACAGAACTTGGGGAAGGTCACAATTATATGTTGACAAGGATCGTGAACAAGTGGGGAGTTAATATCACAATACCATAAAGGAACTCCCATAGAAATGGTAATATTTTTAAACAACCTGTCCATTACATGTGCAAAATTATCCGTTTAAAGAAATCGAAAGGCTCTTAAGAAACTACGATACAAAAAGTGTACGTATGTGATGAAATGCTGTTAAAATCAATTAATACTTTAAAAAAAATTTTAAAGGTTGGGTTTGGTTTCTTTGCTCAATGGCACATCGACCTTCGTGGGTTATTCAATGCAAAAGCCATCTTTGTAAAAGAGAATTAGTGGTACTAACTCAGAGTCAGGGAGTTAAAGACCTTTCCCAAGGGTACGAGTCTGAAAGTGATCATAATAGCACAACTGGAGTTCGAACTCGCTTATTTTCAGGCTGCAATCCACCAATGTAGCCATTATGTCAAGTAGGTTCTCCTCTAAGAAAATTAACACTGTGAACAGTTTGTTAACCTTTTCGCAAGAACAAGGCGTTCAAAATTTAGGATTTTTTTATATGCCAGTAGATGTGAACGAAGAAGGCAGCGAATTCTGGTGTGCGAAGAATAGAGAGAAAAAAGTAGAAAACACTGTGGTTTAGCAGACGTTTGCCTTCCTGTCCAAAATGGCATTCTTCCCGAAGAAAAGGTTAGGTTCTTTTGTTTAAATGGCATATCAACCTCCGTTGGTTATTTATTGTCAAGGCCTCCATGTAGAAGATCAGAAGTCATGCTATTTAACCCAGAGTTTGAGAATTAAAGGGGCTAATACCTTTCCCAAGAGTATTAGTCCGGAAGTGGACTTTATTGCTCGACTGGAGTTCGAACTCACTTACTATGATGTTGCAACCCAGCATGTAAGCCACAACACCGTGGGTACTTCTCTGGTTCTTCTCGGGTATTCTTAATTGATTTATTCTTGTTATCTTACCAGATTTCTTAAGATTGATTCAGATTTATTTTTTAAAATGTCTAAAATGTTTTCCTCGAGCGTATATAAATTATAATTCATTTGTATTATATTTTAGCTAAAAGAATCACTACAATATTCATAAAAAATAAACTTGTCCACATCTATGTTGATATGGTGAATGATACTTCTTGAATATTAAACAAAATGTTAAATTAAATGGCAATGATGCTGATCCTGTAACATACTTATATGCAGATGCACGCAGAAACATATTCAACACAATAAAGACGGTTCTTTAGAAAAATATACCTCTCACTTTATTTGAAAGGGTTCGAAAAGGTTACGAAAGGTATTATCTGTGAGAGGTGAGTTGGAGACGGAACAGAACTGCAACATATTGACCACCCAACTCTTCTGGCTACAGCAGCATTTCTTTCCCGTTCTCCTGGGCTGCTCAACCGGGGGCCTGGGGACCTAGCCTCTGCTGGGACATGGTTCTCATTCCAGCATCTTTTTCTCCAACTGATCTGAACTTCCTGTCGCCGGGGTTATATAATAATTTGTCGTCCACCTACTTCTTGCGAGTGTCACATTTGTACTCAATTAAACCCGTCAACAGTCAAGGTTATCCTCTGATCCCCTGAAATCCTCGACCGGATGCACCTGTTATTTACACAGGTGCATTTATCATCTGACAGCCCGGCCGGGTCGGAGGTCAATATGTTACAATCCTACGCTTTGCTCTCTTGCTATACATGAAAGTTATTAAAATAAATTAAACTATCTTTATTATATGATTATATTTACGCATATCTTACGTTAGTTATATAATAATAACTATTATTACTCATTCTAATTTAGGGGTCTCTGAAAACGACCATTTTTGTACACACACACACACACACATACGTATCTCTTTTATTGTTATTTATATGCAACCAACGTTTTTCAGATAAAAAGATACATTGCCCAGCACATATAAGACTAAATAAATATATAAGATGAAATCAGGTCAAAAAAGTTACTTTCACCATTACATAAGAATAGAATTTCATTCTATTTCATCACAAAATTATGTTCCTACGTCAACAATATATTCCTTAACATAATATCTATACAGTTGATTCCCCTGGTGACATAAAACACTCTTAGACACGTATATACATATATATATACAAGTCCGCGTGGTGAAGTGGCTGACGTATTCGATTGTTACATCGTAGTAAGCAAGATCGAACTGTTACATAGCCATACATGGATAGTGAAATGTACATAGAATGTTCATAACTTATACATAACTTACAGATAACATAGGTAACATAGGAATCCCGAAACACAAAAACACTTACGACTTCTTAGTTCATGTACGAAACTTTTTATTACCTTTGAGTTAAAAGGTTTTTCGACATAAGGAGATGGATACCATCTTTCTATGCTGATTTTTCCATCTGCCCCCCCCATTACGTGCGCACCCGCCACAAGGCCACTGGCCTGGCTTAGGCGAGCCCCGAAAGTCAACCGTCTTCTTCCGACGGCAAAATTCAACTAACTGACTTTTCTCAAATCTCAGCCCACGCTTCCGGTGCGTGACGTCACTCACATCCCTGGTCACACCTTCTATGTGAGATCTCTGAATGACACGTCCGCTCCGCGCGCACGTGAACTCCTGCGCTCATGTTTGCACCTAACTAACCAGTGCACTGAGCCGAAAGGTTCTTAGCCTAACTAAACCCAAAGGCAAGATATATAAAACGAAATCCCTCGGCCATTATATTACAGAACTCAATTTCCGTTATTACGTTAACTTTTGGACTAATACCTTTTTGAAAGTTATAAAGAAACATATCCCCTGAAAAAATATGTTATATGATACCATTACTGTCCTTCTCCAAGGCTGGTTTTGATATTAGACAAAACACGAATGTCGTTAAACAAAGAAACTAAACACAACTAATACATACACACACATATATATAAGTAAAGGTGGTGACCTTAGTTTAGGGTCACCTGAAAGTTCCCTTTTCAATAGCTACTACACCGAGGTGTATGGGAGGGTGCTACTCCATTCCCTTGATTGTTCCACTTTACCCTTGATCGTTACCTTATAATGCTGAGTATTAAGCAAGACGGCCTCAAGTTCAATTTTTTGAGTCTTTGGTATGACTCGACCTGGGATTGAACCCCGTTCTTCTGGACGATTGGCGAACACTCAATTCATTAGACCAATGGCCCGGTTTGCAATATTTATTAATAAATAGGGCTCAGTATCGGATATTGAGCATATATGTACCTAAGGTAGGATAATGTAGACACGTCAACAACTTGGTTACTGTCATTTTCTCGCCCAAGCGATCATCCCACTAATATGTTCCTGATATTTTCAATCCAGTAAATAAAGTTCTATAGCTTAAAATTTTTAAAAAATGAAGATATTGGGAGATTTTGTACACACACACACACACACACACACACACACACACACACATATATATATATATATATATATATATATATATATATATATATATATATTAATCCTGCTAAAATATGATGGTTTTGCAAAAAAGAACAAAAATCAATGATTTATAGGATTTTGATAAATTTTTCGTTTATCATTGCTATTTCAGAAGGTGATTAATAACCTTAATAACATAGTCTTGATTTTAACGTATTTTAAAAATCTTTCAATAAAGAAGCTTATTCCGTTTTCTTTATTTTTTTTTTAATAATTGGTATCAGCTTATTTTTACGAGCATCTTATTTTTTTCTATGAAAAAAAAAAACAAAAAAAACGTTAACATTTGTATAATCCTGATGAAGCTTATTTATTTTCGTTTTTACAAAAAGAGAAAAATATATCTGTCTATTCTGTTTTCTTTTTTTTTATTTGTTGAGGTAGAAATTTTCAAATTGAAAAACGTAAAAAAAACACATAAAACAAATGAACATTTTTATGTTAAATAAACCATATTTATCCATTCCTTACTATTACATTACATCTTAAAACATCATATATATATATATATATATATATATATATATATATATATATATATAATGCCAAATCCATTTTTACACAAATAAACAGTTCTATTTTAAGCGTTTCAGATTAGCATAGGTACACATTTTAATCCTCAAAAATATTTATATTTCAAGCTATTCAGTTTAGTCAATCAGTTCCAATTGAAACAATTCTTTTTTTTTTGTTTACTCACAGTTAAATATCAAAACTGTTTTAGTTCAAACAATTCAGTTTAGCGTAAGCACAGTTTCAATACAGTTCTATTTCAAACAGTTCAGTTTAGCGTACAAAAATCAGCTCCATTTCAAGCAATTCAGTTTAGTATTGGTACGCAGGTTAAATGTCAAATCAGTTCTATTTCAAACAAGTCAGCTTAGCATAAGTACTATTTCCATGTCAAAACAGTTCTATTTTAAACAATTAAGTTTATATTTGTTTGTTTGAGTTTTATGTCCTATTACCATTTGTAGGTTATTTTTGCCAAATCCATTTTTATACAAACAAACAGTTCTATTTCAAAGAATTCAGTTTAGCATAAGTACACAGTTCAGTTGTCAAAAACATTTCTATTTCAAACTATTCACTTTAGTCAAACAGTTCTAATTCAAACAATTTTGTTTAGTATATGTATAGTTTTTTTTTACTCTCAGTTAAATGTCAAAATAGTTCTATTTCGAACAATTCAGTTTAGCTCAAGTACGCAGTTTACATGTCAAAACAGTTCTATTTTGAGTAATTCGGTTTAGCATCAATACACAGTTTAAATGCGAAAATAATAAGCTCTCGAAACCAGGGTTAAGTTTTATTTAACCCATAGATAGGGCCCTATCAGGTGCTACTACTCTGGGCCAGAGTGGACCTGGGAGCAATGGTAATAAAGGGGTACTCCGCATTCCATATGCTCTAGCATTACTGAAACCTGACCACCAAATTGTTTAGTGTCATATCTAGGACACTCTTAGTGGGTGGGTCGTATCCCTCGGCAGCGGTGCTGCCGGTGTATTCTACAGCCCTAGCCAACTGGGTAATATACAGAGCTAAATGTAAAAACAGTTTTATTTCAGATAATTCAGTTTAGCATGAGTATGCAGTTTAGTTGTCAAAATACTTCCATTTCAAGCAATTCAGTCTAGCATAAGTACGCAGTTTATACGTGAAAACAGTTCTATTTCTAGCAATTCAGTTTAGAATAAGTACGTAGTTTAGTTCTATTTGACCCATAGTGGGTGTTACGACTGGGAACCATGGCAATGAATGGGTACTCAACATTCCCCCAGCTCCAGCAATACTGGAACCTGACCATCAGATTGTTTAGTTCCATATCGTTGGACACTTTTTGGGGGACAGTCATACCCTTCTGCAGTGATGCAGTTGGTGTATTCTATAATCCCACCCGACTGGGAATATATATATATATATATATATATATATATATATATATATATGTGTGTGTGTGTGTGTGTGTTTGCGTGCGTATATATATATATATATATATATATATATATATATATATATATATATATGTTGAATACTTTTTAAAACCCTTGTTTATTTTTTGCTTTTGTGATTTTTTACTGATGAAAAATCTTGTTACGTGTGTCAAAGCGAGAAGCAATTATAATTTCGATGCGAACCCATGAAAGATGATAAAACTGCTACAAAACTTGTTTGGCGTGCATTTTTTTTTTTCATTTCAGCGAATAAAGTGATAAATTTCAAAATATTCTAATAAATTACTTTCCATGACAGACTAATATAGATTTAGAAAATTTCTCATTATTTACTTCATAATCATCCATAAAATTCCACAGATATTTCCATTTTGGTATTTGTCTTAAACGTTTTTAAATTTCACCTAAAATTTGTAATTTACCTCATAAGTAACATTTACAAAAATTAATAAACTCATAATGTTGTTATTTGTGAACAAATAAAATTGTTCAATTGAAATTGAATAATTATTGAACCAATAAATTGCAATCCATAAGGCAGATTATTACAACTTTAGGTTACCTTACTTTACGAACCCACATCTACGTTCGTATATTTCTTTAAGTTGTTTTAGCGCAGAAAACGACTGTAAAACAAATCAACAAAAGACGGATATCCGATGTTTCTTTATTTTACACATAAATTTGCTGACTTATATTCTATAAAAAAAAAGGAAAAAAAATTCTAAACAGCATATTCCCATTTCTAATTTATGTTTTCTTCAATTTTTCATCTTTCTAACCGGTGCATGTTTTTATTGATACCCAGTGCATATATAAATAAATATATATATATATATATATATATATATATATATATATATATATATATATTTCTGTCAGATTTACTCCAATATATATATATATATATATATATATAGAATACTTAGTCCAGTTAAACCGGAGTTAGGAGTATGCGTAACAGGATTGAAATAAATTTATAATCCTTTGTGATTGGTTTCGTTGTTTTTTTCTTAATGAAAATATATATATATATATATATATATATATAAGTAGAAATAAGAAATATATTTACTCCAATCCATCTCACATACTCTTATTCCGTTTCTAATTCTTATTTGCATATTAATACATACATATATATTTATACATATGGCCTAATGAGTAGAGTGTTCGCCAATGGTCCGGGAGACTAGGGTTCAATTCCAGGTTGAATCATACCGAAGACTAAAAAAAAAAAATGGTACTTGATGCCGCCTTGCTTAGCCTTGCTTAGCATTATAAGGTGAGGATCAAGGATAAAGTGGAGCAATCCTGGAAATGGAGTAGCTCCCTCCCCGACACCTTAGTGTAGTAGCTATTGAAAATGGAGCCTTCGGGTTACTTTCGACTAAAGTCGCAAACTTTTACTTACACATATATATATATATATATATATATATATATATATATATATATCTTTCGATGACGGCTTGAAGCAACTTGCGTGTCTAGCCACTCTGATGAGTTGTGATACAACGAAGCAGTCGGTCTTTGGATGACAATATAAATGCCCCCCAGGGGTTGAGCTTTCTTGCGAAGGAATTACTGGTTGCCACTCGCGTAATGTAAAGGTCTTCTAACGAATTGAGTACTCCGGTCCCTGTTAGCGTAAAATATCAACAAATGGAAACATTTACTATATATACGTCAAATTCTCTCGCTTGCGCTAGGATTGCTAGTGTGCGGTTATGTTATCTGGCTGATTTAAAGTTGGCCAGGTTTCAATCCCAGCTTGTGGCATCTCGCGTGTCTAGCCATACTTATGAGTTGTGATACAACGAAACAGTCCCTCTGGATGACTATATATATATATATATATTGATATATACATATATATGTGTGTGTGTGTATGTGTGTGTGTGTGTATTGATTTTCTACTTATACATATATACAATACATTAATACATTAATAAAACCATAAGTGTCTTTTTAGAAAATTTTCCAATGTTTTTAAAATATTATTGTTTAATTAAGATATATAAGATATTAAGATATATAAACTTATAATTGTTCTACTTACACGATTTATTTAAGTTTAGTAAGTAATTAAAAACACAATTGTTAGACGTTTTTCGAGTTTTCATTTTGGTTATATTTATTTAGCGTTTAAAAAGTAATATTTTAGTCCGCGTGGTACTTCATAGATAAAATATCCTTCTTTTGAGTATCTTTTTTTTTTTTTGCTTTGCTTTTACAAGGGATAAGTTAAGCTTGTAATTTTCTGGCATATTGTTACTTATCTCTATGGATGCTAAGATAATAAAGAATTAAGGGGCAATTTAGACTGCTAAGCAACTTATTTTTCATCATCACATCATCCCTTTGTTTTTATTTCTTATTCTCTCACTCTTTATTTCCATTTCTAGTTTTTCCCTTGTTTTTTTTTTTTTTTTCTTTTTCCTGCTAACTCTTTATATCATCCACCATTTTTTTTAGATTACTTTTTGTTTGTTTTTCCGCCTCAAGTGCAATTTCATCCCTCGTCCAATATTCTTCCAGTCAAATTTCTATGACTTTAATTACGAAACAAACAGGCCTAATTGATATTAATGACTGATTTCTAATTAAATTCGTCACGTTTTTGCCTCCATCGGGTTTTATTTTCTTTATTTTCCTTTAATTTTATTTTCTTGATTCCTTTTTACCGTCTTTTCTCTTTATTCATTATATTTCCCTTTCGTTTATATTGTTATTTTTTTTTCAAAATTTATTTCCGTTTCACTTTCATTTTCATTTTCTCTTTCACTTTCTTTTCTTCCTTAAACTTCCTTTATTTTATGATGTCTGTCTTCTTTTTTTTTTGTAAGCAGTATTAAATTCACAGGTTTGTGAGAGATAATAAAAGGTCCAATTGTGACCGAAAATGAAGCAGTTTGTTCTATGTCAGCGAGCGAAAAAAGGTATTTGAACTATGAGTCTTTACTAAAGCTCTGAAATTGGTAGACCAGTACATATACCTCAGAAGAAATATATATATATATATATATATATATATATATATATATATATATAAGCAAGGGCTACTACTGACAGGTTATTGAACATATAGAAATCTGATCTCTTATAAAATAAAACGGGAATTCTTTCAAGCCGTGTCAGTAATGCTGAATGATTTCACCATTCATGCTCTAAATGTTAGAGAACTTCACAAAGACACTGCGAGCTGATTAAAACAAATTCTGGGAGTAGTAGCCTGTAAAACTGCAGCTGAACTGCTACTTAACTCTCATCTCTCAAACTATCCATGGCAAACCAGACATGCTGGGCACTGCTGGAGAAAGTAAGGGCGAACCCATAAGCGACATTCTTCTTGAATCTCCAAATTACGTACAAACCAGTTTTGTTCGCCTGGAAAAAAAACTTACATTCATCAGCTCTATGTGGACGCAAATGGCCGTCTAGAAAACCTACCAAGTGTCGTAACCGATAAGGACGAAGAGAGAGAGAGAGAGAGAGAGAGAGAGAGAGAGAGTCGGAACGCCAGAATGATAATAATGATGATTTTCCCCTTTAGAGCTAGCGCTTATCCATGAAAATTTATTTTATAAGATAAAATTAAAAATAGTATTGAGTCGTCAAAGTATTTCTATTATTTAGTTCATTTAGGAATTCTAAATAGAAAATCAAGAAATCTGAAATCTATAGCAGAGCTGAAAAGACCAAATGAAAACCAATCGCCAGTTCTTAATTCATTGAATTTTAAGGTGTTCACATTGTTTCATCGATTTGAATCGAAGAGTTTCTTTCTATGTCTTTTCCAGGGAGAAATATTTGATGTTGAAGTACCGAATTCCGTATGAACATTTCTTAGGCCGAAGAAAAGGTTTTAACGTAGAAAAGTGTTCCTCTCGGAGAAATAATCTAGAACTGATATTTAACTATAGATAATAATCAACGGGAAGCCATTTTGCTGCAAGAAGTTTCGTAAAAATTCTATTTTTCCTAAAATAAAAAACACGAAACATTTTAATAGTTATTCACATTTTATGAAACATAATTCATTAGGCTTAGAGATTGTTATTTAAAGCGGATTCATTGTTTGATTATGACAAACAAATTGAAAAAAAAACTGTTTGATAGGTAAGTCTCTTGAGAATAGCTGGGATAAATTTAAAAAAGAATATTATAACAATCATTTGAAAAGTGTATTTATGAAAGTGCGTAATTCAACAATTTAAATATCCTCTGCTTCTCCACATAAGAGATGTACTCTTATGGATCCCCACACATGGCCGCGCAAAAGTTGGACGACCAGCTCGAACGTACATTCAGCAGCTATGTGAGGATACAGGATGTTGTCCTGAAGACCTACCTAGGGCGATGAACGATAGGGAGGAGTGGCGAGAGAGGGTCAGGGATATCCGTGCTGCCAGCACGATATGATGATGATGATGAAATATCCTCTTCATAACACGAACCATTTAAAGAATTTTAGCTCCTTAGCTGAAAAAAAAGAACTTAAAAAAATCATGAGTTTATAGAGAAAATGCAACTTTTTGTTAAATAGGATTTGCGTTTAAGAAGTAATGCTTCGTCGATTTCCAGAGGTTATGTTCTAATTCGATTCATATCAATTGATTTTAACGGTATGTCAATTTGTCTTGGGTTATCTTCTGCATAGCAGTTAGGTTTTATTCGGTTTCTTTTGTTCAATGGGATATCAACCTTCGTCGGTTTCTTTTTAAACCAAAGCCATCCTTGAAGAATAACAGCCAAATAATCACTCAATGACTGAAGCGATAAATACCTTTCCCAAGGGTATTATTCCGAAAGCGAACGTAAAAGCGCGATAGAAGCTTGAACTCGCTTACTTAGAGGCCGTAGCAAAGCACTTTAGACATTATCTCATATTCACTGTACGTTCATATAAGGATTTTAAATATAGTTTCTTATTAAGTACAGATCTTCAAAACTGGAGCCGGTTCATCAGATGTAGTTTTCTGCCATAAAGAGAACCCCCGTTTTCTTTGGAGAAGTTTTAATCTACTGCAGGGGATATCGTCAGTATATTCTAAGTCCCACTGACAGGGTGATATTCAACTTGAACGTCAATTTCAATAACATCCATTTTTAACTCAGTGTTTATTATTTACTCAATAAGTTATATTAAAGAAAACAAAGATGAAACTATATCAATGGAAAACTCCTCATAAAAATGGTGGCATAGATAAATTTATCGGTTATCTGATCAAGAATGAAATTAATTGGTGTATGAAAACTAACCTACAGTTTTAAAATAGATATCACTCGGTAGAAGTGTATTTGAGAATCTGAGTGTACGAAAGGAAGTGGAAAATACAGAAGGAAAGGAATCGATTGGTTTCTTTGTTTAATGGCATATCAACTCTTTTTAGGTTATTTAATGCCAAAGCCATTCTCCTAGAAGAACAGCAGTGGTACTATTTAACCCATAGCTGGGGGAATCGATTAAAAGAAGAAAAAGAAGAAGGAAAGAAGGAAAGAAAAGAGAAGAAAGGGAAGAAATAAGAAAAGAAAAGGAAAGAAGAGAAATATATATATATATATATATATATATATATATAGAGAGAGAGAGAGAGAGAGAGACCCTTAGCATACATCGGAACCTACAATAAAAACAATCCAAAACTATTCACAGAAATGATAAAAAATGTAGAACTTAAAAACATTGACACAATCAAAGAAACATACGACACAAATAAATCATTAAAAGCCAGAGACAACCCAAAAATCTTAAAAGAATACTCACCTCGTCTACATTTGGAGAAAACATAACACAAGGGGTTACCAAATGCAATAATAGACGATGTAAAATATGTGATATAATTATAGAAGGGAAATCCTATCTCTTTAAAAACCAGGAAACAAAATTCAAAATAAATAAAGATTTAAGCTACAACTCAAGAAACGTGGTCTACATAACTGAATGTAACAAATGCAAAGAAATATTCAAAGGATCAACACAGGCCCTTAATACAAGGGAATCACTTCACTGGAACAATATCAAAGTAACAGATGTAAGAAAACCAAATGTATCCAAACACCTATACGAATGTAGTCGAGGTAAATTTAAAATAAAACTCATATATCAAACTAACGACAACATGCTACTTCAAATAAAGGAAAATAAATTTATAGATAAATTTAAACCAACTTTGAATAAAACATGAATCACACACACACATACACACACACACGGACGTACACACACACACACACACACACACACACATAAATGGACATAAACATTCATAGATATGTTTTATATATACACACAAAAAAACTATTTGTAAAATATAATTACAAGTATACTTCAAGCCACACTACCACACACACTCACACACATAAAAATTTCAAGACACATTCACACACACACAGAGAAAAACATCTATAAATGAAATCCGAAACCATCCCAAAACACACACACACACACACACACACACACACTACATATCACATATCAAAAACAAATGAGGGGTAAAGCAGACTTAGGTAAAAACACACTAAGAAAAAGAGAGGCATGATCTCCATATCAACTAATAATCAACCGAAAACCATTCAAACTGCAAACACGAGTTTAAGTTTCGTTGACTACCTCATTAACAAGGCCTTGTGCTATATATGTTCTCTGAAGAAAGCAGCAAACTGGAAACATACACGTCTGTAAGAACAAAATAAATAAATCCTAAGAAAATACAAATCTCTTCATGGACTTACTCATTTTAAAATATTTCTTTCCCTCTTTGGGCCTTGAACAAAAACTTTTATATACATACACACACACACATATATATATATATATAGAGAGAGAGAGAGAGAGAGGAGGAAAAAGTTGCCATTTGAAATGTAGCCAATAAATTTGATTCAACTTCCTTCTTTAAATTGACCAAATAATTAGAACAGTCCGTATTTACCTCACCCCCCTGCTACAGACAGGTTCTGATGCAAATTCAGTTTCTTTTTCAGCGGAGTAAAGCTGGTTTCAATTCAGAGTTTTCCTTCACCAAGATCAGTTGCCTTAAAGAGCCCAGTCAGCACTAATTTTTACCCTAAATAGAAAAGAAGAGAAGAGATGGATTCATGCCTTTTCCAAAGACATTAGCGCAAAATGAAATGAGAGCAGCCTCGTTCAGGATTCGAACTCGGGTCACCGATCCGGTTTTCTACCACGATAACCGTTATGTTAAGCACGCTTCCATTGTTAGCAAAGTAGATATTATCGATGCTAATCATTCTAAGTGATTGAACAAACATTCGTTTTAATAGAAGAAATGTATCATTGATTTCTTTTCATGAATTGATTTTCGTAAAAATATATCTTTATATTTAAAATGGGAAACGCATCGAAATATTAAGAAATGACAAAGTATATTACGATATAAGCAAGGATAAGTAAAGTTCTGATATATCTTAAGGCTTAAACTGGTTGATGTTGGTGTAGGAAACTCGATCCTAACGTCATATTGTCATCTATTCTGCTACTTCGTAAAAAATGAAAAGAAAAGAAAGTAAACAGATGTAGAACATGGAAAACAAATTGAAGACACTTTTAAAATTAGAAAACAAGAGAACAAATGAAAAGATATGGAAGGACGTAAGCGCAGAAAAAAGAAACAAACGCCACAAAAAAAAAAAAAAGAAAAGAAAAAAGTTAATAAAAAATCAATGAATAAATAAACAAATTCTTATTTTTGTTGATATTTTCTTAAAAAGATATTTCAAAAGTAAGAAACTTGAAAAAGGGACAATAATAAACAATGAGAAAACGCACGCATGCGCACTATTAAATATGCACACTAAAATACAAAGTGAACGAAGAAGCACATAGAAAAAAATAACATGTAAATGTCGACAAAGGATCCTTGGGGAAAGAAAGATTGTCTTTAATGAGAACCAATAAATCTATTAAGCTGACTTTTATTCACCGTGCGATCAGTTTTTCGTCTCAGAAGCCAGCCCTTACCCCACGAACCTCGACTCCTCAACTCGACCTGTAATGGATACCACTATAAAAGAAGAACGTTTAAGCAATTGACTCTTTAATATGTTTTGTCAGAAAGACATTAGCAAGCAGAAACGTCCTAGTCAAGCTCATAGTTGCCTGTATATGTTGGCTGTGGGTCAAGGAGCAATTAGGGTACGCAATGACGGCGTCATCCTTCATTAAAGACGATAGGCAAAACGATAGGTTTGGGGGCCGGCCAGGAGTGGAGCTTGGCGGTTGGGGGTTGGCTGATGAAGATGTAGAATGTAAGATGGGGTAGAAAATATGAGGGGTGAATTGTAAAGATAAGAAAGAAGACAAGAAAGAAAAGGAAACTCAAGTAAATGCAATTTTACCTTCTCACTATTTTTATTCAAAAATAGTGAGAAAAGAAAAAAGAATGAGAACTCTCTAACTAAAGCCACGATGACCACAAATAACAACTAGCAGTCATCTGGTGTAAACATGCAAATTCATGAAATCACAATAATCAACATATATGAAGCTGGTATCTATCTATCTATCTATCTATGTAAAGGAGTCAAGTCTGTTTTGGTATATACGTGCCGACTTATAACTCCGAAAATAAGGTGTCATTTAGCATTAAAGTCATGCATTCAATTTAATATATTTATTTTAAGGAAAAGCACAAAATGTAGTCTATGATTTTTACTGATTAAATGCTATAATTCAATTATCAAAAATCAATCGATTTGTGGAACTCTTCGCATTTCTTCATGAGTAAATACAGAAAAGCATGCGCGATTCTCCAATTTTTCCGAAGATCTGTCATATTTAAATATCACACAGATTTTGTTTGTGGAATTTGAATTTAATACTTTTTTGAAAATGATTGTTTTGTAATTAAGTACTAATCATAAAATAAATAAATAAACAGATAAATAAATAAATGCAAACAAATAAATTCTCAATTTTTTGAAGAATTAAAAAGTCTTTAAAATGTTTGAGACTGAAACGCGTCTTTTGATAAAATTAATTTTAAATATAAACTAAAGAAAAAGAAAAACAATGTCTGACAAAAAATTTTACTCTTAATTATCTTCTTTTTATTGTTAGGAGACTTTTTTTATCAGTTTTTTTTTTATATTATAAGGACACAATTTTATTTCTTAGCTTTTTTTTTTGTACTAGCCTGTAATACTGAATTTTTAGAGGTGACCCAAAAAAAAAAAAAAAAAAAAGTTAAACGATAGCATTGTTTATCGATAACTTAAAAAAGGAATTTTTTAAGCGTATGTTTTTCATATGTTTTAGAAAGTAACTCAAAAACCTGAAAAAGCAAAAAAGAAAGTAATAAACAATTTTTTGAATAAACGTATAATTTTCATTTGAATCAACACTCAAAATATTCCATTAAAAAATAAAGGCTCATTTTTAATCCTTAGTTTTTTTTGTTGTTGTTATATTTTTATTGGTAAAAAAGAAAATACATTAAGGGAATTCAAGTTTGTCACTGTAATTTAACAATCAAGAACTAAATTTAAATTTTTATTATATTTAAAAATAATATATTTAGAAAAATAAAATTATGAAAATGATTCAAACTATATTTCGAGAGTAAAAGAATATCATAAGTGAATTCTTAGATTCTTTTATCGTTACATTTTTAATGAGTTAATAAAAATTTGAATTAAAACTCTGTCGATTTTTTGAAAACTATTTAGTAAAAAAATTGTTCTATAACTGAGCATTAATTGTAGAAAAATTAAAAGATTTTTGGAGACACAAAAAAAGGAAATAATGAAAATATTTTACGCCTTTCACCGGTAAAGGTTTACATATTTTTATTTATTATCTTAAATGTAAGCTATAAAAGAAATAAAATGAAAACAATTGATTGAATTAAACAATATTTTCATTTGAATTAATATTGGTGAAATCTTTCAACAACAAATAAGAATACATTCTTGATTCTTAGCTTTATCCAGTCTTTCTCCTTTTCTATTTCACTCACTTGTGTTCTTAAAATACTTTTCATCGACTAGATACTTCTGCTAATCTATTTCTATAAATAATCATCATCATCATATCGCGCTGGTAGCACGGATATCCCTGACCCTCTCTCGCCACTTCTCCCTATCGTTCATCGCCCTAGGTAGGTCTTCAGGACAACATCCCGTATCCTCACATAGCTGCTGAATGTATGTTCGTTCTGGTCGTCCTGCTTTTGCACGGCCATGTGTGGGGGTCCATAAGAGTAAATCTCTTATGAGTTCGTCCCTGAATTACAATATTTCAAACCACTCACGAGTTTAGCGTTACATTTATAATATTTTACATGTTAACAACCAAAAACTTCTTCATCATCATCATCATGTCGCGCCGTCTGCGCGGATATCCCTGACCGTCTCTCGCCATTTCTCCCTATCACTCATCGCCTCCGGCAGGTCTTCAGGATTACAACCCGTGTCCTCACATAGCTGCTGTATGTAAGTTCGTGCTGGTCGTCCCACACTTGCACATCCATGAGTGGGGGTCCACAGGAGTACATCGCTTATGAGCTCGTCCTTGCTTCTCCAGCAGTGTCCCGCGTGTCTGGTTCGTCGAACCCGTATAGTTTTTGTGATGGGGGGCAGGTGTCCGTATAGTTGGAGTCTCGTGGGGTGTTGTCGCCAGGACTTGTTTAATACTGCTCTCAACATTCTTGTGTAATTTCCGTCCAGCCTCCTCTCCAGCCGCTTCGTAAGCGTCCATGTGGTGCATCCATATAGCAGTATCGACACAACCGCTGCCTGGAAGAAACTGCGTTTCATTTTATCTGTTAGGTCCGACTTCCATATGATCGAGAGCCTATCGATAGCTGTCCATGCCTTCGTCAGTCGTGTGTCGATGTCCTTCTCGGTTGATGAGACGCTGCTTCCTAGGTAGGTGAATTTGTCGACTAGTTTCAGAGAGGCTCCGTCTAGTGTGGCAATGTTGCCTGTTTGGTTGTAACACATATATTCGGTTTTGTTTGCATTGACATGTAGGCCAATGCCAGCTGCTGCTCGTTCCAGACTATGTAGTAGTGTCTCTGCTTGATTAGGCGTATTCGCTAGTAACGCCAAGTCATCAGCGTAGTCGGCGTCCGTGATTGTTTTTGCGGGGTACCTTTTGCTTCTTCTCTTAGTCAGCTCGAAGCCATTTTCTCTGATTTTGTCGATCGAAGTCCTAAGCACATAGTCTAGACAGATGATAAAGAGGTACGGGGCTAGTGTGTCTCCTTGTAGTACTCCTGCAACAATGTCGAAGTATTCCGTGTCTCCATCTGGTGAACGTACTTTTACTTTGGTGTTTCTGTAGAGAATCATTATCGCTGCTACGGTTTCTTTTGGTAGGCCGTAAGCTAGTAGGATTTGCTCCATCTTCCCTCTGTGTATGGAATCGAAGGCCTTGGTAAAGTCGACAATACGTTAGTTTTTACATTCTTTCAAGGTTAGATTTTTAGAGGGCAAATAAATTTAGGGCTAAAACTATGCTACATTCTCGAAAAATTCTTCTGTAGCTGAACCCTAATCACAGAAAGATAAAAAGTTTATGGGAGACAAAAACAAAATCTTTCACCAGAATAGGGCTGCATATTTTTATATATCATTCTAAATGTAAACTAAACTAAGATAAAAAAAAGAAAAGAAAAAGACAATTCATAAAATAAACGAATACTTTTCATTTGAATTAATTGGCGAAATCTTTCAACTACAAATAAGGAAACATTTTTAATTCTTAGCTTACTCCTCTTTTTCTTCTTTTTCCTCTTTTAATCTCACTCACTGGTGTTCATAAAACCTTTTTAGCCCGGTCATGGACCGTGTCCTTCAGATATTATATTTATATATATATATGTAAAAAGTTTTCTTTTTTTTGGTCCAAAGAGAGAAAAAAGTAAATATTTAAAAATGAATTGGTTCACAAAGAGTTTTATATCTTTTTGAAAAGTATTTATTTAATTCTCACGTGTTTTCAGCTTGTGACTTTCTTTAGAGAACTGAAATGTTTTTTTTCAGGTGTGTTGTTCTGTTTATATAGACGTCAATGTTTTGATGGGGTGTTTTTTTCATTTAATTTCTTGCTAGAATCTTTTTACGGGTTGGTTCTTTCTTTCTCTTCTTTTTGTTTTTTCCTCTCTTTCTCAAAGAATGTTTCCTGTTCTCCTTTGTGGGTGCATTTTTTATTTCCCCAATTAGACTTTGATATTTCATATGCTATAAAGCTTTTTTGTTCTTTTACTCAGGGTTATTGTGTGTGTGTGTGTGTGTGTGTGTGTGTGTCTCTGCACGTGTTTAGTTGATATACTATAGAGTTGATTGGTCTTTTTTTTGTTAAAGTGATTTAGAATTCAACTAACAGTTACTTTTTTTACTTCTCTCTCTCTCTCTCTCTCTCTCTAAAACAGTGACCACTGTATAAACCGAATACCACACCTGATAAAACTTTAAAACTCTAAAAAGAAGAAAAAAGAAACCATCTGAAAAATGGCATTATTAAAATGTCAGAAGATTGAGAAGATTTACAGTAACGCGATCTCCAGTGAGGCCTACTAGTTCCTACTAGTGTAAAAACCAATATATATCAACCTTAGTAGGTTACTTAATGCCAAAGCCATCTTTATAGAAGAACAGTAAAGGGTACTATTCAACACATAGCAGGGGAATAAGTGTGTAGGTATACTAGGTGTGACACTAAACTGCACCAGATAGTGAGGCACCAATTCTGGAAATCTGGGAATCATTGCCATAACCCACAGGTCAACACGGCCCCGAAGAAGCAATACCTGTTCGGGAGCAAACTGTGGGTCGAATAGATCTATTTCAAAATTATTCCTATTTGATAGGACCGAGTGCAAAAAAAAATACTTTGAAGAAATACTTACCCCCAAAACATAAATATGAAAGTACAATGAACGGGATTCACTAAACTGTAGGCATAAAATAGCGTTATATATATGGGTAAATTTTTCAAATAAAGTTGATCTATTTTGAAAATCAGCAATTAAAAAGCTACCTTTAAACTCGGATCAAATTAGGACCACTAAAGCCGATGGGATATATGCAAAATCTAGCTAATAGATGTGTTTAAAAATAATTCCCATTCGTTGAGACCAGGTGAAAGAAAAAAAAGACACTTCAAAAACGGCTTAAAAAAATGTAAATATGAATGTACAATAAACAAGATTCCCTAACCTTTATGCATGAAATAACACTAAACAGTTTGACATGCCATTAATATCGATCAATCAGTCATAGACACGGTTACACGAAAGGAGAAAACTGCATAAAGATAATGTTATAGGAATATTTACTTGAAACTATAATTATTTAAAAAGGATTATAATAATAATAAGATACTTGAAAACATATAATTCCTTGAAATAGTCGAAACCATATAATTATGTGCAAATTATTAGAATTACTATGGGATACTTGAAACTATATTGATAGGACCGTGTGCAAAAAAACAAAACAAAAAAAAAACAACAACAAAAAAACAAACAAATACTTCCCAAAACTCTTTTATAACTGCAGAAAAAATGAAAATTTTAATATAAAATGAAAGCGATTCCCTAGCCTCTAGTGAGAAATTAACCCTGGACGGTTTCATATGCCGTTAAATCAAATCAACCATTCAATTAATCAATCATGATCCAATCTCATTTTTACTTTAAGTTTGTTGAGAACAGCTTTTGTTTTGTATTTAGATGATTAGAATGCCAAATTTCTTCTTGATCACAGTTCCAAGGCAATGATGGTTGGTTGATTGGTTGGTAGGTATATTTTGGCATATCAACCCTTGTTGGTTAGCTAATGCCAAATATTGTTTATATATATATATATATATATATATATATATATATATATATATATATATATATTTGATTTGTAAGGGAATAGTTTTTGAATAACTGTTTTAAAATAGGTTAGATGTCATCTATATTCACACAGAGAAATGCTTTTAGATTTTGCTATTTAACAATAATTCTATTTGATATTAATATTAATTTGTTTGCACACAGGGAAATTGTTTCAAGTGTTGCTATTTAATACTAATAATTCTATTTATCATCTATTTCTACGTAATGCAAATAACTTTCACACAGCTGTATGGTTTCCAATAACTCATAATAACAATTATCACTAAACAGTTCTATTTGACTCATAGATGAGAATCTGAACAGGTACTACATCTCTTAATCAGAGTGAACTTGAGAGTAAGGGCAATAAAGGGGTACTCCACATTCCCTAAATCCAGAACTGCAGCCTCACTATCAAATACAGATCTTGTTTTTCTTGCCTTCTAATACCTTGAAGATAAAAAAGGGTTGGGCATTTGTTTGTTACGAGAGTTGTCGGGACAATCATTTTAGTGCTAGGGCTTGACATGCCCAATCGATTGATATGATCAGGCTTCTCTGACCGCCCATCAAGCCCAGTAAGGGTCAAAATAGAGGGTTACAAGTCACGTGACCACTTTAGTAGCCGACTTACTGACTACCTAGCCAACAGGATCCATTCCTGAAGAATTACAGGCCCCCATTCACATCTAATAGGTGGCCTTTTTGTGAGAAGGTCTTAGATAGATAAATAAGAATCAAATCGACCGGAATAAACAGACAAACTGACAAACCCATAGATTGGTGGAGATAGATAGATAGATAGATAGGTAGATAGGAGGAGCCCGTCGTGTAATGGTTATCGTCGTAGGAAATGGACACAGTGACACGAGTTCAAATCCTGGACGTGACTGATTGCATTTCAAATAGCACTAATACCTTTGGGAAAGGTATGAGTCCAATTATTCTCCCTCCAGCTACGGGTAAATAGTAGGGCAGACTGGGTTCGTCAACTCTGGTGAGGCAATTAGTCTTGGAGAAGGAAATCTCTGAATTCAAACCTGTAAAATTCCGCTTAAAAATTGACCTTGTGTCATATCCTACCCTAGCTGAGGAGCGGCTAAATGTGAATAGATAGATAGATATGGAAATGTTTCTGACAGCATGGCGAAAATTAAAAAAAAATGTAATCCAAAATTGATGAATTTATTAGAAGGAAAGGCGACGTTAAAACGTTTTGGTTTGAATGCCTTCAAGCCTTTAAAATGGTTTAATGCCTTCAAGCCTTTAAAATGGTGAAACGTGTTGATAAAACACTGGTGGAGGTTTAATAGAATACAAAAACGGAAGAGAGTGAATACAAAGAAAGATCTTTCTTTGTATTCACTCTCCCCGCTTCTAGTTTACTTCTTTCACTATTTTAAAGTCCTGATAAAAGTTAAAACCAAAATGTTTTAACGTCGACTACCTTCAATGGCTCAATCGGCTGGGGCTGTAGAATACAGCGACGGCGCCTCTGCAGAGGGGTAAGACTCCTCCCAATGAGTTTCCTGGATATACGACACTAAACAATCTTTTGGTGAGGTTCCAGTGATGTTAGGTCTTTAGGGGATGCGGTGTACACCTTCCTTGCCATTGCTCCCAGGTCCACTCTGGACCGGAATGGTAGTACCTGATAGGGCCCTACCTATGGGTTAAATAGAGCTAACTGCATGCTTATATTAAACTGAATTGTTTGAATTAGAACTGTTTGACTAAACTGAATAGCTTGAAATAGAAATGTTTTTGACAAACTGTACTTACAATAAAACTGCGTGCTTACGCTAAACTGAATTGTTTGAAAGAAAACTTTTTTTGTCATTGAAACTATTCTTACACTAAACTGAATTGTTTAGTAAAGAGCTGTTTTTGACATTTAAGTGTGTTAACAAAATCTCTACTTTTACTTAACTCAATTAACTGAATTAGAACTGTTTGAATCAAGTGAATAGTTTGAAATAGAAATGTTTTTGACAATTAAACTGTGTATTCACGCTAAACTGAATTGTATGAAATAGAACTGACTATTTGCATAAAAATGGATTTGGGATAAAATAACTTACAAAGGTTGATATCCCATACAATCCAACCAACCAAACAACTAAACAACCGACTACTTTCTAATATATTCATCAATTTTGCATTACTTGGTTTTTCAATTTTTCTCCATAGATACATATCAATTGCGAGAGACAAGTTGAAAAATAGACTGATAAATTGATATATATGAATCGACTGGTATATACGTGATGTCTTCAATAAGTTTCCATACTTTTTTTGTACAGGCATTTAAAATTGGCGTAGACTCTTAAGAATTCAGTATGTTATTGCTATATATCTTATGAGATGACTGACCAATTTTTATGATTTCTGGTTCAAATGAACAGCTACAGCAGCAATTGGAATACACCCTACTAAAGCCTAATTGTCACAGCTGGTGAATTTCAAAAATGCAATCTGGACGTGAGGACACTTTAGAAGAACGATATGCAATAAAATTCTGTTTTAAACTTGGAAAAAATGCCACAGAAACGTATGGAATGCTTCAGAATGCTTTTGGAACATCTTGCATGAATCGAGCATCAGTTTTTGAATGGCATAAGAAATTCAAGGAAGGCAGGAGTCTGTGAGGGATGATGAGAAGTGTGGGAGGAGTAAGGAAGTCAATACACCAGAGTTGATTGGCCAGATAAAGAATTTCATGGGTAAGGACCGTCGTGTATCTATAGAGACAATAAGTGCACAGTTTGATGTCAGTGTGGGAACTGTACACACAATTATTCGCGAGGAACTGAAGATACGGAAGATTTACGCGAAGTTTGTCCCAAGGGTGCTCAGAGAAGATTAGAAAGAAAGACTTTGTCATGACAACAGGAAGATGGTCGAGCCGATTAATTCAGATCCCGCAGTTCTTGATGCTCTGGTGACCTGCGATGAAAGCTGGATCTACTGCTATGACCCAGAGACCAAGAGACAGAGTTCCCAGTGGAAGCATGCTGGCTCTCTCAGACCCAAGAAGGCCAGACAGAGCAAATCCGTCAACAAACTTTTGATGATTCCTTTTTTTGACAGCACTGGCATAATCTACATGCACTGGTTTCCCACTGGACACACAGTCAATAAGGAATACTATGTTGAGGTTTTAAGGGAGTTGAGGAAGAGATTCCGTCGGAAGAGGCCAGCTCTCTTAAAATCGGGTCAGTGGCATTTCTATCAGGACAATGCACCAGTCCACAACTCCATCCTTCTCACAGACTATTTGACAAGGATGGGCATCAAGACAGTTCCTCAACCTCCCTATAGTCCAGATCTTACTCCCTGTGACTTTTGGTTATTCCCTAAGCCCATGGAAAAACTTAGAGGCTGTCGTTATGAGACAATTGAGGAGATGAAAGAGGCTGTGATGAAGGTCATTGACACGCTCACACAAGTGGATGTCCATGGGGCCTTCCAGAATTTGTTGGAACGGCACAAGTCCATTGCAGCCGGAGGAGATTACTTCGAAGGGGAATAGAGTTTCATGTGTATACTATCAATAAAAGTGCCATACGAAAAAAAGTCTGGAAACTTATTTAATAAGCATTGTATATCAACATAAGTTCTAGTGTGTAAAGAGATAGCTCCCGTGGCATAGTGTTTAATGTGCTGGACTGTGACATTGAAGTTCGCAAGTTAAAACCCTATCATGCTATTACTTTTACTTATGGACTAATATCGTAGGGGAATCTATGAACCTCCTTATCCATACCCCATGTATAGATTAAATAGTAGCAATACTGCTCTTTTACAAGGTTTTCTTTGGCATTATATAACCCACAAAGGTTGATATGCTATTAGACAAAGAAATCAAGCCATCAAGTGAGTATTGCCCAGTCGACTGCACCTCTGTAGAGGGATAAGATAGCACCTTTGCAGAGGGGTAAGACACAATGAATGTCTTCGATATGACACTAAACAATCTGATGGTGAGGTTCCAGTGATGCTGGGGCTTTTGGGAATGCGGATCACCCATTCATTGCCATTGCTACCAGGTCCACTCTGGACCGGAATGATAGCACCTGATAGGACCCTATCTATGGGTTAAATAGAGCTAACTGCTTACTTATGCAAAACTGAATTATTTGAATTAGAACTGTTTGACTAAACTGAATAGCTTGAAATCGAAATCTTTTTGACAATTAAACTGTGTATTTACATTTAAACTGCGTGCTTATGCTAAATTGAATTGTTTGAAATGGAACTGTTTTTGACATTGAAACTCTACTTACACTAAACTGAATTGTTTAATATAGAACTATTTTTGCATTTAACTGTGTGTAAACAAAATTTGTACTTATGCTAAACTGAATTGTTTGAATTAGAACTGTTTGGCTAATCCAAATTGTTTGAAATAGAAATGTTTTTGATAATTAAACAGTGTATTCATATTAAGCTGGATTTTTTTAATTAGAACTATTTGCATAAAAATGGATTTGGCGTTGAATAACCTACAAAGGTTGATATGCCATAAAAACCCAACCAAGCAACCATCAAGTGAGTAAGGCTTTATACGCAGTGATTAATTTTGGTTTGGTTTCTTTGTAGACGAATAGTAGTGGTACTATTTAACCGATGGCCAGGAGGATAACGGATTCATACAAGTGAATGTGACAGCGTGACTAGAGTTCGAACTCGGTTACTACGGAGTTGCAGTCCAGCAATTTAGCCATTATACCACAGGTACTCTCCGACCCAATAATTTAAAAAGATATCAAATAAACCCTTACAAAAACAGCATATAATAGGCTACCGCCATGTAGCCCTGTTTTAGGAGGTAAATAGAAAATCTAGTTTCATCCTGTCTCAGTTTTCTTTTATCGTTTCGATTAAAATAGTAGACACAGTAAGTTGCCTCGAAAATATAGAAATGCGCGAGCAAAATTGATCATCGGTGGCCTTCATTCAAGTAAGCATATGTTTTTAAATCGGATAAAATTTCATAATTAAATTGAAATATGTTATCATTGCCAAGTGAAAATTAAATATATGCAAAAAAATGATGACGATTTAAAAGGTCTAGTAAGCACTGTGAAAAAATTAATCACGAGTTAAGAATGCAATTTTGTCTGGAAAAAATGTACAAAAGTCACATTTAAAAAAAGCTAGCTAGTTAAGTCTAATAACATCACTGCCAACGTAAACACAGAAATTAGTGTCCGGACACAATAAAACTATAAATATATAAAAATAATTAAGCGATTGGTATTCATACTATAAATAGATAAGTACATAAAACAGGAGAATAAAAGCCATATTAAAAACAAAATACAAAAATGAAGTTATAGTAATTAACGCCCTGACAATATCAATAATGACAAAGTTTTAATATAATAATCAGGACATTAGCTGAAAGAAAAACGGATACTAAAGTCAGAAATCTAATAACAAGTTACAGAAGACATCACCCAAGAGCTGATAGATTATCTCGACGTCAAGAGAGAAAATGGTAGAAGATTAATCTAACTAGAATCAACCTACAAAAAAACATGATAGGATTTAAGAAATTCTTTGACACTACAACGAATTAGATTCTACAGTTAGTAAACACACACGCGAAGCAATAGAAAAAAATATTCAATTAGTAAAGAAAGTAATAAATTTGGTTATTAACTCGACTTCGTACTGAAAGAAATAGACGTAAAAGATAAAGCAACAGAGATAGCAAAAAACATAAAGAATGTTTAAAAACAACAACAAAAAAAGCAAGGACTAAATCAATTTAAAATGCATGGAAACAAAAAAGTCCTACGTGGACGATACCACACAAAGAAAAAGAAAGGCTGACATAGAAATAGTAAATAATATCGAAAATTGAAAAGTGCTGGACTGAAGATGGAGATAGAGGGGTTAATAATAGCAGTACAGGAATAGAGCCTATCGACTAGAAACTATCAGGCTAACATATAACAAAGGATCAAACCCAACGTGTTCTTTGTGCGAATAAATAAACTGTATCACTCGACCATTTAGAAAATAAAATGGAGAAAATACCGAAAAACAATTTTTTAAAAGTAACATATTCTACTTTCATTAATTGATAACTTTTTTTCGATAAGTGTTAAATTTTCTGCAGATGTTTAGCTGTTGTCACTGTTATTATTATTATTTTACCACTTGCGAGTTTTTCACGCCAGCGTTAACTGATAGTTTTTCACTGAGTGACAGCAAGTTTCCTCAGGTCTCCAGGACTCTTCTTAGTATTCTTTTCGATCACAACAGTGCTGTAGTACGTTTGGTCTCGCCTCGTCCACCGATTTCAACTCTTTCACCTCCATTACCAAGTTTTGGGGATTATTTCTAACCCAACAATTACAATTGTAACCACTGTCACCTTTTTGATAAATAGAATTTTGTTCTCTGGCAAGATCTATGTACTTGACTGTTTTCACTTTCTTTGATCTTTACTCTGTGATTCGCTGGGACAGTAAATTCCAGTAGTCGTCAGGTTCTTTTTTTTTGTTAACTATTAATAGGTCTGATCTTCCTGGATTCGGTGCTCCATTTGTATCTTATTATTATTTTACACTTTGCGAGTTTTTCTCCTCAGTGTTAGCTGAAAGTCTTTTAATCGAGTCTGAGTAACAGCAAGTTTCCTCAGGTCTCCAAGATTATTCAGAATATTCTAGCAAATCTTCGCAATGTTGTGGCCTAGATGTATTTTCCCTTATATTTCCGATTCTTCAAGCCTTTAGTGACTGTTCCAAGTGTACCAACTACATTTGGTATCATCGTCACGTTCATGTTCTAGATTTTTTTTTTTCAGTTTTCCTGCCTAGTCCAAGTATTTGCCTATATTATTATAATCATCATTACTATAATTAAAATCGAATGGTATAATAATAATAATGATCTTTGCAATTTTTTTAGACTAGCATTAGCTGATGGTTTTTCACTGGATACTTAATGGAAGCAATTTTTATTAAGTCTCCGGGACTCACTTGAGTATTCTAGCCGATCCCAATTCAGAGACCATTCCAAGAGCTCCAATTACAATTGATATCACCTTCACCCTCGTGTTTCACAACTTTTTTCAGTTCTCTAGCCAGATCCTAATATTCGTCAATCTTTTCGTTTCCTTTTTATTTTACTCTGTGATCCGAAGGAACGAAAAAATCTTTTAGATAGCAATTTTTCTCCTTATTAAACACTGAGCGTGGCCTTCTCTCTTGAATCAGGCGATCAGTTTGTATCTCAAAATCCCAGAGAAATTTATATCTCACTCTCTTGGATGAATTCTGAATTGCGACTATACTATTTGATTGTATAGTCAAATTTAAATCTCTTACACACTTCTTAGTGGATATCCTTCTCCATCAAGTCGTGCTTAGTCTTGTACTCCTTTTGTGCTAATTTGCTGCATTCGTGTATTATATTAATAACCGTTTCATTTCTGTCTCCACATAACCTACACTTGCTATTTTATTGAGCATTATTAATTTTCACTTTAATGTAATTGGTTTTTATGATATTATTTTGATACGCGATGAAAAGAGATTCATTCTCTTTTTTGGGCTTTCTTCATTTTAACCATGCGCAGGTAAGATCAAGTGCTACCTCCCTAGTTTGCCGAATGAATTATCAATTTTTTTCTTTCCCTTTCTGTTTTCTGTACTTTTCTGCTTTTCTTTTTGTTTTTTGTTGCTATTACTGTTACTGGCTGCTGTAATTAGTCTTTCTTTGCTCTTTTTAATGAATTCATTGTGTCCTTATATTAACGCATCTCCAAAATCCTTAATACTGGTGAGTTCACTATCTGCTTCTTTTCTTCACATATACAGTCTATCTAACTCATATCCCATACATAAAACCTTGTTCTCAGGTTCGTTTGTCTGAGTTCCTCCCTTGCTTATTTTATTAATTGTCCCGAGTATTTTATTGGGAGGACTGCCCAGGTGTTTATTCCTTTGATGAGATTTCTGCTGCAAAGCTTAGTTTCGAGAAATTTTCTTATTTTTCTAAGGTACTTTTTTTTTTTTTTCTTTTTTCTTTAATCTCCGCGAGTATGATGGTGTCCTCTTCCAATATTCCCCAGAGCTCGTAAGTTTCCTTCTGTCTTTGCGTTCTGACACTTTTCTTATTTGACAGAACTGTTCCTTCTGTTGTTTCTTTCTTTTTTACACTTTTCATTGTTTGCATGGCACATTTTCAATGCCAAATTCCATTCATATATCTTAGCTGTATATTATTTTAATTTGTTTAAGGTTTTTTTTTTGTTCTTTATTATTCGTGGGGAATAATTTGATATCATTCATGTACATGGTTTATGTTTATCTGTGATATATAACTGTGATGCCTCATTACTATTTCTTTTGTGATATTAAGTCTATCAGGAAGATACCGCGTTAGATTTTTACCTCTGATAGAGTTCGTCCTCCAGCAGCTAAATTCACGTTCTATTTTTGCATGGATTTCGTGATGAAGTTCGGAATATATTCAGACATTTTTTTACATTTTTAGCCATTTTATTATTCCTGTTTGCAGGATTATATCATTGGTCATCTTATAATCAATCCATATAATCACTATATTTTTCTGCCTTGTTTTGACCTCCTTAAAGATGTAGGCCATCTGTTCCTTTTTTCCATAGCGGCACACTTTTTATTCTTTCAGATGAAGTCCACGGCATTTAAGCGAGTAGTATATTTCTTCTCTTAGCTGTGTGGTTTGGATTCTCCACATTATAGGTAAACTTGTTATTGGTCTATAGTTGTTGAAGGTGGCTCCTATTTGAGGGTCTTTCTGTATCAAGGCAGTTTTCCCGTTCGTCCCCCATTCGGTTCTGCTAGCTTCAATGCATTTAATCAGATGCCTTGCCAATCAATCTGTCGTAGATGGACGTAAATTCTTTAAAACAAAAATCATATATGGGTTCTTGGCTTAGCGTTTTCCAATTTTGAACTTTCTTGAATGCTGCTCTTTTTGAAGTCAGGTATATGTTCGACTCCAGGCCTTCTTCAATTTCTTGTAATTCTTTTTTCATGTTACTTGTCCATTTGATATTTTTATGTTCTTTCTTCTCTCTTATCTTTCTCCCAAAATGTTTGTTTCGATTGCATTCAGTACTTCATTTGTCCTCCAACTTTTGGTAGAATTTTCTTCCGTTATTTTGGAAGGTACTGTTTTGTTTGCATTGCTTGATGCTGTCTTGATATTTTTCGTATTCACTTTGTTTTCCCAATATGTTTCGGTTTACTTCGAGTTGTATTTTGTTTGCTGTTGTTTATTTTTGGTCTCTTCATTCCAATGTAACGATGTGTATTTTTATTTTCTTTGTAGTTTTGCTTCTTGCCATAGTTTTTTAAAATCCTTTTTAACCACATTTCTCTTTCAGTTTTTGTATTTCTGTTCATATTGCTTTAGGGAGACACCACTTTTATCACGGACTAATTTTTCTCCTGGATAAATTTGCTCTTTTAATTCGGTCATGTTGTCTGTTGGGATATTTTCAAATAATCTATCGACCGTTTTGGTTTCTACCTTGTCTTTTTCTCAGACATTTTTCGGTTTCTTACAGTCCGTCACCGGATCTTTACCAAGACCTAGCTCAAGGTAAGGTAGTGATTATAGGCATTCTTTTTTCATTCATACTTTTCAGCGTTCCTTTTCCAATCACATTATTTGTAATTTCCTTAGGAGATAAGCCGTTAGGAAATTACAAATAATGTTAGAAGTAACTACAAAGAAACTGAAAAAATATGGCTCCTTTAAACAATAACTGTGCCAGAAATAGCGTGAGACCTCTAGGTATAATATAAGCACTTCAACAAACTGCAATACTTTTTCATATGGGCTGGAACTTTCATGTATTTAGTTGATGTATTTATCTGACCCTTTCTTGATCATACTCTTAGGTTCCACTATTTCTGGCACGGTTGTAGTTTTAAGGAGCCATATCTTTTAATTTCTATTTAAACGTCTTTGTATATGCTTATTTGATCACATGATATGTTAATATCTGTTGGCAATAACATTTCAATTATGAGCCAATTTTTTTTCTTTTGTAGCTCTTAACAACAATATATGTTCTATTGCTCTTAATGTTTCTATCTGTTTGAACAGCAAATTTCCCTAGAATTTGCAGGTTCTTTGGATACTGCTAATTTTCTAGTTAATGGCTTATACTATTTTACAGTTTTGAGTATTCCATAGCGTTGGCATATTTTCCAGTGAATATGATATCCTATTTTATCATGCCTTGATTCATTGTGAGCTTTTCACACTAGTGTTAATTGTTGGAGCCACAGGAAGTTTCCTTATGTTTACAGGACTCTTCTGGATATTCGATCTTAATGCAGTGGCCTCTATGGATTTGGTCGTTCTTCAAGTCTCTAATTCCACTAGTTTCCTATCCAGGTCTTTAGAAATCGTTCCAGATGCGCCAACTATAATTGGCATCTCCGTTATTTTCATGTTCTTCATCCACAACTAATTGACCTATCTTTTAGAATTTTACTTTGTTTTCCACTTGAACAGCAAAATTCACTAAATGGCAAGTTATTTTCCCCTGGTTAATTAAGACTAAATCTGGCTTTCTTGTCGAAATCAGAGGGTTTATTTGAATCTTGAAATCCCAGAGAATTTTTGAGTCGTATTTTCTCGGGCTGGTTCTTTTTTGTGCATCTACTATTTCTTTGAAGCATCAAATCTTAATCACTTGCACAATTCCCAGTGGATCACCTTTACCATCCAGTCATGCCATATTTTACTTCGGTTGTGCCTGTTTATTGCATACACTTATGTAATTAACCGTTTCATTTTTTTTCTCCACATTATCTACACTTGCTATTTTGTTACATATTATCAGTTTTTGTGTTGACATCTTTTCCTGATGGCATTATTTAGTGATGCTATTAAAATAATCATTTTCACTCTTGAAGTTCCCACATCTTATTCATGTCCATGTAATCTTGTGTGCAATTTCCACAATTTTTGGTTTGACATATTCAAACTAATCATGTTCTCATTTTTGTTTTCTTTTTGTTGTTATGCTGTGTGTCCTTATGTTGATATTGCTGTTATACTGTGTGTCCTTATGTTGACATTATTGCTGTTATACTGTGTGTCCTTATGTTGACATTATTGTTGTTATGCTGTGTGTCCTTATGATGACATTATTGTTGTTATACTGTGTGTCCTTATGCTGACATTATTGTTGTTATACTGTGTGTCCTTATTGTCACGTGATGGCTCACGGAGACGAGGAGGTGGGAATGATACTCTCTCCCCGTTGAACTAAAATTATCTAGCAGTCAAAAAGTGACCGTTAGAAATGATTGTGGGTCACACAGATGTTTGCACCTAAGTGACCTTGGGTCGCCGGACATCGGAAGGGGAAGGAGAAAATGAAGCCAAATGATTGGTGGGGGGACCCCAAACGGAAGTAGGGTTCCCTTCCCCTCAACGGAAGAAAATACAAAAAAGTTAGTTTTTGGACAAGTCTCGTGGCAGACGGACGACAGCCATTTCACTCCGGGCTAAAGACAAAAGACTGAGACATGAGAGACCTGAGTCTCTCAAGCCAGCATTAGAAACAGTACAAAGTCTATTAGCCCGTGAAAGAAGAGAAATTCTCCAGTGGAACCCCGTCAAAAAAATAAGATAAGTAACTTTGGGACATTTTTCCTTTACACCCAAATTTTGTTTACCACTCTCTCTCAATTTGAAAAAGGATAAAAGCCAAGAAAAGACATTTATATTCATGGACTATCCTATTATATATCTTTGACATTTTGAACGTATATATATATATATATAACCGTAGTAAAGAACTTATGTATTTTCATTTTACCATGTGGTCTATGTTATTATTCCATGCTTTCCTTTCAGCTTCTATTCGCCTTACATTATCTTGCTTAGAACTGTCCTATTAATCCCTAAAGTATCACACGGGAAACCGGAGTTGCCGACGGTAGCAATATTAATATTATTACAACTCAGACCTATAGGCCCGTATTCTTCTATTATCGGAAGGGGAAGAAGTTTAGCGGCCTGGTGGGTGTGTGATCGTGTGAAATTTTGGACCCCTTTGCCAGCGGTGGCCAGTCTGGCCCTAAATTATTCCCTCACGTAATATGCCAGTTCTTATCTGCCTGAGAAAAGAACTCTGAACAGGACTTATTTCTGTAGGGGATCAAGTGCCAACCTGCCCCGTCTTCACACGTGCGAAAATAAAGTCCCGTTTCGGGATTTTAGTTCAATTTGCCGTCACAGACCTAAAATGGGGGCTCGTCCGGGATGATTATTATTAATAATATTTATTGCTAGTAGTCGTGTGACAATTCCTGCCGTTTAAATCTACCCTGGGAGCCGTGAAAAAAAAAAAAAAAAAAAGGAATATTGTTGAAACAGTCAAATTACTCGTTGATATAACTGTTTGGAAAAATTAAAAAAAAAAAAATGGACAAAATAGAGAACTTTTTAAAAGAACCCTCCATGGAAAAGTTGGAGAAGCTGAGAAAAAGCGAGATAATAAAAATTGGCGAGAAGCTTGAGTTAAATGTTGAAAATTCTATGAGGAAACATGAACTCGTTATAAAAATAGCAAGACACATGGTCGACGAAAATATTTTCGAGGAAGCAGTATTAGAAGAGCTACCAACGGAAATGATAAGAATGACTCCAGAAGAAATTGAACTGGAGAAAATTAAAATACAAGCACAAATGGAACTACAGAGAAATAAAATGGAACTGGAGAAAATAAAAATTCAGCAAGAAACAAGGCTGCGAGAAGTCGACTTGGCAATAAGAGGACGCAAAGAAAGCCATGACAGTTTCGAAGTAACGAAGCAAGCGAGGCTAGTCCCAAAATTTGAAGAAGCCAACGTGGACGGATACTTCGCACATTTTGAGCGAACCGCGCTAAATCTTGGATGGCCGAAAGAATGCTGGTCGATGCTACTCCAAACTGTGCTGACAGGAAAAGCACAGAGAGCATATGCAACTCTGCCGACAGAAAATTGCGCCGACTATGATTTGGTGAAAGCAGCGGTTCTAAAAAGCTTCGAATTGGTTCCAGAAGCTTATAGACAGAAATTCAGAACACAGAGAAAAACTGAAAACCAGTCTTATGTGGAATTTCTGAGAGAAAAAGAGAATGCACTGGATAAGTGGTGTGACTCTAAGAGGATAGACGGAGACGTTGAGAAACTCCGGCAGCTAATATTAGCTGAAGAATTTTTAAACTGTGTGCCAGAAGAAGTCAGGGTTCACCTAAGTGAAAGGAAAACCGACGTGACTTATGAAATGGCTGCACTAGCAGACGAATACATCCTCACACACCGAAAGACGAAGGAAAAAACCTTCACGGGAAACAGAGTGAAGTTTAAAGCTGAGTTAAGACCCAAGGAAGAAAATAGAAGGACCTTCCAAAGTAGCAGCAGAACAGTGGTCTGCTATAAGTGCGGAAAGGCTGGACACATAGCCATAAGGTGTCAGCTTGGAAAAGGTCCTGAAAGAAACCAGACCCAGCCGAGAAAACCTCAAGGAGCTGTGACAACAACTAGAGGAAACCAGTCCTATCGACCCTGGACGAAAAAAGGGATGATAAGAGGCCCACACGGAGGACCAGTGGAAGTCTCAATTTTACGAGATACCGGAGCATCTCAGTCGTTACTTCTACGAAATAAATTACCTAAAAGGGTAATAGAAGCAACACGTGAGACTGTGATGATAGAGGGTATCGGCGGAAAGAGGGTAAAAATACCGCTGTGTAAAATAACCCTAAAGTCCCAGTGGAAAAATGGACCTATGAAAGTTGGTGTGGTAGATAAACTACCTATGAAAGGAATTTCCCTTATACAGGGAAATGAAGTAAAGACTAAAAAGTGTCACCCGAAAAAGATGGCGAAAGTAAGCGCCATAAATGAAGAAAGAAGGATGGCGAGGATGAACTCCAAACATGGAGAGAAGATGGCGAAAATGAGCGCCAAAAATGAAGAAGACAAGATGGCGGCTGAGCCACGTGCGAGATATAAACGACACAGTCGCTCGCAGAGGGAGAAAGTGGAAAGGAAAGAAGTGAACCTTCCACCCCTCAATAAACAAGAAGATAAAAGGACCAGTCGTCAGAGAAAAGATGAAGGTCCAACGAGTATTAGGAATAAATTCCCTAATACTTATCGAGAGGATAAGAGAAAAATAAGAGGACCCTCACACAGGGCTAGGGAAGAATTTAAGAAGGGCGACGAAGTCCTGCTACTATCATCAAATAAAGGACCACACTGTGATGGACAATATGTAGGTCCCTATGTTGTAACACGGAGGATAGACAAGAGGACATATAGGATTGATACCCACGAGGGAAGGAAGCAGACACAAGTGTGTCATGCAAACAAATTAAAAAGATATGTCCGTCAAGAAGGCCCACCTCGAAAAATTAAGAACTCGGAAATGCCGAATAAATTCGAGGAAAAATTAGGCCAATTGTCTGTTTCAGAAAGAGAGGGCTTAGAAAAATTAATAAAAAAGTACCCAAGTTTATTTCTCTAACGCCCTACGAAAATGTAGTAGCAGAATATTCTCTCATAGTTGTTGAGAGAAAGAAAGAGAGAGAGAGAGAAACTAAAGAAAATGAGGAATTCTCGTCCCCAATGTTGAAATATGAGATGGACGAGAAAGCTGTGCGTCAACAAGTGGCGGAGAGGGGAAAGAGAGAAAAGAAAAGGAAGTTTTCTCCCCAAAGCTTGACAATTAAAATTATAAAAAGTCGTCAAAAGTGACGAAGAAAGAAAGAAAGAAAAAGGGAGTTACCTCCTCAAGATTTGAAATATGATACGGCCAAAAGCCGAGAGAGAAAAAGAAAGAAAGGAAAAACGAGATTAAAGAAAAAGAAAAGGGAGAGAGAGAGAGAAAGAAAAAGAAGAGAAATTGTTTTCCTCTATAGTGAAAATTAGGAAGGACGAAAAAAGGAAAAGGAAAGAATTCGTCACAGCGTGAAGAAGAAAGGGGATGAAAGAAAAGTAAAGTGAGAAAAAAAAAAAAAAGAAAAAAAAGGTGAAAGAAAAGGAGAAAGAACAGTGAATTGAATTGCCTTTTTTTTTCTATGATATTTCTATTCATCTCCCTTTCTTCTCTTAAGCGGGGAGGTGGCACGTGATGGCTCACGGAGACGAGGAGGTGGGAATGATACTCTCTCCCCGTTGAACTAAAATTATCTAGCAGTCAAAAAGTGACCGTTAGAAATGATTGTGGGTCACACAGATGTTTGCACCTAAGTGACCTTGGGTCGCCGGACATCGGAAGGGGAAGGAGAAAATGAAGCCAAATGATTGGTGGGGGGACCCCAAACGGAAGTAGGGTTCCCTTCCCCTCAACGGAAGAAAATACAAAAAAGTTAGTTTTTGGACAAGTCTCGTGGCAGACGGACGACAGCCATTTCACTCCGGGCTAAAGACAAAAGACTGAGACATGAGAGACCTGAGTCTCACAAGCCAGCATTAGAAACAGTACAAAGTCTATTAGCCCGTGAAAGAAGAGAAATTCTCCAGTGGAACCCCGTCAAAAAAATAAGATAAGTAACTTTGGGACATTTTTCCTTTACACCCAAATTTTGTTTACCACTCTCTCTCAATTTGAAAAAGGATAAAAGCCAAGAAAAGACATTTATATTCATGGACTATCCTATTATATATCTTTGACATTTTGAACGTATATATATATATATATAACCGTAGTAAAGAACTTATGTATTTTCATTTTACCATGTGGTCTATGTTATTATTCCATGCTTTCCTTTCAGCTTCTATTCGCCTTACATTATCTTGCTTAGAACTGTCCTATTAATCCCTAAAGTATCACACGGGAAACCGGAGTTGCCGACGGTAGCAATATTAATATTATTACAACTCAGACCTATAGGCCCGTATTCTTCTATTATCGGAAGGGGAAGAAGTTTAGCGGCCTGGTGGGTGTGTGATCGTGTGAAATTTTGGACCCCTTTGCCAGCGGTGGCCAGTCTGGCCCTAAATTATTCCCTCACGTAATATGCCAGTTCTTATCTGCCTGAGAAAAGAACTCTGAACAGGACTTATTTCTGTAGGGGATCAAGTGCCAACCTGCCCCGTCTTCACACGTGCGAAAATAAAGTCCCGTTTCGGGATTTTAGTTCAATTTGCCGTCACATTATGTTGAGATTATTGTCGTTATGCTGTGTGTCCTTATGTTTACATTATTACTGTTGTGCTGTGTGTCATTATGTTGACATTATTGTTTTTATACTGTGGGTCCTTATGATGGCATTATTATTGTTATACTGTGTGTCCTTATGCTGACGTTATTGCTGTTATGCTGTGTTTCTTAAGTTGACATTATTGTTGTTATACTGTGTGTCCTTATGTTGACATTATTGTTACTGGTTGCCGTAATTTTGCAGGTTCTTAGCAATGCAGCCATTTGGATAGTCTCTACTCGTCCGCCAACTTCTATGTCCTCCAGGCCTTTTAAAAATCCTTTAGTTATTGTGCCTAACGAACAAATCACAATTGGCACAATTGTTACTTTCATGTTCCACAGCTTTTTCAATTGTCTAGCAAGGTCGAGGTACTTATCCATCTTTTCACTTTCCTTCAGATTTATTCTGCGGTCTGCCGAGACAGCAAAGTCGAAAGGTTTGCAAATTCTCTTTTTTTTTGTTGTTGATTATTATAAGATCTGGTCTTCTGGCCGGAATTAGGTGATCCGTTTGTATGTTAAAGTCCCATCGGAGTTTATGCGAGTCATTTTCTAGGACAGGTGCTAGGTTGTGCATATACCATTTGTTTGCATGGACGAATTGAAATTTCCTGCACATTTCCCAGTCGTGTCTCGCCTTATACTCCTTCTGTGCTAATTTGCTGCATTTATTATTATTATTATTATTATTATTATTATTATTATTATTATTATTATTATTATTTCACTCTTTTCAGAGTTTTTAGCACCAGCGTTAGCTGATGGTTACTCAAGGGAGCAAATCTCCTCAAGTCTCCTGGACACTACTCAGTATTCTGGCCGATCTCAATATATGTTGTTTGGATAGTTTCGACTCGTCCAGTTGAAGTTAAGACCCTTCGAAGGTTGTGAAGACTTATGATGATGCATTTTTACAATTCTTTCTCAGGTGGTGAACTTTGCATTTTTGTAAAAATCGTGAATATAAATGTTGTTCTACAATAAATTACATTTTTGCTTCTGCAATTGGATTCGTGATAAGATTTTAAAATATTAAAATATTTTTACATATTTCTTTTTTTCGACTATTTATGTTTCTTTAGAATTTTATCATAATCTTTTCAAATTAGCTCAGAGCCTTCGTAGAGATATCTAGACAGCAGTCTAGACTTGTTGACATCGCCACTTATATACGTTCCTCAGGTGAACCTAACTTTTTATTTAAGTTTAATATTTCCATATTCAAAATAATAAATATGCACCATAGGTATTTTTATCATATCTTGAAATACTACACGCACACAAAAAAAATTGGAATTAGATCACTTTGTTGATTTTTATCTTAACAGTAAATAAACTAACAGCAGATAAGACACAAGATATTCTTTCTTAAATGGCTGAACATTCTGGCTTTATAAAATATTTCTTGAACAAATTAGATTAGATCATTTTTAATAAATGGTATATTTTCCAGTGCCATGCAGAGGAAAATATTGAATAACCGAATGTTGAGGAAAAATTTAAGAAATATTTAGACAAAAAATTAAATTTAATACTTTGTTGCTTTTTCTTTTTTTTTACGTATGACTCTGGAAAAAATTACCTCGTTAATACGAATAACTAAGACACAAAATGGTATTTATATAATTGCTGCTTATTCTATTGCTGTGGCCTTGTTAGAGGCCAGAAATAAAGACTCAAGAGAGGAGTTGTGTTAGACAAATATATTAATAAAGAACAGTAGTACAAACATATACAAATGAGAGGGTTACCACCCAGACTATTCGGTCTGACTGTCAGGGCTGTCTGCTGGAATATTGACTTCTACCGAAGAGCAGTAAAAAGTAACTAAAATAGTCAAGGGGGACTCGAGGGCCTCCTTTTCAACGGCTACGAAACTGAGGTGTAGGGAAGGGTGCTACTCCTTTCCCTGGATTGCTCCACTTTACCCCTTGATCCATACCTTGTAATCCTAAGTATTAAGCAAGGGGGCATCAAGTACCATTTTGTGAGTCTTTGGTATGACTCGACTTGAACGCCGGTTTCCCGGCTCATTGGCGAACATTCAAACCACTACGCCAATGGACCGGTTACCTGCTGCTATTTGTAGCTGGGAGAGTTCATGTGTGAGTGGGTAAATTACCATAATATCTATCTTCATAAGTTGTACAAACTAGATATTTTTTAAATTCACATTATAATCTTTTAATTTTATTAAACCATAATGTTCAGCGATTGAATAACAATGCTATTAGTTTATTTATTGCTTAATAAAAACCAAATTGAACCAAATTTACTCAGTCCGGTATCTGCAAGTTTCTGGATGGTATTATTTCTCCGCAAAATTTCCTATTATTGCGAGACTCATTGAAGCACTGCAATAATTACAAATTCTAGCTTAAACCCTGCCCTAAAAGAAGCAAATCCTCTGCATGTATTTACCCAACCCCTTTGCCAGTGACAGGAAGTCACACAAAGTCAATTTTTGATGGGAGTTTAAATTCTTAATTTTTCTTCGTCTTAGTTAATTAGCTAATTATCTATCTAGCGCTATCTGATAAGATATCTATTATTTTATTGACCTTTCCTATCAATATCATAAAATCTATTTAATACTATGTTTCTATTAATCAACCGATATAGATATCTATTATGTTTTATGTAAGTATTGAACTTTCCGACGAGCTACAGGAATATCTCAGTTTATCCTAAATATCTCGTAACTACCTCCGTATGAAAGACCTGTTCATGACTACATCTCTATCAAGCAGCACACTCAGCTGTGGCTGTAGAATACAATGACTGTATCTCTGCCGAGAGGTAAGACCCCCACCTCCTAATGAGTGTCCTGGATTTGACATTAAAACATCTATCTATGGGTCAAATCGAACTGTTTGACATTTAAAAGAGAAATGTTTGCAATTTAAACTGAGTGCAAACAAACGACTTATTCTAAATTGATTTCTTTTTTTTCAAATAGAACTGTTTGATCATTTAACCGTGTAAACAGATGACTGATGTTTAATAAAATTGCTTTAAATTATGAACACTGGTTGATATGCCATAAAACCTAAACAAACCAATTGTATCAAGTCTAGTTACATATAGATTCACCTAACCTCACTGACACAGGCTGGATGTGTAAATTTTTAGCGAAGTAAAGTTGGTTTTAATTTAAAGTTTTCCTTCCGATACAGTGGATGCCCAACCAAATGTAAAAGAATTCATTTTCCAATTCCTTTCTCTATTTCTCTGGCTTTCTTTCATTCTCTTTCTTGATATTTTCACTGTCTTTTAATAGTATATCTTTCATATTTTCTCTCTTTTTTAAAAAAATTTCTGCATATTACTTTTATATTCCTTTTTCTCTTTCTCCAAATTTCCTTCCCTTTCAACTTTCATATATTCTTCTGTTAAAAATTTCATTTTTCATATTCCTTTCTCTATTTCTGTCTTTCTTTCCTTCTCTTCTTTTTTCTATTTCCCTTCATATAATTTCCTCTATACTTTTTCTTTAGTTTTCTTCAGTCATATTCTTTTTAAACTTGACCTCTTTTCCCTTAATTTCTTCAATTGATATCATCCTTGCTTTTTTTTTTCAAATTCCTTGAAAATTCTTTGCCGTTGTACGCAACTTTAAAAGGCTTTCTACCCTCATTTCCGCCCACAAACAGCTTGAATTTCAATTCTTCTTAAACTTCTTCTCCACATAATCCTTCAGCCACCCATATTTCTTACTGTTTCTGTCCATCAACATTCCGAGTGCAACTAATTTCATTACAATCCTTTTGCAACGATCACATAGATTTTATATTATCTTGGAATTTTAAACTACAAAGTGCTTTAGGTGATATTTTGTTTTGTGATTTGTGTCATTTCATTCTTATCTTTTATATATTTATCTTTATTGAAATAAAAACATTTCAACTGTTTAAGAAGTAAAAAAAAGTAAATGGGAACTGTGATCATCATCATCATCATCATGGGAAGCAGAAATTGTCAACCAATCGGGACCTTGAATTTTCTTTGTCTAATTTATCTTCCTTTTATTATTTCTTGATCTTGTAAAATTATTTCTTCTTTTTCTTTCTTTCTTTTGCTTTTGTTTCCTCTTTTGTTCACGTTTCTTCGATTCTATTTTTCGTTTTTCTCTTCTTCATCATCTCATTTTTTAAAAATCCATTATTATGTCTTTTTCTTTAACTTTTTTTAAAACCTTTCTTTAACTTTTCTCAAACTTTTCTTTAACCTTTCTTTTGTCTTTCTTTAACCTTTCTTTAACTTTTCTATAACATTTCTTTAACCTTTCTTTAACCTTTCTTTAACTTTTCTTTAACCTTTCTTTGACTTTTCTCTAACCTTTCTTTAACCTTTCTAAAACCTTTCTATAACTTTCTTTAACTTTTCTTTTGCCTTTCTTTAACTTTTCTTTAACCTTTCTTTAACTTTCTTTTACCTTTCTTTAACTTTTCTTTAACCTTTCTTTAACTTTCTTTAACTTTTCTTGAGTTCTAAAAGTTTTTCTATCATTTAAAACTTTTTCATGTACGTGTATGTGCGTGTGGGTTAATTGATTGACTGATTGTTTGATTGATTTTTGTGCCATGCCAACATATCTGGGGTTATTTCATACCTTCAGTTTGGGGAATCGCGTTCATCCTACGTTCATATCTATATCTTTCGTATAGTTGTTTCATAAGAATTTTTTTGCACACAGTCATATTGAATGCAAATACTTTTAAACAGAACAAGTTGACCCATAAATGGAACCCTAACAGGTACTACCTCTCTGGATATGAATGGACCTGGAAGTAATTGCATTGAAGGGGTAATTCATTCCCCCCTAAACATTCGGAAGTGTTGCTTTACTATGAAATGTATTTTAATCTCATTCTCAGGACAAACCTTTTTGGAAGGTAGTCTTACCTCGTACTTAATTTTCCCTATGTGGTGGTCTAGATGGTTTCAATTCTTCTTCTAACCACTTGTTCTTCGAGTCTCTTTCCAAAGTTCTTGTGACTATTCTACTTTCATGTTCCGTAGGCTTTTCTATTCTCTGGTCAGGTTCAGGTATTTGTCCAGCTTTTAGCTTTCTTTCATATTCCCTTTGTAATATGATGGTCCAGCAGAACTCACTATATGACACTTTTTTTTCTTGTTTATTAAAACTAGGTCTGGTCCTCTGGCCGGGATTGGGTGATCCCTTTGTATCGCAAAGTTACTGAGAATTTTACGCTATTCCCTATATTTACCAACCCCTCCGCTCGAGCAGGATATGACACTATGTCAATTTTTTTAAGCGGAGTTTAACAGGTTTGAATTCAGAGTTTTCCTTCTCCTAGACTAGTTGCCTCCCCAAGGCTGAAGAACCTAGTCTGTCCTACTATTTACCCATAGCTGGAGGGAGGATAATTGTATTCATACCTTTCCCAAGGGTATTAGTGTAGGAGGTGCCCGTGGTGTAATTGTTATCGTCGTAGGAAACGAACACGGCGACACGAGTTCAAATCCTGGACGAAACTCATTGCATTTCACATAGCACTAATACCCTTGGGAAAGGTATGAATCCAAATATTCTCCCTCCAGCTATGGGTAAATAGTAGGGCAGACTAGGTTCTTCAGCCTTGGTTAGACAACTAGTCTAGGAGAAGGAAAACTCTGAATTCAAACCTGTTAAACTCCGCTTAAAAATTGACCATTGTCATATCCTGCCCGAGCGGAGGGGTTGGTAAATAGGACTAGTGCTAGGTGAAATGCAATCAGTCTCGTCCAGGATTTGAACTCGTGTCGCCGTGTCCATTTCCTACGACGATAACCATTACACCACGGGCATTTAATGCTATTCCTTTTCAAGGATATATTCTATTTTTTTATATATACCACTTGTTTACATGGGGGAATTTCGATAATTTCTCAGTAATTAATACAGATCACTTTCTTTCTCCACTATTCTCATTAATGTCATGTTTTAAATGTTCTAATAAAGTAGTTTCTGTGTTTTTAACCCAAAACGTTGATGTTAAGTTCATTCTTCTTTAAAAGTAGATATTGAGAAAGAGCCAAGATTAGACATGTGCAACAAGTATCTAATAATCATCTTGATCAATATTTTTTTCTTTTTCAATAAAAATCAATTTGCTCTTATCGATTCATTTTTTTCATATTTTCTCTATCATTGCAGAAATCACTTCTTGTTTCTCCCTCCACTCCATTCGTCAACGAGGCCACTATCGTCATCATACAATTTGCCAATGTCACCTTTCCTTAAATTCCTTCTTAAGAAAAGAAAAAAACACTCAGCTGGTATTTACGCTTTTTAAATGTATTTAAATGTAAATTTTTTTGTAGATCTTTTTAGTTTATTAAAAAAAAATCTTCTCAACAATATATATATATACATATTTTTCTTTTTATTGATTTTTGAAAAAAAAATTTTTTTCTTTTAAAATCTCACCTTTGCCAATATTGCCAGTTTTTCATTTTTAAGAAATTTTTTTTTTTTTTTTAGATTTATATTTCTCTGGTTTCCTCTCACTTTTCAGTGAGTTCCACGGATCGATTTAATTCTTTTTTCACTTTCCCCCACTTTAAAAATATTCACTTTTCGTATAGGCATATTTTTCATCAATTTACATATTACAAGCAGAAGACTACATTCACATCACCCCCCCCCGCAACCCTGACGTCACAGCTCTTATCCTTCCGTTGCCGTTGCTCCTGATACTTCTACTACAAATAATAATGATGATAGGAATGTCGGAAACCCGTGCATACATGAACCCCATATATATATATATATATATATATATATATATATATATATATATATATATGTGTGTGTGTGTGTGTGTGTGTGTGTGTGTGTGTGTGTGTGTGTGTGTGTATTTATTACTGAAAAAGAAGACGGTGAATAATCATTTTAGAGAAATGGAAGAAAAAGTATGTCACATGGGCATACTATATACGCCTACCTTCCACACATCATTCGAAGCTGTTCCAAATAATACCATTTAAAACAATGCAAAAATTAGATTCATATAAAAGATTGTTAACCCAGATAGTGTAACCCTCATTCAAATATATGACATATCAAATGAAAAAGCATAGTTATTTACTAAACTTAGTCTAGTCTGGCATAGTGACAGTTTTGGGAGACCAAATGAGGATCAATTTCATTTTATATGGGAATGATTTATTCATCCCTACAAATAAAAGTGGGACAAAAAGAGAGGGAGAGAGATAGAGAGAGAATGGGAGAGAAAATTGAAACTGTGGAAGAAAGAAACAGAGAGAGAGAGAGAGTGAGAGAGAGAGTGGGAGAGAGAGGATTGAGTGTGGGAGAGAGAGAGAGAGAGAGAGAGAAGGAGAGAAAATTGAGGGTAAGAGAAAATGTGTGTGTGAGAGAGAGAGAGAGAGAGAGAGAGAGAGAGAGAGAGAGAGAGAGAGAGAGAGAGAGAGACATGGAATAGAAAACTGCGAGTGAAGAAAAAAACCCGAGAATGAGTGAGTGAATGTTTTACGACCCCCCACCAAATTATTTGTTGTCATAAAAATGTATTTTTCTTCTATTCCTGGCGATTTATTGAAATTGTTTTTAAACTGTACCTGGTATTTTGAGTGTTTGACTCTTTGAGAACCAATAAATGTGGAGTACCCCTTCAATGCCATTACTCCAACCTCCTCTTCGACCCGGAGTGTTAGAACCCATTAGGGCCCCCATCTCAAGGTCAAATTGACCCATTTAAAAATCATTCGTATCCAATAAGACCGTGCACCCCATAAAAACATAAGAAAGTACTCCGCAAAAATGTAAATATGAACGTACAATTAACACAATAACCTAACTACTAAATTATGTACTTATACTAAACTGAATTGCTTGAAATAGGACTGTTTTGACATTTAAGCTGCGTACATATACTAAACTGAATTGCTTGAAATAGAACTGTTTTGACATTTAAGCTGCGTACTCATACTAAACTGAATTGCCTGAAATAGAACTGCTTTGACATTTAAGCTGCGTACTTATGCTAAACTGAATTGTTTGAATTGAAACTGTTTTTGTATGCTAAATTGAATTGTTTTTGACATTGCAACTGTACTTACGCTAAGCTGAATTGTTTGAAATAGAACTGCTTTGATATTTAACATATGTAAACAAAAACTATTTTCATATTAAAATGAATTGTTCGAATTAGAACTGTTTGACTAAACAGAATGTTTTTGTCAATTAAACTGAAATTATGCTAAACTGAATTGTTTGAAATAGAACTGTTTAATCGTATAAAATAGATTTGGCATAAAATAACCTACAAAGGTTGATAGGCCATAAAACCCAAACAAACAAACAAACAAACAAACAAACCTAACTACTAGGAATCAAAGAACCCTTGACAGTTTGACATATTAGAATCAATCAATGAATCAATTAGTCTATAAACATGACATATTACTTTTTTATAAACTGCAACACACACACACACACACACGCACAAAGAGTTGTCTTAGTTTGATAATAAACTACACCCAGTGGTCAGGTTACAGTTCTCGAACTCTGGTGAACGTCGAGTCACTCTGTTATTGACACTACATTCTTGTCATCTCTGGCTCGGAGGGATAATATCTGTTAGATTGGTTGGTAAATTTGCCAAATCCTGTTCTTACATATAAATATTAAATATATGGAATTTGTAAACGAATACCTGCTATGTAACATTTTAAACGAACCAGAGCTCACTTGTTTGCACACGGTGAAATGATTTCAAGTATTCCTATCTAACACAAATAACTCTATTTAGTATTGAAAAAAATAGGGAATCCGGTTGATTGTGAATTGTTTCCTACCGAGATTTATTTGTCCATTACGAGACGATGGGAAAGAAAGGAAGATATTTGAAAAGGGAAAAAACTTATGGGAAAGTCAAAAATTGGATAGCAGTGGACGCCCAAGTTAAAAACAGAATGCACAAGCAGGATACGACAAAAGGTCATTTTTTATGGGGGATTTAACAGGTTTGAATTCAGAGTTTTTTTTTCTCCTATACCAGTTGCCATACCAAGGCTTTAGACTTCAGTCTGCCCTACAATTTACCCATAGCTAGAAGAATGCATCTTTTGCTCTTTCCGTCTGATGATTGAGCACACCGCATAAAGTAATCGAGTTCGTGTTCGTAATCTGATATTTTTTGTGTTGTATACTTGTTCTCATTTGCATTTATTTTTTTTTTATATAAGAGATTTGTGCACCGAGCACACCTTCTTTGAGGCTAGATGATGCCATATATGGGATCTTCATTTGCAAATCTTTTTCATCTCCACTAAAAGAGTGTTGTTGGTGCGAAAAAAAAATGAGATGATGCAGTTACAGAAGATGGGAGAGTCACCGTGGCGTTGTGTGTAACGTGCTAGACAGTGACATCGCAGGAATTGAGTTTGAACTCCCTACGCTCTCTTACGTTCGTTTTCGGACAAATACGCTTGAAAAAAGTATGAAATATCTTATCCCTGTGGTTATGAGATAAGTAACACCAAGACTGCTCCTATTCAAGGATAGATTTCGCATTAAATAACCCATGAAAGTTGATATACCATTAAACAAAGGAACCAAAAGCGAAGGAAAAGAATCACTTCAGATGATGCTTTAAGATCAAGAGTAGTGGTATATATATATATATATATATATAAATATCAAAATTTTGGTTGTCATCTAAACTAAACTGTCAACTCAAAACTACACGACCATTGTTGATGACCAAAAGTACGGTCGAAAGCGATTGGGCAGAAGATATGGGACAATTCCGACGCAAGAAAAATTACAAGACTTGAGAAATTACAATTAAAAATAAAAAACGGTGTTCCATTGTCTATAATAAAACTTGCCTTAATGCACATATATATATATATATATATATATATATATACTTTACCATGTATGTATTTACCAAAGCCACAGCACAAGCAGGATGCGACACAATGTCAATTTTTTTATGGGGAATTTAACAGACTTGAATTCAGAGTTTTTCTTCTCCAAGACTGGATGCCATACTAAGGCTATAGAGTCTAGTCTGTACTACAATTTACCCATAGCTAGAAGAAGAATAGTCGAATTCATGCCTTTCCCAAGGGTTTTAGCGCTATGTGAAATTTAAACAGCCTCGTTCAGTATTTGAACATAGGTCACCATGTCCATTTCCAATGACGATATCATTACACTACGAGCGCCTCCTAAATTTGACTTTATGCATATATATACCAAGGTACTGATGCGGAAATCTTTCAGAGAAGAAGATCAGGGTGGAAGTCATTGTACATGATAAAAGGTGTGTTTAAGGTAAGGGTGTGAAAAACTTTACATACCAATCTCTTCAATAGCGATGTTGTACGCAAGCGAAATGGAGGCTACAACGAAGTAGGACAAACAGTGACTGGTTATAACGCAGAGGCATATGGAGAAATCCATGGTGGGCATATTGTCTGATGACCCCAACCAAAGCGAGGTAATTCGGGACCAGTGCCGAGTGAAGGACGAGATCGTGAAGTAACAAAACTGAACTTCTGCTTGGCCGGACAATTTGTAAGGTTCACAGACCGTGTAGTTGTTGAATGGTTTCTTAGAGAGCGGAAACTGCCAATCGGAAAACTTTCACGGCGATTTTAGCCAATATGTAGAAAAAAAAATCAAAATCCTGAACGGAATAAGAGCACATGGTAGCCAGCGAAGGGGAAAATATTCAATAATATTGCAAGTTATAGGATAAAGAAATATTATATAAAACTTGATTACATCGAATTTTTAATTATTTATCCATATGATTATGTAACACACACACACACACACACACACACACACACACACACACACACACACACACACACACACACACAATGTAAATGTTATTACCGGGGTTTAGGTAATCTGCGTTCGTAGTTCTGATCCTGGACGAGGACTTTTGTGTTTCAATTTGCACGAAATAATTCATCAATTCTCCAACAGCAATGGATAAATAGAATAGCAGACTGGGTACTTTAGATATGGTAAGGCAACTTGTCTAGAAGAATGAAAAATTTGAATTCAAAAAAGCTGTAAATCCGCTTAAAATTGACCTTATGTCACATACTGTCTGTAATAAGACTAAGGTTGAGTAAATACCCATACACACGTTTGTGTGTGTGTGTGTGTGTGTGTGTGTGAGCATGAAAATTGAACAAAAACACAAATCAGACTTTTAATGCGTCAAAAAGTGAGTGTACTCAGGATTTACCATTTTTCATGATATTTCATAAAAATGTCTTTGTTCGTTCGTAAGCAGCCAAAAAATGGCCTCGTGACATTATAAAAATGAAATTTACTTCAATTTTCTATTTTTTTTAATCATGAAATAATTAGAAGACTTTGTTTCCCTCATTTAAAATTTCTTTTAACAAGTTAATTTCTTAAGAAATTTGAATTTAAGGAATAGAGGCTGAGGTTGGATGAAGTAAGATGGTGCAATTTAAAACAGGTAATATGGCGCCACCTATGATTAACTTTTTCAACGCTAAATGTTTTTGGTAAAAATTAAAAAATCCAATAGAATTGAATTTTCTTCATCTCTTGCGAAAATAAATGCGGCAGCAATAATTTGTTGCTTGTTTGTTTTTTTAAGTTAATGTCGAATCAAGTTCGTGTGATAATGAGACAAAACTATTTTGGCGGCAATGAAATATAAAGAAAATAAAAAAGAAATAGAAATTTGAAAGACAGAGACAGACAGCCTGGATTTCTATTATATTATAGATTAAACAGATAAATTACTCTGAACGTAGTTGTACTAATAAGAATTAGGAAACACAGAAGACGAATTTCAAAGTGATGTTTATACTTAAGGATTCTAAAACAATAAATAACTATAATCGGCTCTCTTTTATAGTATTCCGTTGATTACTATTTTCCAAACAGTTAAATCTTGAAAACAGAAAAGTGTTTGTAGTTTCACTTTCTCCCAGTGATCTGATTCTTTCGCAATTAGGCAGTTGTATTACCTCAGTTGTGTTGTTAATTTTTGTTTCGATATAATTGGTTATTATAACATTAATTTTTCCTATTATCAGAAGAGATTCTGTTTCTCTTTTGAGGTTTTCCCTATTTAAGCATGTCCTGGTCCTCTCGCGTGCAAGTTCCTTTGTTTGTCGCTTGAAGTATCTGTACAATTGTTCTTCGTCCCGTTTTTGTTTTCTAAATTTTGTTGCTTTTCTGTTTCTCCTTATGTTGTTTCTATTGATATTGCTATTCCTGGCGGCTGTAATTATTCTCCCTTTGTTGTTATCTGTGTATTCAACAAGTCACTGAATTGATGCATCTACACACTCCACAATGCTTGTCAGATCTAGTATTCTTTTTCTTGACTCTTAAGAGTCCATCTCTGGATCTCTCAAGTATTAGGCATTGTGAATCGTCATCAATTTCCTTGTTCTTTGGTCTATTTGGCTGTGTGCGTCCTTTGCCCATTTTAGAAATGGTCCAGAGTATATAAAAAAGAATTGCTCACTTTTATTATTTGATAAGATTTCTACTGCTGAGCTTTGTTTGGAGGAATTTTTTTTAGTTCTTCTAACGTACTCCTTTCTTTCTTTTTCTTTCATCTCCATTAGATACTGTCAGCTACTAATATTTTCAGACATTTAGAGTTTTCTTTTTTTCAAGTATTCTAATGCTTTCCTGGTTGGGCAGTTGTTTCTCTTTTCCATTTCTTCATTATAAGCAAGGTACATTTTTTTACATACCAAATTTCATCCATATAACTCATTTGCTTCAGATTTTCAAGTTCTTTTCTATTTTTTGTAAATATCTTAATCTCATCCATAAACACGGTATATCTTTTTCTGAGACTTTTTAAATTTGTAGCCTCCTATAGCTTTCCAAAGTATGTAATTCAGTGGCATAATTGATTTTACGAATCTTAATGGCAAGAATGAGTCTCCCAGGAAGATGTCTCTTTGGATTTTCACCTTCACTTGAGTTTGTCTTTTTGCTGTTAGTTCCATTCTTAAATTTTCGGGGGTGTCCTTGTGGTGTTATGGTTAAAGCGATGGACTGCGGAATCGTAGTAAGCTAGTTCTTTCCCCAGTCGCTGTATTACGTTCACATTCGGGCAAATACCCTCGGGAAAGGTATGAACCCTCTTATCCTTCCAGCTATGGGTTAGATAGTACCACTGCTGTTCTTCTAGGAGAATGGCTTTGGCATTAAATAACCTACAAAGAGATGATATGCCATTAAACAAAGAAACCAAACCATCTTAAATTTTCCATGACTCTCACGATGAAGTTTAAGATTTGGTCAGAACTTGAACATTTACACGTACTCTATTCATGTCTACGGGATCTTATTTTATGATTTTTGTAGTCTAACCTTTTTTTCTTTTCTTTATCCCATTTACGTGTTGGTCTATATGTAATAGTTCCTTTGATCCTCTTGTTTCAATCTGAATTGTTTTCGGTTCTTCCGGAAATAGCCCGCCCCTTTCAAACAAACGGTAGATATTCTATTTTATTAGTGCTGGTATAATCTTCCACATTATGGGCAAACGTTATTCATCTATATATATTTGGGTTCCCTTATAGGGGGGCCTTAGTGGATTAGGATAGTTATTTCTTCTGTTATTCCTTGAGGTATTCTTACTGCTCATCGACTTGTACGTTGCTGCTGTGCTAATCTATCGTGAACGGATGTAGTTTTTTTTTTTAAACAGAATTCATGTATCCCATTGTGACGTGGTGTCTTCCAATTAACGGTCAATGAGTGAGGGTCAAACTAAACGCCTTGATACACTATCACCATATAAAATGTATTCATTTGGTCAGAATAAAATATTCAATTGGTATAATTAGTTAGGAGTTGGTGGGTACTGTCAAAGTCGTCCATAGACATCGACGATAACGTTTTCATCCCCCTCAAAGATCTGACACCATTATTCTTGTACTCTCTCTATATAATGGACTCACTTTCCTCTATAGATACTCGTCAACGAGAGCGTTAGATAGAGTTAACCAGACCATGTGACACAATCACGTATGATACCATCAACGTAGTAGACGGATAGTCACTAACAGACTGGACTCTCAGCTTCCTATCAACTAACTACTGTTTATCCAGGTTCACTTGTATCTTGTTTCTGCCACTTGAATATGTTTTTCTATCAACCTTTTTGTGTTCCCCGTGTCTTTCTTTTGTCAGCATCATAACAATTATATCCCCCCTCATTCCTGCGTTCGTCATCGTTGTATTTTATGGGTAAACCCTTAAGAAAATATGAAGACCAACATGAAAGAAGAAATAGAAATGCTAAATGGGGTTGTACACATTTCCATCCATGTGACACAACCACGTGTAATACCATCAACGTAGTAGACGGATAGTCACTAACAGACTGGACTCTCAGCTTCCTATCAACTAACTACTGTTTATCCAGGTTCACTTGTATCTTGTTTCTGCAACATGAAAGAAGAAATAGAAATGCTAAATGGGGTTGTACACATTTCCACCAAAACTATCTCTATGGGATGATTGATTGATTGATTGATTGATTGATTAATTTTAACGATATAACAATGTAAAAATGTACCTTGGTTATAATGAAGAAATTGAAAAGAGAGGCAACTGCCCAACTAGAAAAGCATTAGAATATTTGAAAAAAAGAAAACTGTAAATGTCTGATATGTCTTTATCTTCTGTTGCGGGAAAAGGAAGGTTTTTGGTGCGATTTGGCTATTGATTTTCGCATTTTTTAGGTCTGGGGTCTACCTCTTTATGTTCATCTCTAAAAGGGTTTGGAAAATATTTGTATGGCATTCCCACATCGATGCAGGCTGCTCTGCTGAAATAAAGCCGTTGTATGCCCTTGCATATGTAGAGAGCTTGTTTAGTTGTTTTCCCTCTAACCAGAAACTCAACAGGTAGTCAAACATGACACATGAGGGTGAAACCTGCAACTGTTCGTACAATCTTTCTTGATTGGATAAGGTTATTCCCTGTGAGACCCATATTGATTAAATGTTTTGCTCCCCGCCAACATAAATGGCGGCACCACTGTCGGGAAAATCCTTTAGCGTTGTACTAGGACTGCAAGGGATATTAATAGTTTATCTGGGATCTGGTTCTGGTGAGAATGGGATTACTGATACATTTATTTCAGTTAACGGATCGCCTTGTGTAGTCATGACTGTGCCCCTAATCAGATCGAATGTGATATGGGCCATGAGTGTATTCATGGGAGCTTCTTCGTCTTTGAAACTTTTTATCACTGCCAGGTGATGTTTCTTTGTCCGGCATACTGCTGAGAAATGATTAAGTTTCCCACAAGTGTTACACGTTTGATTCCATGCTGGACATGTTAAATGGCGGGGACTTGTCCTTGGAGTACCGTGTTGGTGACTACCACAACCTATGCAGGTTAGAAAACTCCTCGAAAGAAAGCTCAGCAGTAGAAATCTCATCAAATAATAAAAGTGTGTAATTATTTTTTATATGCTCTGGACCATTTTTTTTAGATAGCCAAAGGATGCACACAGACAAATGGACCAAAGAACAAGGAAGTTGATGACGATTCGCAATACTTAATACGTGAGAGATCACATAGGTTTGGTTTGGTTTGTTGAGTTTTATGGCATATCAACCTTTGTAGGTTATCTAACGCCAAATATTCAATTCTATTTCAAACAATTCAGTTTAGCCTAAGTACACAGTCTAATTGTCAAAACAAATCTATTTCAAACTATTCAAGCAGTTATATGTAACAATTTAGTTAAGTGAAAATATAGTTTTAATGTCGAAAAACAGTTCTATTTCAAATAATTCAGTTAAGCTTAAGCACGTGGTTTAAATGTAAGTACGGTTTAATTGTGAAAAACATTTCTATTTCAAGCTATTCAGTTTACTCAAACAATTAAGTTTGGCATAAGTATGCTGTTAGTTCTATCTAACTCATAGATAGGGCCCTATCAGGTGCTACCACTCAGGGCCAGAGTGGACCTAAGAGCAATGGCAATGAAGGGGTACTCCGCATTCCCCAAAGCTCCAGCAGTGCTGCAGAGGTGCAGTCAGTGTATTCTACAGCTCCAGCTGACTAAGCAAAGAGATCACATAGATCGACTCTTAAGAGTTAAGAAAAGGAAAAAGAGATCTGACAATCATTGAGGAATCTGTCGATGCCTCAATTCAGGGGCTCAATGAATGCACAAAAAACAGCAAAGAGAAAATAATTACAACCGCCAAGAACAGCAATATCAACAGAAACAATAAAAGGAGAAACAGAAAAGCAACAAAATATAGAATTGTCTTGGGTTAATTTATACCTAGTGGTTAGGGAATCGCGTTCACTGAACATTTATATTTACATTTTTTGTAGTTGTCTCTTGAAAGTTTTACACACAGTCATATGACATCAAACAATCCTATCCAATTCAAATAATCTTATTGTTGTCAGGTTTCAAGTATTCCTATCAAATACTAATAATTATATTGAATCAATTCCTTTGTTTGCACACAGTTGTATGGTTTCAAGTAACTTAGGATAATCTTTATTAAGCAACTTGAAGTAACTATTCTTAGTACAGTTTCATTTACAGTTATATTGCATCAAGTATTCTTATCAAACATATCTATATGTCCGATATATAGGACCTTAACAGGTATTACACTCTCGTTCTGAGATAAGCGGGAGTAATGGCGATGAAGGGGAACTCTACACTCCCCAAGTCTCCAGAACTGGAGCTTCTAGATCAGATACTGTTTAATGTCATACCAAGAATATAATTTTTTCTGGAGAGGGATCTTAGCCGTCAGTAGGGGATACAGTCAGCATGTTTTAATCCCCGCTGATAGGGCAGTTCACTAGTTGAATCCTAGTGGTACAGAAAGTTCAAAACAACCACCGACTGCACAAGTTTCAGTATCTTATTCGGGCTCACACCTTAACATAGATAAACTGAGTTTTGGGATGGGATTGACACCTTAAAAACATGAAGAATTTGAATACAGAAAAAGTTGAAAGCTAATGCAGTCATGAAATTGTAAAAGTATAGAAGCTTTTAAAATTCTTGCATTAAAAAGCATAAAGTCGAGTTGTGTATTAGGAATAATTTGAAAGACATATTATTCTCAATTTCATAAACACACACACACACACACACACACACACACACACACACACATACGCACACACATACGCACGCGCACGTGCGCACACAAAACAAACTAAAAAGTAGGCATTATTAAGGTGGCGCTCATGACGTAGCGATTGTCGTTGCAAGAAGCGGACAAGACGATTCGAGTTCAAATCCTGATTGAGTGTTTGCTTTTCAAATCGTGCAGGGGTATGAATCAAACTATTCTTCCTCTAACAATGGGTAAATGTAAAGTTGATTGGGTTCTTTAACCTTAGTATGGCAATAGCTATAGGAAAAGGAAAACTCTAAATTAAAAAATAGTCCAAGAGAAAGATAGCCATCGTCAGGTTTTTCCTGCACGAAACATGCAAAATGAAGAGCAACCCGCTACAAAAAAAAAAAAAAAAAAAAAGTTTACAATGTCCTGATCACCAGGGAAATATAACATACTCAGTTTAATTGCATGAACTAAGAAGGTTTCATCAATTCACAGTATTTTCAGTGAGGAGATGAAAACCAACCAACAAAATATCCCACAAATGACAAAATGAAATGAACGCCTAATTTCACAATGAACCCCAAAGAATGTCACATCTCTCTTCAATATGTTGAAAAGTAATTTGTTTGACATCAGTTTATTATATAAAAGTATTCGTGCCCTCGTGCATCGATATCATGAGTATACTAAATTCGAAAAAGTATTACTGTTAAAATATACACAAGGCTTTATTCATATTGTTGGGTTTGTAAAAGCTTTACCTCAATTTCTGGATATCTCTCGTATTAAATATAATTTCTCTCTGTCTCTCTCTCTCTTTATATATATATATATATATATATATATTCATCCATAGACAGACTATTTCGTTTTATCACAACTTTTCGGTGTGGCTAGACACGCAGGACGCTTCAAGCTGGGATCATAACCGACCTAACTTTACGCTAGACTTGATATCTTACCGCTCAGTCAATTCGGTGATCTACGTCAGCTTTAGAAATTAATGCATTTTGTATTAGCTTTCGTTCGTTTGCATTTTGCGCAATCGGATACTGGAGTTTTCAATTTCTTAGAACAGCTTTATATATCATCATCATCATTATTAGGTGTTGATATCACGGAGTTCCCAGACGAATAGTTAAAGTGATCTTTCGTTGGCTGCTTTATTTTCTCATCTATAGACACTATTCCCATATATGTGGCTGGTTGATTCTTATCTGCTTCTGTCACAGTGGAGACCTGATTTTCTTCCAAGGAAGAAGATATTTCAGCGGGTCACAGAAGAAAACGGATTTTCCTGACGCTTTTAAACTTGAAGTTTTATTTTAGTTTAAGTCAAACTCTACTTTTTTTTATCTTCATAAGAGTTTCGTTTTTAATCTCACATTTTTGTGCTGTTAAGCGTCAAAATGGGTGGAAATTAAAAAAGAAATGTTTAAATTCTAATCCCTTTGAGGCTTTTGATGTTTTTTTACATACTATTTTTAAGACGGGCTAGTAATATATATATATATATATATATATATATATATATATGTGTGTGTGTGTGTGTGTGTGTGTGTGTGTGCTCCCTTACCTCTGTGGGGCTGAGCTCTTTAGTGAGAGAAATAATGGTTGCCACTAGCTTAAAGCAAAGCTCTTCAAATGAGTTGACAGCTCGGTACCCGTTAAGCGGATATATGTAAACAAAACAAATGTGATACAAAAGCGTTTAAATTTCCTTCGCTTGCGATATTTTCCTCGTGGTTGAGGGGTAGAATCTTGGATTGGCATTTGAATCAGCCGGGTTTCGATCACAGCTTCGAGAATCTAGCGTGTCTAGCCACACTGAAGAGTTTTGATACAACGAAACAGTCTGTCTGTGGATGACTATATATATATATATATATATAAATCTGCTGCTAGCTGAGAGGTATATCATCAGTCTGTAGTAATGTTTCGATTCCACCTTGAAGCATCTCGCGTGACTAGCCACACTGAGGATTTATGATACAACGAAACAGTCTGTCTGCGGATGACAATTCATATATATAAACAATGTATCTATCTTCAAGTAGGGAATAATCCTAGTCATGAATCAAAGCATAAGTAAAGTTTATTAATGTTTGTGATACAATTTTTTTCTTATATTCCAAAGAATTTCATAAATCTGAAAAGAAAACAAACTTCTTATCAAAAAAAAAAAAAAACAACAAATGAAAATAATTGAATGAAACATCTTCAAACACCGACCACGATCAAACTTATCATCAAACTAAATTGTGTTACTTTGAAATAAAATGGACAGATCTGGAGCGACACATAATCAACTAAATAAAAAAATACCATAACAATTAGTCACTGTTAATTTGAAACATTTCCATCCCATGCGTAACATAAACATTGGATATGGAGAGCTCAGTGCTCGTATACAAGTCAGTTGAAGACACTTGGATGCCAGTAAAATAATTTTTATCCAACAAATGGATATGCTATGTGACCAGTGCAGTTTTCATTGCTTTTCTTTTATCATATAAAATATAAATATAAAAAAAAAACTTTCAGCAACCTAGTCGGCTGGCTCCCTTGAAGAAACCAACTGCATTTCTGCAGAGGGATAAGTTCCCTCCTGCCAAACGAATGTCCTAAATATGTCACTAAATAACCTGATGGTGGGGCTTCAGTAATGCTGGAGCTTTGGGGAATTCCGAAAACCCCGTCATTACCGTCGTTCGCAGGTTCACTCTTGCCTGTAGTGATAACACTTGATAGGGTTCCATTAATGAATCAAATAGAAATGTTTGACATTTAAACTGAGTGCAAACAAACTACTTATGCTAAATTGAATTGTTTGAAATAATAGTTTAACTACGTGTAAACGTGTAAACTGATGTTTTATTGAATTGATAGAGATACATAGCAATACGAGGAACTTTTTAAATTTGTTGACTTATGTTTAAGAATCATATATATCTCATATATATGAATAAACCGGATTTGGCATTAAATAACCTACACTGGTTTATATGCCTTAAAACGAAACCAAATGAAACGAAACTAAAATTTTCTCACAAAACTCTTTTCCATGGAAATAATTTTCACGCAATTTTTTTTTTTTCAGATAATGACTAAATGTTGAAACTAGTTGAGAAGAAGGAATTTTCATGAACTTTCGACGACACAAGCTCATTTTTAGTCGCTTATGTTATCGCGTAAAAACTCTTTAAAAAATATTTAAAAAATTTTTTTTCACAAAATACTTTTTACATAAAATATTTTTCATGAAAATTTTTCTCCTATTCAGAAAAATGTATTAAAAAATGACAAAATGGAAATATTTCAATTTCTTGTATCACTTCTAATCATCTTTACATGCAATAGCTCTTTTCAAGAATCCAGCACTTCAGGTCGCCGATAACTTAAATCTCGAACGATATACCAAAAAAAAAAAAAAAAAAAAAAAATCCTTCACACACGCTGAGAATGACGTTGGCTCTGGGATAAGATGTCCAACTGATATAAAGTCACCCTGATTTTGATCCCAGCAGGAAGCATCTTGCAGGTCTAGCCACAGTGAAGAGTTGTTATATTATACAACGAAACAGTCTGTCCGTGGATGATTATATATATATATATATATATATATATATATGTGTGTGTGTGTATGTAATAAGTGCTCAAAATATGATTATTAATATATAAATTTATAAATATCATACAGAATAAACTCATGTCAAGTTTTTCATCCAATTATGCATATACATATTGGAGGCGCCCGTGGTGTAATGGTTATCGTCGTAGAAAATGGACCTGACGACACAAGTTCAAATCCTAGACGAAACTGATTGCATTTCCCAAAGTACCCCTTTTAAAGTTATGAATCCTCTTATTCTTCCTCCAGCTATGGGTAAATAGTAGGGCAAGCTGGGTTCTTCTATCTTGGTTAGGCAACAATGCTTGGAGAAGGAAAATTTTAAATCCAAACCTGTTAAACTCCGCGTAGGTATATATATATAAGTAAATAAAGTTGGCGACTAGAAGGCTCCCTTTTCAATAACTACTTTATCGAAGTGTAAGAGAGGGCGCTACTCCTTTCCCTGGATCGCTCCACTTTACTCTCGATACGTACCTTATATTGGTGAGTGTAAAACAAGGAGCTATCAAGTACCATACTTAAAGTCTTTGGTATGACGCGACCTGGGATTGAACCCAGGTCTCTCGGAGCATTGACGAACATTCTAGCCAATGAGAATATATATATATATATATATATGTTTAGTTAAAGAGAACAAAGAAGAATTGATGAATAAAAAAAGAGAGGTTTTCTCGTTTACGACGAATGAAGGTAGAAATCATCAGAAAAAAATGGGGTTTCTAGCGCTTTCGGTTGTGTTTCGAGCCAGTTTTTCATATGATTTAACCAAGTTTAAATTTCATGATACCTATTCATTTAAAGGATGGTGATAAGCGACTTTCAACATATTTTCTTGTTCTATATAAAAGAACATGTTTTGTTGATGTAGCGCAGCAGTTACGATATATATATATATATATATATATATATATATATATATATATATATATATATATAAACACGCTAAACACTAGTCTGGATATTTGAAAGAATCCTAATAAGATTATATAGACAAAATGTATTTTTATTATTCAATCAAACATGGTAATATGAAGGACTGCTGCTTAACTATAAATATTTTAAAACATATGAACCTGCAGCTCACGACGATACGGACATCTGAAAGTATCCGTGTAGTCTTGTAAAATACAAATTCACAATAAATAAATAAATAAATAAACCTAATGACTTCTCTAGAAGCTTGAAAGGATCCTTATAAAAGCTGGAAAGGATCCTAAGTGAGAAAAATTATTATTCATTCAAACATGCTTAAATGAAGGACTGATGCCCCCCACTATATATATATATATATATAGATATATATTCTAAATTTTCGTATACAACATAAACTTATTACTTGTTTATTCTTTATTTTATATCTTTGATAATAATTGAGGAAAAATTGTTAAATAGATCAATTTTAAACTACTTGAGGGAAAAAAATTATGTCCAAGAGCAGCGGCAAAAAATAACGATATGGAAAGCTTATTGATTGTCACAGAACATGTGGCGCAAAATCGGTTCGGATGTTTCAAAGGAGGTGACACAAGCCTTGAAAACAATCCAAGATCAGACAGAAGATCCGGCCTTCCTTGAAATGGTTGAACCAAAATCAAGCACAAGCACTCTTACATTGCCTGCAGATTTTGATCCTTCGCAAAACTCTGTAAGCTCCACCTAGTGAAGAAACACTTTTGAAAAGTTTATTAGAGTATGAAATACAAAAAAAATGACTAAATCTGGTACACAGACAGGCACACACACACACACACACACACACACACACACACACACACACACATGCGTATATATATATATGTATATACATATATATATGCGTGTATGTGTGTGAAGGTGTTCCAGGTTGAGTCAATAGTTTTCGAATATATATATATATATATTCAAAAACTATTGACTCAACCTCGAACACCCACACATACATACATGCATATATATATATATATATATATATATATATATATATATATATATATATAAGGACCCTTTAAATATGTAAAAATTGACTAAATCTGGTACACAGACAGGCACACAAACACACACACACAAGCGTATATATATATATATATATATATGCGTGTATGTATGTGTGGGTGTTCCAGGTTGAGTCAATAGTTTTCGAATATATATATATATTCGAAAACTATTGACTCAACCTGGAACACCCACACATACATACATGCATATATATATATAAGGACCCTTTAAATATATAAAAATTGACTAAATCTGGTACACAGACAGGCACACACACACACACACACATGCATATATATATATATATATATATATATATATAAATGCGTGTATGTATGTGTTGGTGTTACAGGTTGAGTCAATAGTTTTCGAGTATATATATATATATATATATATATATATATATATATATATATATATATAAATATTATAATATCATTTGGTATATCTATAAATAGTGTTCGATAGTGGTGGTAGACCAATAGGACAGTCACCAAGCGTCGTTGAGTCTATGTCTACGCTATCCTAACACACACACACACACACACGCGGACATATATATATTTAATAAATAAAGGGAAGTTTTTTTTCAAAGTAAAATAAATTTCTGTTTCGGAATTTTTTTAATAATCTTTATAAATGGCCTGACCATGGGTTTGCCAAGACAAGACTCAATCGGAAAGCCTCTGACTCTTGGGTAAAGAAAATATGCTGGATGCATCGGTCAAGGAAAAAAAAGTCATAGTCACAGTCTTCTGGGAGTTTAAAGGCCACATCATTTGATTTCCTTTAAAAAGGTGCAAATATAAACAGTGCTTTCTATTGCCAACTCCATAGGCGAATTTCACCAAAGCCCTGAATATTAAGATATAATTAAACAACGAAGCCAAGACACTGAAATTCACCTAACGTTGACACCTTATGTATTTGATATCTCGATATTCATAGGACCAATGTGACTATTAATAACTCCCCTAATAAAAATGTTATTTTCTTTTTTGTTTTGATTTGAAAATAATATACTGTAACAACTATTAATCGTCGATCACGGGAGAGAGAAAAATATTTTGCTTTACTACTTATTTGGAGACAAACTCATTCAAAATTCTCAAAATAGATGCAATCCATTAATATAGGGCGTCTCAGTATAGACGGAACCAATGTGACTGTTAATATCTCCCCTAATAAAGATGTTATGTTCTTTTTTTGAAAATAATATACTGTAACAACTATTAATCCTTGATCGCAATACCTTGGACAGGAGAGAGAAAAATATTTTTCGTCATCTCTTATTTGGAGACAAACTCATTCAAAACTGTCTCAAAATAGATGCAACCCATTAATAGAGAGCGTCTCAGTATACATGGGACCCATGTGACGTAATAACTCTACAAATAAAAAAAGTTGTGTTCTTTTTTGCTTCATATCTGAAAATAGTATGCTATAACAACTATTAATCCTGGATTACAATGCCTTGGACTAGAGAGAGAAAAATATTTTGCGTCACTACTTCTTTGGAGACAAAATAAGTTAAAACTGTTTCAAAATAGATACAACCCATTAATATGATAATGATCTATTACTGAGACAAGAAACTCATTAAAAAATTACATGTCCTGGAAGCTGATGTAATAACAATTAAAAAAACATTAATTTGATGTCTCCAGCTCAAAGGATGCATTTTTTACTGGATGTGATGCAAATAACCGCCACTGCGTTTGTCTCGGTAATAAATCATTATCATATTAATGGATTGCATCTATTTGGAGACACCCTGTATGATATTGGTATTAAAATATTTCTGTAAAAGCTAAACTTCTTTTAAGTACATGACCTGGAATATGAAGTTAAATACGTTGTTTTTATGTTTATTTTAAGTTTTCTGTCTCTTAGTTTAATAAAGCGCGAGAACAAAGACACTTATAATAATTTTTTCATACAATTTTGTGCAGTGTACCTCTTTTTTTCCTGATTTCTCAGATGTAATTTTCTTCTTTTACATCGAGACAATAAGATCGACAGCATAGAAAAACTATTTTAATGTCCTACTGGATTTAATCACATGTACCAATTGGTAGAGGGAAAATTTCACTTATTAGCCACATTTAATCCAAACAACTTTTACCATTAAATTCTGGCTCCAGTCCCTACACCTTAACATTTGTAACCGCGCCCAAAATCCTTTCTCTGTGAATTTCTCGAAACCGTTTCAATTTCTTTTGGCAGACGTTACGGCGCTGAAAAGCTGGCTTATTGGATCTCAACTTCAGATTCCTTGTCACGTTTTTTTGGTTTTTTTTGTTGTTGTTGCTTTCTCGTGCCTCTAACTCAACTGGCATCATTACCCTAACGTAGTAATTTGCGGGCAAATATTGAGACGTTTCCAGCAAAATGAGAAACCGATAACGTCTTGTACTTTGCTCAGGTTTGACGCCTTCGAAAAAAGGAACACGTGTTTGTCTCACAACTTGTTTTAACAAAATTCATTTCTTATGAAATTTAGGGTTGAAAGAGATGATGAAGGATGGATTGATTGGAAGATATAAACACACACACACACACACACACACACATACACATGTATATGTATTCATTTTGATCATTTCTAACATAGTTCGTTATACTCTCTTGGACACAGAGCTAGAATGAAGATACACACACACACACACACACACACACACACACACACACACACACACACACACACACACACATATATATATATATATATATATAAGCATATATTTTCTTAAACTATGTATTTATATCCATGCATGTATACACATACATGTACGAGTGTATACTTATTGGTCAAGTGGGCAGAGTGTTCGCTAACGGTCCAGGGGACCGGGGTTCAGTTCCAGGTCGAGTCATACCAAAGACTCAAAAATGATAGTTGATAACTCCCTGCTTAATACTCAGCATTATAAGGTACGTATCAAGAATAAATTGGAGCAATCCAGGGAAAACACTCCCATAGAACACTCCCATATAACTCGGTGTAGTCACTATTGAAAAGGTAGCCTTCGAGTCTCACTCGACTATAGTCGCAAACTTTATTTACTTATATATATATATATATATATATATATATATAATCTAGAATATATATGTTTTAAATTACACACACACACACACACACACACACATACATATATATATATATACACACATATACATATACTCACACACACACACACATATATATATACACACACACATATATACATATATATATATATATATATATATACCCCTAATGATTTGGATTAATGTACTTATATATTTATATGTAAGTAGGCCTATGTATATATGTGTGTGTGTGTGTGTGTGTGTGTGAAAAAGGTTTATTTATGCAGCCTTTTTTCATTTAAACGGATTTGATTAAATAAACAAAGATAATGGAAAAGAAAAAACAATGCTATTTATCCATTTAAATGTCAATTGCGAGAATTCATCTTCGATAATAAAAAAAACATGTTGCATTATCAAGGAGGCTCACAATGCACCTGTCAGATTCTAGCTCCATATGTCAATATTAAAAAAAGCATTATTGTCTTCATGTAGCATCTACAAATATTTTAGTTAACAATACAAAAATACTTCATCCAGACGCTAATATCAAAAGATTAAAATTCATACAAGTTTTATAAATAAGATTTAGATCCGGCTCATTGGTCAAGTGGGTAGAGTGTTCGCCTTATTGTCCGGGAGATCGGGGTTCAATCCCAGGTCGAGTCATACCAAAGACTTAAAAAATGGTACTTGATATCTCCTTCCTTAGCACAGCAATATAAGGTACGTATCAAGGGTAAAGTGGAGCAATCCAGGAAAAGGAGTAGAACCCTTCCCTACACATCGGTGTAGTAGCTACTGAAAAGGAAGCCTTCGAGTAACCCTCGACTAGAGCGGCCAAATTCACTTTTACTTTATTATTAACCGAATTAACTTCGAAACTAGTGATAATATTCTAAAATGTTTAAAATAGAACAATCCATATTACAAAAGAAAGAACAAATTTTATTCTACTTTATGCAACAGAAATATTTAAAAATAAACTGCCACTACCGCTTAGCATCGCCTTGGTGATAGAAAAATAAGCCTAATTTTAGTGATAAAAACAAAAATGAAATAATCATTTACTTTAAGTACTAAACAGCATTAATTTACAAATATTTAAGTTTAAGTTACTTTAAGGATCTTGTTCGATAGAAGCTTTGCATAAATGCCGTTCTAATTTACTAAATAATGATTATGTAATGCATTAAAGTTACTTTAAGTACTAAAACAGCATTAATTTACATATATTACATTGATAATGGTTCTGACAAGAACCAAAAGTACTCGGTATAACACAAATAGTTCCTTTGGAGAAATTATCAACAAATTTCAAGACTGTAACGTTAAAAAATACCCAAAAAAAAAAAAAAACCCCAAAAACATAAGGGCTCTTGAAAGAAAAATAAAAAAATAACTTTAAAACAGCAAGGATTCTATTCTATTTAACGAAACCTGTTTATATATGTAACTGTAAGTGAAATCTGAAACCACTCCAACGTGGGTGCGCGCGTGCACACACACACACACACACAAACAAAAAAACATATCAAATATCAAAATGAGAGGTAAAGCAGACTAAGGTAAACACACTCTAAGAAAAATAGAAGAGTGAACTCCATATGAACCCATAATCAATTGACAACGATTCTAAATGCAAACACGAGTGAGTTCAAATCTCATTGAGTGCGTCATTAACAAGGCCTTTTGCCATATATATTCTCTGACGAAAGCAACAAGCTAGAAACATACACGTATGTAAGAATAAAAAATCCTAAAAAAAATGCAAATCTTTTTGTGGACCTTCTCATTTTAAAATACATATAAATATATAAGTACATTAATCCAAATCATTTTTAGTATATATATATATATATAAAGTAAGTAAAGTTGGCCACCAGAGTCGAGGACGACCAGAAGGATCCCTTTTCAATAACCACTACACCTAGGTGTAGGGGAGGGCGATACACCTTTCCCAGAATTGGTCCACTTTACCTTTGATACGTACCTTATATTACTGAGTGTTAAGCAAGGAGGTATCAAGTACCATTTTTTTTTGAGTCTTTGGTATGACGCGACCTGGGATTGAACCTAGGTCTACTGGACGTTTAGTGAACACTCTACCCACAAGTCAATATATATATATATATATATATATATATATAATTGAATTTATTTTATAATTCAAATAAATTGCTCTAAATTCTAAAGTAATGCATTACATAATTATTATTTAGTAAATTAGCACGGCATTTATGCAAAGCTTCTATCGAACAAGATCCTCATAAGACTGCACTTCTGCTTAAGTCACTTAAACTTGATAAGCTACTTAGGCACTTTGAGGTTAAAGCGCTGGACTGCGGAATCGTAGTATATGAGTCTAAACTCTAGTCTCACCATTACGTTCATTTAGGATAGATACTCCTGGAAAAGGAATGAACCCCCTTATCCTCTCATCTTCGGGGTAAATAGTACCACCACAGTCCTTCTAAAGGAATGGATTTGTCATTAAATAACCCGAGAAGTTTGATATGCCACTAAATAACAAACAAACAATTCGCACCTTGAGTAGAATAACGGTTCAAGAGTAGATCATTGTTAATGAGTTCGATTCTCACAAGGCGTTCAATGCTTTTGACCTTGTACCGAAATGAGCTAAGTTTTGTAAATGACTAAAGTCAAGTCGAAAAATGTAAGAAATGACCGAGCATTCAGTTTGTAGAAAGTGAAGAGTAAGAAAATATTTTTAAGAAAGGGGAGGAAATAAATGATTTTCCCTGTATTCGAACATAAGTTATATCTTTTTACTTCTGACTCTGGATTGCTTTACTTTAACCTTGATCCTTACCTTAAAATGCTGAGTGCTAAGCAAGCCAGCATCAGATACCATTTTTTGAGTCTTTGGTATGACTCGACATGGGATTGAACACTGGTCTCCCGAACCATTGGCGAACACTCTACTCATTTAGCCAATGGCCGTGCCACACTCTGTTGTTTATGGAGGAGCCGTGTAAATTTATACTGTGGTCTTTTGTTAGTGAGTTTGGTTCTCACTAGATATTACATACTTCTGGTCTTAAGTCAAAATAAAGGAAGAAAACTAAAAGTCAAATTCTAACCTACCGAGGTGATCTCAAAATTAATCCAAACATAATCATAATTATTATTCCTCTATGTTAAAAAGGCAGAAAATTGCAAGTTCGTTTTTAGACAGTCACGCCTTATCTATTTGAAATATTGCAGCGGTAGTTTATTTACGAGTCCGCAGATGGTACACATCTATAACTTTGTAATATTGAGGTGATATCAGTATCTGCTTAATCCACAATTATATGTGTATGAACATAGTTACTTATACATATTTACCCAACCCCTCCGCTCGGGCAGGTATGGCACAAGGTCAATTTTTTAGCGGAGTTTAACAGGTTTGAATTCAGAGGTTTCCGTCTCCTAGACTAGTTGCCTTACCAAGGCTGAAGAACCCAGTCTGCCCTACAATTTAGCCATAGCTGGAGGGAGAATATTTGGATTCATACCATTCCCAAGGTATATATATATATATATATATATTCCCTCCAGTTATTGGTAAATAGAATAAACTGGATCATCAACCTTGATGTGGCAACACGTATAGGAGAAGGAAAACTTTGAACTGAGACCTATTAAACTCTGCTTGAATATGACCGTATGTCGCATCCTTCTCGCATATATATATATATACATATGTGTGTGTGTATGTGTGTATGTGTGTGTGTGCATGTGTGTGCGTGTGTGTGTGAATCATTTTCTCTCCAAAATATTTTTCTCTCTCTTGTCCCAGGCATTGTAATAAAGGATTAATAATTGTTATAATATACTATTTTCAAATCTAAAACAAAAAAGAACATAACATTATTATTAGTAGAGTTATCAACAGTCACATGGGTCCCATGTATATCGAGACACATTTGTTGCCACATTTTCATTTTTCATTACTGTATACGCATTTTTGCATCTCCCGTGTGTATATATATATATATATATATATATATATATATATATATATATATATATATATATATATATGTAGTTATCCCACCGTATATTTGAAGGATTGGTACGAGTATTTTCTGTGGATCTACATAATTTTGATTCATTGATATAAAACGTTAGAGTATTTGTTTAAAACATCTCCCCATACATATTAAATGATCTCTAAATCGATTTTAATACCTCATTGGATGCACATGTTTTCATGGCTATTGTCGTAGGAAAAGGATATAACTATCAGAGTCCAAATCCTGGACGAGACTATTTGTATGTTTCATATAGTGATAATACTTTTCGGAAAGGTATACATCTAACTACGTCCAGTGATGAGTAAATTGTAAGGCATATTGGCCTCTTTAATTTTGAAATGGCAGCAGGTCGAGGAGAAAGAACACTTTGAATTTAAACATGTTAGATACTGCTAAAAAAACTGACCTTGTGTAGCTTCCTACTCGTGTGGAGGAGTTGATTAAATAGATACAATGCTTAATACAATACAAATGTTGTACAGTGAGTTGTTAAGTGGTTGAATGTACACAAAATATCCACGGAAAGTTGACACCCGAGGAAAAAGAAAAAAACAAAACAAAACAAAGTTCTATTACCAATCTATAATAGAGGAGATATTTGGGAAATGTTGTTTACCTAGAAACAGAAATCATAATTTTCCTAGATTATCGTCTCGATCTGAATATTATATTCTAATTAAAATAAATAAACACACACAATAACTTTTAGTAATTAAATTAAAGACGAGTTTCAATTTCAATTTTCGGAATAAAAAAAAAGAACTGAGTATTCAACACAAGTGGCGAAAAAGGAGAGGCGACTCAATTGATCCCCCGCCCAAAATGACATGTAAAGCATTAAAGTGAATATGGAAAAAAATCGAGGCTACAGTTGACCATCGGCCTAGAGGGTAGAGTGTTCGCCAATGGTTCGGGAGACCGAAGTTCAATTCCTGGTCGAGTCATACCAAAGACATTAAAAATGGTACTTGATACCTGCTTGCTTAACACTCAGCAATATAAGGTACGTATCAAGGGTAAAGTGGAGCATTCCAAGGAAAGGAATAGCGCCCTACCCTATACCTCGGTGTAGTAGCTATGGGAAAGGGAGCCTTCTGATCGTTCTCGACTACGGTCGCCAACTTTACTTTACTTAAAGGAATCTTCTTTTTCTTTCTTTCTTATGATTACAAACGTTTTTCTGTGAATAAAATCTTTCTTTTCTTTCCGAGTTAGAAATAGATAAATAAATTTCAGCTTTCAACAATTTTAGGTGTAAAATACTTTAATGAGTAGAGTGTTGGCTAATGGTCCGGCAGACCGGAGTTCAATCCCAGGTCAAGTTATACCAAAAACTTAAAAAATGGTACTTGATATCTCCTTGTTTAACACTCAGCACTATAAGGTACGTGTCAAGGGTAAAGTGGAGCAATCCTAGGAAAGGAGTAGTGCCCTCCCCTACACCTTGGTGTAGTAGCTATTGAAAAGGGAGCCTTCTGGTCGCTCTCGACTACGGTCGCCAACTTTACCTTTATTACATATCGTAGTAGGAAATGAACACGACTAACCAAGTTCAAATCTTCGATGAGGCCATTTGCATTTCATATAATGAAAGTTATGAATCCAATTTTTCTCCCTCTTGCTATGAGTAAACAGTAAAACGGACTGGGCTGTTTTACATTTGTCAGGCTCTAGGAGAAGGAAAATTCTGAATTCAAAATCATTAAACTCCGCTTAAAAGTTGGCCTTGTGTCATATCCTGCTCATGACGGAGGTGATGGGCAAATACATAAAGTGACTGTATCAGAAGAAAAGTTTTTGTGAAAAATATTTTTTTCGCAAGTTTTAAAATAGGAAAGAAGGAACAAAAATATCGCTGGTCAGGGAACCTAATACTGATTTCTCCATTTGGTAGGTTATGTGTAGGAGGAATTGGTTAAAGATAGGAGGGGTTTGTTTCGAATTAGACGTAACTGCTTGGTTTGTTTATTCAAGTGTTTATGCGTCACCCCAGAATCTGTCCATCCTATTTCAAAGACGAGACTTGTAGTCATTTGACGTTATATTAAGTCCATTTGAGACAATTTTTGGAGATGTTTCATGTGTTTCTGTTATCACCATAATATCATTTAATATATTCTTTATTCTTTTGATAAGTATGAACTATTCCTCTCTGTTAAAATCGTGACTTACCCCACAGCAGAGGTGCAGTCAACGTAGTCTACTGCCACAACCGACAGAGAAATTTTACACTGTGGAATGTCCGAGGTATACATAAAAAAAACAGCATTATATTTGATAACTTTATAGAAGTTAATCTGTTAATATCTGGTTTATATAAATTGATTTATTTTTTCAAATTCTTCAAACATTGAATATATATATACATGCAGATATGTAACTATGAATGTATATATATATATATATATAGAGAGAGAGAGAGAGAGAGAGAGAAAGAGAGAGAGTGAGAGAAAAGAATGGGAGTTGAAAATTGAGTAATTTATAGTACACAGTATTTTGGAATTTTCTCTCCCTCCCTCTCTCTCTCTCTCTCTCTATCCCCTTCTGCATATATATAAATTTTTTTTTTTTCATCCACAAACAGACTGTTTCGTTCTATCAGAACTCTTCAGTATGTGAAAAAGAGGAAGGAAAAGGTAAAGAGTGAACTTGCAACAAAAATCTTGGTCTATTGTGGGCGTTTGACAACGAAGACTGCGTACAGAAAATGAGAAAATGGGAGGAGTTATCATTTCTTTGTGGATGCCTTGCTTGTGTATAGGTGAATGGGCTTTTGATAATTAGGAAAGTTAACCAGTAAATAATAAATAACAGTGAAAGATTATCAATTCATTATTGATCATTGATTAATACTTTCTAGATAAATAATTTCATTTTATTATTGAATAATGATCATTTTGAATTGCTGTAAAATATTATAAAATTATTATAAAACGTTCTCACGGCCCTTTTAGAGCTTATTTTAAAAATTACAATGCGAATCTCAACACAACAGTGAAGTAACGAAAAGCAACAGAATAACATTAACGGTTGATAGCATGATTCGTAAATCTTCTTCTAAGTTGGTCTAAAGACCTAATAATAATCAACAAAAAAAAAAGAAGAGAATTTGCAAAATTGTCGACTTTGCTATCCCGGCTGACCACAGAATAAAACTGAAAGAATGTGAAAAGAAGAATAAGTACCTCGACCTTGCGAGGGAATCGAAAAAACTATGGAAGATAGAAGTGACAATAAAACTAATTTTGAATTGTGCTTTTGGTACGGTAACTAGAGGATTATTAAAGAGACTGGAGGACTTAGAATTTGAAGACCATCCAAACTACAGCATTATTGAAAACGGCAAGTATACTGAGAAGAGTCCTGGATTTGAGGAGACTTGCCGTCCCTCAAACTCCAGAGAAAGACCATCAGCTAAAACTCATGTGTAAAACCCTTATGAGTAAATAATAAGAACATTTTCTTAGCAAACTTTAACTTCACTGAAATACGGTAAAATATTACCGATTAGTAAATATCTTTAAAGACAAACTTTTCTGCTATATTATCAAAGAAAGCAGTACGCTTTTTCATTTGAATTTTAAGTATCAGTTTAGTATAAGTTATATGGAGAGGAGAAAATCAATGAAAAAGAAGCGGATTCTTAGTAATAAGTTTTTTTTAAGCCACACATAAAACTTCAGAAGCAAGAGGAAGCAGCATGGTGAATGTAAAGCAAGGCTGATGTACCCAAAGACTGGTCAACGACACGCTTCACCTGGTCAATGGTCAGGATAAAATTGTTCAGTCGGGAAACTACTGCTACTCATCTATAAGAGTGGCATCTGTTGATGAGATAAAAATACAGTCATCAAAAGATTAACATCGTTTTGATTCAAACTATGTGTCCAAACCGCATCGCCCTTCGCGCGAGTAAAGAAGGGGCGTGTTCTGCTGAGATTGGAGCTCTGGCCCCAGGGATTGAATAATCAACCCTAAACAAAAATTACTTAGGTGCAAAAGCACAGTACATATAGCGACACTTATCGTTAGAACTTTAAACAGAATAGACCAGCTACCGGAGTTGACGGTGTCTGCGACAGAGCATAATATAGACATTGTAAGCGTACAAGAACATATATACTAACACTCTGAAGTAGAAATAAAGTACCGTGGTGTAATTGTTATCGTCGCAGGAATTGGACACGGCGACACGAGTTCAAATCCTGGACTGATTGCATTTCACATAGCACTAATACCCTTGGGAAAGGTATGAATCCAATTATTCTCCCTCCAGTTATGGGTAAATAGTAGGGCAGACTAGGTTCTTCAGCCTTGGGGAGGCAACTAGTCTAGGAGAAGGAAAACACTGAATTCAAACCTGTTAAAGTCCGCTTAAAAAAATTGACCTTGTGTCATATCCTGCCCGAGCAGAGGGGTTGGGTAAATATGATAAAGTACCTCGATACCGGCAATGCATTGACATTCATCTCAACATCTGCATATAAAAACTCTGTCAATGCCGTCATAGGGGTTATAAGAATGCTTCTCAGTGCTCGTGCCATAAAATCCCTATAGTGCATTGGAAAAATACAACCGACAATGATGGTAGTTCCATTTAGCGGTAATCACAGTTCAACAATCATATCTAGCTACAGTTCCGCCAATGTGAGTGTTAAAACAGACCTCATGACCTTTCATATCAAGCTATCCTTTCTTGTCTGTAGCATTTCCAAACACAACATTCTTATCATTAGGGGAGACATGAATGCCCCAACAGGTAGAAGCAAAAAAAAAAAAACAAACTGTTAACACAAATCGTCAAACAGAAATGGAAACCATCTGAAAGTATTTTCACTTGAAAACAAACAAACGTGTGTTAAAACTAAATTCCAGAAAAGGGAGAGAAAACGATGGACCAATACCTACGCAAATAATGCTAAAGCATCGATAGATTACATACCCATAGATAATAAATCGATTAATAACGCTCGGAATTTTGAAGCATATTCCTCTTTTAATTAGTATCTTCTGATAACAGATTTGTCACTGCCAAGATACGCCTGAGCCTACACAGGAATACGACGCAAACAGCTGAAACAACACATTAAGACTTGTCCTCGTTTAACAATAGAGATATCAATAATCATCATCATCATGTCGTGCCGCTAGCACGGATATCCCAGACCCTCTCTTGCCGCTTCTCCCTATCGTTCATCGCCTCTGCCAGGTCTTCAGGGCTACATCCTGAATCCTCACATAGCTGCTGTGTGTATGTTCGAGCTGGTCGTCCTGCTTTTGCTTGGCCATATGCGGGGGTCCAAAGGAGTACATCTCTTATGAGCTCGTCTTTGCTTCTCCAGTAGTGTCCTGCATGTCTGGTTCGTCTAACTTGAATAGTTTTCGTGATGAGAGGCAGGTGGCCGTATAGTTGGTGCCTTGTGGGGTGTTGCCGACTGGACTTGTTCAATATTGCTCGCAACATTTTTGTGTAATTGCCGTCTCACTTCTTCTTCAGCCGTTTAAATATACTATAACATGAAGAAACAAATTAGAAACTTGGTAGAAGATAGACAATCTTGAATTACGTGGCAGATTGTAATTGAAGTACGCAAAAGGAAGAGCTTCTCAGGAGTTAAACTAAAAGCTGCCAACCTAGAAGAACGAATACAGATGTAGTAAGAACTTTTCAAGAATCTGCCTAAAGACACAGAAAACCTATCACAAAAATTATTAATAAACAGCTTGACATCAAACTAGGACATTTTACTCAAGAAGAACTCAACGTAGCGCTAAAAAAACTAAAAACAGAAAACCTACCGGTCTCGATGAAATACTCACAAAAGTATTGAGGACAAAGAAATTCGATGATCAACTGCTTCGATACTGGAACGCTGTATATAACCAAAACACGATAGAGAGATGGACAAAAGGCAGCATCCTCCTCTTTTCCAAGAAAGGTGACCTCGGAATCGCCATGAGCTACCGTGCCATAGCTCTTATTCCATTGCAGCAAATGTTTATAATGCTCTGCTTCTCAATCGCATCGAACCAGAAATTGGGAAAATTCTTCGAAAAAATCAAAATGGTTTTCAGTGAAAGCGATCCACAAAATCACAGATTTTAACAATCCATCGAATCATAGAAAGAAGTCGTGCAAAAAAAGCACCCCCCCCCCAAAAAAAAACAAAGAAAAAAAATCAACAACAAAAATAAACAAACTCGAGGCGATATTCTTTTTCGTAAATTTCTCCAAGGCTTTTGATTCCATGCATAGAGGGAAGATGGAGCAAATACTTCTAGCGTATGGTCTCCCCAAAGAAACTGTCACAGCCATAATGATGCCGTATAGCAACACGTAAGTCAAGGTTTGTTAACCAGATGAAGACACAGATTTCTTTGAAATTGTTGCTGGTGTTCTACCAGGGGATATATTAGCCCTATATCTGTTCATAATCTACCTAGACTACGTACTTTGAACATCGATAGATCTAATAAAAGAAAATGGCTTTACAGTAAAGCAGTCAGGAAGCAGACAGTAACCCGCAGAAACTATTACGCACGCAGACTCTGTAGATGTCATAGTGCTTCTTGGAAATACACCAACCTAAGCCGACTCCCATGCGGCATGATCTGGAGCATCCAGCAGGAGACATTGGCTTTCATGAAAATGCAGACAAAAAGGAGTACATGTGTTTTAATCAAGAAGGAGACACCTTCACTCTAAATGCCTGTTCTCTGAAAATAGTGGACAAGTTCCCGTACCTTGGTGGCAGCGTCTCATCTACTGAATGTGACGTCAATATGCCCCTAACGAAGGCGTGGACTGCTATCGATAGGTAATCGATTATGTAGAAGTCTAACCTATCCGATAAATTAAAATTAAAAAGTTCTTCCAAGCTGTGGTTGTGTCAATTTTACTGTATGGATTCACCATAAGGAGGCTTACGAAATGTATTAAGAAAAAGTGCGACGGGAATGGCGCAAGAATGCTACAAGCTATACTGAACAAATCCTGGAACGAACATTCCACGAAACAACAGTTGTACGGCCACCTACTTCCTATCACTAAAACCTTCCAAATTAGATGAACAATGCATGCGGGGCACTGCGAGAGAAGCAAAAACGAACTCATAAGTGACATTCTCCCGTGGACCCATCACGTAGACGTGTGAGTGTTGGCCCACCAACAAGAACATATTTACAACAGCTCTGTTCGGACAAAGGATGTAGTCTAAAAGATCTGTCAGGAGCAATGTATGATCGGGTCAAATAGCGAGAAAGAAGTAGGGAAATCCGAGCAAGCTGCATGACTTGATGATATATATATATATATATATATATATATATATATATATATATACGGGATTTGGCATATAGGTTTATATACCATGAAATCCAACCAGCCATCTCTACATTAAAATGTAAGAGCATAATTATCTATACAAAGAGTCTGAAAAATAAAGATTTCAAAGTTTAACTGCAATATTTTAAAATTTAGTTTGTCTTTTTATAATCTGTACTCTATGCGTATTAGGGGGGTGTCCTCGTGGTGTAATGGTTAAAGCGATGGACTGCGGAATCGTAGTAAGCAAGTTCGTACTCCAGTCGCGCTATTATGTTCCCTTTCGGGCAAATACCCTTGGGAACCTCCTTATCCTTCCAGCTATGGGTTAAATAGTACCACTACTGTTCTTCTAGGAGAATGGCTTTGGAATCAAATAACCTACAAAGGTTGATATGCCATTAAACAAAGAAACCAAACCAAACCAAACCATCTATGCGTATTAATTAATTTAGCAAGAACTGCGAATATACTATTAAAAAAACAGAACATAAAGTGACAATAGAGAACTCATAGATCAAGGCAAATAGAATTAAAAGAAGTAATACTAATATATTGGAACACGAAATAAAACGAGAATAATTCATAATGATATAATGTAGTTCTTCCATTGATTGATGTTAACGGTATTTCAAGTCGTCAAAATTGCGTTCTTTGTATATTTTTATTTACATTTTTTTGTGTAGTTGTTTCTTAAAGGTGTTTTCTGCTCACATTCAAATTGAATAAAAATAATTTTTTTAACGCACAGGACACTAGCAGGTATTACAACTCTGGTTCTGAGTTGACTTGGGGGTAATATCATTGAAAGATTACTCCACACTCTCAAGATATCTAGAGCTGGAGCCTATGTAAAAATAATTAGAGATTTCAATTAATAATTTTCGCAGATAATTGTTTTTTTTTTTTATAAACTTTGAATTTAAAGTCGAGTTCCAGCATGTCATTTGTGATTTAGATTAAAGCTGGAGTGGGCATTTGTTCATGGTTTAATACTTGGGGATGTCAAGCATGCAATAATAAACTAGAGCTATCGCTGCCTCCCACCAGACAGGATTTAACACAAGTTCTTTTTTTTATGGTGGGGGTTTTAGGGAAAGGCAAAGTCGAGTACGAGTCTCTGCTCGTGCTCTGCTGGACTATGTTCGTCTTAGGTTCACCAAGTGCAATGTGAGCTTGATGATACTGGAGGGACTTGGACTCACTAAGTGCAATATGAGACTTGAACGTATTCCAGCTGATTGCTTGAACTAGAGCCGAAGGTCTAACGTTATACTTTGTTGTCAATCATTTAATCACCCACTCGAAGGTGAACCGAAAACTGAGAGCCATTTGGTCTCGAAACTATCATTGACCTTGATACACCATCCGGCACTAATCCCAGACGGCCCGGCTAAAAACCATGCAATAATAAGTGTTTGTTTGCGAACTGGACAGTTGTTTAGAATTAGCGGATATTCAATATTCAAAGATAAATAATTGCGTAGAATCAGCTGATATTTTGAACTTAGCAGTGACGTATCACTTTAAGCTTACGTAATTAATAATCTTTTGGATCGATATATTCGGTTAGATCCTGAGACTAAGAAAAGGTATGGAGATACGATGAAAGAAGACCCGAAGGAAGATAACGGAAGCTGGAATTATGCGCGCAAGCCAGCGAGCAGAAAGATAATAACAACTATCTCTCTCTTTCGTTTCTCCCTTGTTCACAATCTATTTTTCTATTTTCTTGTTGGCACACTTCTTCCTCCTATCTATTTCGGCTGATTGATATAAATGGTCTGGGCAACAAATAAATTTCGTATCTGCAAATCCAACGGAAGCGTTCAGGTAACCTAGGTGTTAGGCTGTTTGTCTATGGGAAATCATAAGAATTCCTTAATGGGTGCCGTGAGGTAGCGTTATACCTTACAATCAGATGAAGTTTTGTGTAATACACAATACTTCGATCCATCGACTTCGTTTGAAATAGAAATATATTGTAAAAACCAGAACGTAAAATGACTATAGAAAACCTATGAATCAAGGCAATGAGAATTTAAAGAATTAATCATAATAAAAAGAATCAGAAAATAAGGAGAACATAATTTATTACGATGACAATGTCAAGTTACGTGTTCGAAAATATTCATCAACCATTATTGGTTAATCATCAAGTCACACTGCTAGCAGGGATTTCCCTGTTTCTCTCTGTCTCCATCTGTCCCTATCATTTATCGCTCCCGGTAGGTATTTCCAACTACGAATATCTTGTGTTCTCTAAGAGCTGTTGTAGTTAAGTTCTTGCTGGTCGACCAACACTGGTGCATCCATATGTAGGGGTCGATGGAAGAACATCACTTACAAGTTCGTTCTTGCTTCTCCAGTAGTGTCTCACGTGTATTATTTGTCTTACTTGGATGGTTTTTGAGATTGGAGGTAAGTGGCCGTAGAGCTGTCTCCCAACAAAACGATTATTGTTTACTTAAGATTAACAATTCAGAATAAATCAAAACAGGTTTAAATCAACAAATCACGAATTTAAATTTGAAAAATTCTGAACAAAATTTAATGAAAATGATATTGGAATGATATGAAACTAAAACGCTGATTCAAAAATCAAATCTGTTTTAAACATTGCCCTTGATAAAATCAAATTTCATGCACTGACTTGAAACCAAAAATCTACAAATTGTCTACTACAAAATGTCAACAACATTGGAATAGAAATATATACAATTAACTATTCCAGATAAAAACCCACGCTAGGGGAGAATGGAAAAGATCTTTCAGAAAGTCGTGAAAGGAACACGTCACTATATACCAATCGTGCATTGATCACTCAAGACTTGTGCACCTCTTTATACTCAAATAAGAGAAACAAACACAGTATGCCAAATATCCTCTAATGTTAAACGTTATCGTATGGAATTGCATAGTTTTATATCTCATCAAACCACACTTTTTCAACACAAAAAAATATCAAGGATCTAGATAAAAAATTTCGACATCGGTGACATTTTGACCTTTTTGAGATAAATAGAATAAACCCTAAAAATATAAACATAAACATAAACAGTTCCATACAAAATAATTATGCCAGATGATTTTGAAATATGGTTAAAACGAAAAACGAAAAAAAAATCTCTTTAACAACTGCACTAAAATGTAATTATGAACGTATGTGACTCTCTACCATCTATGCATAAAATAACACCAGACAGGTTGACATGCCGTTAAAATCAATTGATCGATTGATAGAATACGGAAATATCAATTCTATCAGATATTTTCACCTAATTTCAAGCGGTTTTCAGAACTAATTTACCTCAGGTTTGTCAACTCACACACAGGGCTAAAAGATTCATTTAGTAATGATTATTACTAGATCGGATCCAAGTCTTGTCCCTCTGACCAGGGTAGACTGATATTTTGAGTATTGATTTTTTATTATAGAAATTAGAACAATATGTGAGTGAATCAATGAATAAAAGGGAATTTTTTGAACAAAATTTTTTTTGAGAATTGGTTTACATAAATTTAAATTCTGTATTTTTTGTAATTGGTTTAGTTTGGTTTTAGTTTGATTTGATTATGGTTTTGGTTTGGTTTTATGGCACATCAACCATTGTAGTTTATTTAACGCCAAACCCGTTTTATACATAGGAAGAGTTCTACTTTAAACAATTCATTTTAGTATAGGAATAGTTTTTTGTTCATACACAGTTAAATGTCAAGACAGTTCTATTTCAAACAGTTCAGTTTAGCATGGGTACACAGGTTCAATATCAAAAAGAGTTCTGTTTCAAAGAATTCATTTCAACAGAAGTACAGTTTCAATGCCAAAAGACATTTCTATTTCAAACAATCCACATTAGCATAAGTACACAGTTTAGTTCTATTTGACCTATAGATAGGACCTAATCAGACCCTACGACTCCCAGCCAGATTGGACCTTGGAGGATGGCAATGAAAGGGTATTCCGAATTCCTCAAAGTTTCGGCATTACTGGAACATCAACATCAAATTGTTTAGCGCAATATCCAGGACACTCGTTGAGTGAGGTCATACCCATCTGCAGAGAAGCAGTCAGTGTATTCTACAGCCCCAGCTGACTGGGCAGAGCACATTAAAATGTAAAAAACAGTTTTATTTCACACAATTCAGTTTAGCATAAGTACGCAGTTTAAATATCAAAACAGTCCCAATTCAAGTAATTCAGTTTACCACAAGTACACAGTTTAGTTCTATTGGAGCATTAGATAGGACCTTTTCAGGAGCTACCACTCCGAGCCAGGGAGAACCTGGGAGCTATAGCAATGAAGAGGTACTCCGAATTCCCCAAAGCTCCAGCATCACTGGAATCTCACCATCATATTGTTTAGTGTCATATCCAGGACACTCGTTGGTTTTTAATTGGTTTATAGCAAAAAGTATTTTAATCTCGTCAAAATATTTGTTTTGAGGCTATTTAAAATGCCGGCAAATCAAACAGATGCCCAAGGATTGAGCAGAGGTCTCTCATCAAATTTTGAGTTGCTGAGAAGAGCAAATCATGAAAATTTTTCAAAAGAATGTGTGATATGTATGGTGAAGAATGCTTTAATCAAGATAATGTTTACAAATAAACTAACGATGCGTTTGTGATTACCGGCCGCAATCGGAAGGAGAATCCATAGCGTTGAAACACACTGTATGGTAAAGAAAAAGTCCCGGACACAGCGATCAATAAAGAGGGTCATGCTTTCAGTCTTCAGGAATCTCAAAGAACCCGTTACTATTGATTTCCTTGGAAAAAGTGTAAATGTAGAGAGAGAGAGAGAGAGAGAGAGAGAGAGAGAGATAGAGAGAGAGAGAGAGAGAGAGAGAGAATACTGAGAAAATTTTAAAAAGAGAAGAAAGGAGGAATTTAAAAAAATTAAGAACTTGATTTTTGTGCATGTGTGTGATGAAGAGAGAGAGAGAGAGAGAGAGAGAGGAGAGAGAGAGAGAGAGAGAGAGAGAGAGAGAGAGAGAGAGAGAAAAAAGAGAACTGAAATAAGAAAAAAGAGAAAAAGATAAGGAAAGAAAAAATGAAGAAAATATTGACGTGAAAAAACTGATTAAGACAATAAAGAATAAAAGAAACTAAAAAAAAAAAAAAAAACACGAAAAAATGTCAGAGGTAGCCATAATAGAATGAAGCAAGAAAGAAAAATGGACAAAATTCTGATTATAATTTGCCTTCGGCCACAAATGTCTGTGCAAACGTGTCAAAATCTTCTTTGGCGCTCGGGAAGGAATTTGTGTTTTAATGGAGAAAGATCCGTTCCTGGAGGCGTGAAATATCTCCAAAATTCTCTGCATCTTTACCATTTTCTCCTACGATACTTATTTTCACTCACTTTCCCTTTTCTTTTTTCATATTTCTGCCACTCTAACCTTATTTGAAACATTTGGACCTTACCTGAATAAATTGAATGGCTCTTTGCTAGATTTTATTTGGCTGTTTATATTTACTAGTCTGCTTCGATTTTGCGGACAAAAGTAAAATAAAATAAAGTAATTGGCTTTTATAAGAGATTAAACAAATGCAGAACAATATAAAAATTAAGCCGGAGTGGGTATGAAAAAAGATGTTTTTAAAATGATAGGAAGGAAGTTAAAACGTATTTACACACACACAAATACACACACACATAGAGAGAGAGAGAGAGAGAGAGAGAGAGAGAGAGAGAGAGTGAAGAGAACAAAGTAAATATTTCCCAACGAAAAAAAAAAGAAGACGTGCAAAGTAATAGGAAATGGTTCAAGACTTACGGGAAATAGAAAAACAAGTTACCATAAAGACTGTTGGAGTTGCTTGTGGTATCATAGTTAGCGTCGCAGGAAATTGTCACTGCGAACCGAGTTCAAATCCCGGATGAAATGCTTTGCATTTCATACAGTTATAATACTCATTGGAAAGGTATGTATCTAACTATGAGTAAACAGTAAGGTAGATGGGGATATTTAAAACTGGTACAGCAAACGTTCTTTGAGAAAGAAAAATCTGAATTGAAACTTGTAATACTTTGTTTAAAAATTGATCTTGCGTCGCACCCTGTTCGTGTGTAGGGGCTATATATATATATATATATATATAAAATGAAGATTAGAAAGAAAGATGAATATCTTCGTCGAGAGATACACAAAATGATGAACGTTTTTACCTTTATCAATACAATTGATTTTTCTGATGTTTTAGGCTAAATAAACCAACTTTATATATATATATATATATATATATATATATATATATATATATGTTGAATTAAAAGAAAAAATTATGCTGACCACATATCGTAATGAAGTTGAGCTACTAATAGTTGGTTTATTTTGTTTTTTTATATCTATTTTTGTTAAATAGCATATCAAACTTATTGGGTTATTTAATGTCAAAACCATCTTCTTAGAAGAAAAGCCGTACTGCTATTTAACCCATAGCTGCAGATAGAAGAGGGTTCACACCTTTCGTAAGGGTATGAGTCCATAAGTGAACGTCATATCACGACTTGATCGAACAATTGTTAGCAGGGGTTATCTCCCTAGAAATGTCTTCTATCCTCATTGGGTGTCTAGAACTTTTAGATTTGCGTCATACTGAGTTAAACGGAATAAATAAAAACGTTTCATTTACTTTCTCCCTCTCTTTATCTATCAAACATTATATATATATATATATATATATATATATATATATATATTTGTAATATCAAGTTGGGGTCCGAAGACAATGGATGTGAATTATTCGTATTTAGAATATATCAGGAATTTCATATAAATCTATAAAACTACTCGATGTATGGCTATTGTTATATATTCTTTTTTCAGGTTTATATAATAAAACTCACATACATCTTTTATAGATATAATTGATTCTTTTGATTATTTAGACGAAATATACTAAGCTTCATTAATAGTACACCTTTCCCCTTCTTCTTTCTCTTTCATACTGCCTTTCATTTTCACTTTCCATCGATCTCTATGAAAGTTTTTATTAGACAAATCATTTCAGTCAAACTCGTAGAAGTATTTAACACAGTTACCTATACATACATGCAAATCATCTCTCTCTCTCTCTCTCTCTCTCTCTATATATATATATATATATATATATATATATATATATATAATTTAAACATTGAAATTATATATACATATTTTCTAATTCTCTGTCCTAGGGAAAGGGAGAAAAAGTATATACATACGAATTAATAGTTGAAAAATAAGAGGTAAAAAAGACCAAAATTTATATAATTAAAACGAAATTTAGACTGATCAGATATCCAAATGAAGAGGAACCTCTTTATTAATCTCAGTAGATTATATTTCCAGAAACGTTTACAACTCTCGTTGAGTGTCCTGTATAAGACACTAAACTGCATCTGATGGAGAGGTTCCTGTTCCGGAAATCTAGGGAGTGTGTAGTAACCAAACTCTGCCATTACTTCCAGATCTACTGTGACTGACGTGAAAGTACTTGGTAGGTTGCTATCTATTGGTCAATTAGGTCAGTTTAAAAATTAGTCATATGGGATAAGACTGTATGCGACTACCCCCCCCCCCACACACACAAAAGAAAAAGAAACTCTTTATTGGGTGTCTAGAACTTTTAGATTTGCGTCGTACTGAGTTAAACGGAATAAGTGAAAACGTTTCATTTACTTCCTTCCTATCTTTATCTATCAAACAATACGCTCCCCCATGGGGGTTGAGCACTCTGGCGAAGGAATTGTCGGCTCGCATAATGCAAAGCTCTTCGAAAGGATTGAGCACTCTGGTAGCCGATAGGGTATAAAAAATGTAAACAAACGGCTGCTGCTGCTGTTACTAAAATAAATACCTTAAAAATTCCCTTAGCCAACGTGGTCAACTTGGTGGCCTAGAGGTCTGAGACTTAATCTAACGTAAAGTTGGACGGGTTTCGTCCTGCGAGTCTAGCCACACTGAAGAGTTCTGATAGAACGAAACAGTCTGTCTGTGGATGACAATATATATATATATATATATATATATATATATATATATATATATATATATATATATTAGTAATATCAAGGTGGCCTCCGAAGACAATGGATGTGAATTACTCATATTTAGAATAGATAAGGAATTTCATATAAACAACCAGACTAAAAATGTAAATCAGAACGTCCGATAAACATGATTATCTCCATTCAAATGAAATAACCCTAAATGAGCTGACATACCGTTACAATCAAGCAAGCAATCAAACAATCAATTAATCTTCATTAGGTGTCTAAAACTACTGGATTTCTGAAGTATTACGTTAAATAAACATGCATAAGTTTTTACGAAGAGTAATGCTTAGCAAGCTTGTCTCTTAAACCATTACAGCTGAAGTGAATTTGATTCTCACAGGATGCAACACCCTTGCGACCTTGTGCCATACAAATCTCACTTTGTAAATATTCATAATGAAACACAGGGAACACGATTGAGAAATAAAATATAAAACGGGTGGTAGGAGGTAAATAGACAAAGATAGAAAAAGGTGATGTTGAAGCTGAAAGAAGAAAACAAAAATAAAAAAGACGCCAACGAAGATACCATCAATATAACCAGGGAAAAAGAAAGTATAAAAATTGTGAAAAAAGATGAAAAAAGAAGGTGCTACAAAAAGAAAAAAACCCAGAAAGGGTATACCCACCTCATCCCTAAAATAAGAGAAAAATACGAAAAACAAATGCTAAAAAAGCATAGATAACGAGAAAACAAGACAAAAAATGTGCCGATTAGCAAGTGAGTGAGGAACTATTTTCCATATTGGCCAATGAAAGAACAGAAGGCCAGTGCCCTACGGGTGAAAGTTTTTGCTCTTAGGTTAGAGGAGGTTGGATCACACAACCTATTCAGATACATTAAAGTTGAGCCGATTGACAAGACTCTTGCATGAAAATAGTATAAAGCTTCAGGGCTTTAACGTCGGCCAGAGACAATCATCAGAATTTTCAGATAATATACAAATAAAAGACAATATTATGGCGCTCGATGACACATTTAAGATTTATCTATTTACACATCACTCAATATCTTGAATTTTGCAAACAAAGGCGGAAGGCTATGTCAAAAAGCTGAAAATGAATTTACTCTATCAATTTTTCAATTTGTGGGGATCTGAAGAAAAAAGACAATATTACAGTACTCCTAATACCGACGGAACGTCCTTGTTCTTATCTATCTATCTATCTATCTATCTAATTCCGTGTATTTCTATTACATTCTAATCACCTCTTCCTCCAATCTCTCCCTCATTTATCTCTTTCGCTTTCCCTCTCACTCTCAATATATATATATATATATATATATATATACAGAAGGAAACTGTAGGGTAATGATTTGCTTCGTAGGAATAAATAAGGCGATAGAGTCCAAATCCTTTATAAATCTGTTTGCATTTCACATAGCAACAATATTCTCTCTCCAGCTATGATCAAATAGTAACGAGGATTGGGAACTTTAACCACTGTATGGCAACTGGTCTAAGAGAAGGGAAACTCTGAATTCAACCGTGTTAAAGTCCGCTTAACAATTGACTTTGAGTTGCATCCAGCTAGTACAGAGGGATTGGGTGTCTAGCCGCTCTGAAGAGTTGTGATACAACGAAACAGTCTGTCTGTAGATGACAATATATATATATATATATATATATAAAACCGAGGTCGGCCTTCTTAGGGAAGAGGAAGATGCAACCCTTTGTCCATCTGTCTATTGTGTTTTGATTATATACGACACTATCGTGTCGGAGCAGTATGTCGTCGAATTATCTGGTCTTCCGTACTTTTGGGGGTATTTCATTAAGCCCTGCTACTTTTCTATTTTTATTTTTTCCTAGTACTGAGTTGAGTTCTTCTTGCGTAAACCGCCTTAGTTTGATGTCTGATTGTTTACTAATAATTCTCGTGATTGGTTCATGTGACACCTTCGGAGGATTTCCGATTAAATTCTCGAAATATTGTTTCCATAGTTGTATTCGTTCTTAGCGGCCACGATATACAATACTCTACTACGCAACTAACATAGAACCTAAAATTGAGAAGATACTTCGGAAGACCTTTCGGAGAAATCGATCCACGACATCACAAATTTTGACGATCCATCGAATTCTTGAAGGTGTATGTGCAAAAAGCCTTGAGGTAACAATATTATTTGTCGACTTCTCCAAGGCCTTTGACTCCATAAACAGAGAGATGGAGCAAATACTACTCGTCTGCGGCCTACCAAAAGAAACTGTCGCAGCCATAATGATGCTATATAGAAACACGAAAGTAAAAGTCCGCTCCCCGGATGGAGACACAGACTACTTTGGCATTGTAGCAGGTGTGCTGCAAGGAGACATTTTAGCCCCATAACTCTTTATCATCTGTCTGGACTACGTGCTTACAACGTCTATTGATAAAATGAAAGACGACGGTTTAAAGCTGGTAAAGGAAAGAAGCAGAAGATACACCGCACGTACAATTACCGACACCGACTACGCCGATGATATAGCAATTCTGGCATAAAAGTGCTTTAATGAAAGAGGCAACATCTCCACACAAACCGGTAGTTCTCTGAAACAAGTAGACAAGTTCACCTACCTAAGAAGCAGTGTCTCATTAACCGAGACAGACATCAAAACGCAACTAGCGAAAGTATGGACAGGTATCTACAGGCTATCGGTCATATGGAATTCAGACCTGAACGATAAAATAAAACGCAGTTTCTTCCAAGCAGCGGTCGTGTCGATACTGCTATATGGATGCACTACATCGATGCTGACTAAGCGTATGGAGAAAAAGCTTGACAGCAATTACACAAGAATGCCGTGAGCAATATTAAACGAGTCCTGGAGGCAGCACCCAACAAAGCAGGAACTGTACGGCCACTTACCACCCATCAAGAAAACTATCCAAGTTAGACGAACCAGACATGCAGGACACTGCTGGAAAAGCAGAGACGAACTCATAAGTGACATACTCCTGTGGATGCTTCACATGGACGAGCAAAGGCAGGACGACTAGCTAAAACCTATATACAATAACGCTGTGCCGACACAGGATGTAACCTTGAAGATCTCTCCGGAGCGATAGACGATTGAGAAGGGTGGCGTGAGAGGGCCAGGAAGATCCATGCAGGCAGCGAGACATGATGATGATGATGATATATATATATATATATGAAATTGACAAACCCGTATATATATAAGAAAAACTGACTTTTGGGGATGGATAAAACTTAAAATAAATAAATGTCTGCTCATCTTATACCAGCCTCAGAAAAAATACTCCTATGTATTTTTACCAAAAAGAAAAAGAAAAATATGCGACATGAAATGTAGAAAAAGTTAATCATCATTTTTCAAAAATACATGAAACTGATTGAGTCTGTAATGATGAGGTGAATTGACATTAATTTAAACAGAGAGAGAGAGAGAGGGAGAGAGAGAGAGAGAGAGAGACGTATGTATGCATATATATATGTATATTTGTGTATGTATTATTTAAACATTTCTTTAATAAAATCACACACACACATACACACACACACACACACGTATATGTGCGAATGTGTGTTAGTATATATATGCATTTGTGTGTGTGTGTGTGTGTGTTTGGAATTTTTGTCCAAATTTACCCTGATGACGAAACCAAGAATATCTATCTATCTATCTATCTATCTATCTATCTATCATTATATATATATATCTTTAAACTAACGTAAATTTTAGTGTGCATGTATAATTATATAACAGTAATATTTAAATGATTTTGCGATTGCTTGCATTGTATTTATGAAATATCAAAGACTTTACGCTGTTCTTTATCTTTTTATTTCTCTTCAAAACTTCCTTATTATTAAACTAAAAATAAAATTAATTAACGACAATAACAGATCCGTTGCTTTGTCTTCTTGCTATAAATTATAAAACAATTATAAGAAATAAAACTGACGTTTAAGATATAATGCGTATATATTGAAACATATTACAGTTAAAGTTTATTTATCAATTGAGCAAATCGCAATTTAATAGTTTCTTTCACAACATTTCTTGTATACAAAATAAATATACATTTTATGTACACAAATATGAACGCATCTTTCAGTTTCCCAGATAAAAAAAAAAAAAAAAATTCTGCAGCCTCTTTTCGATTCACCATTGCATGAATATGAAATTTTATTTACTAGTTTAATATAACATAAAATTGAATTTTACGTCACCAGAAGAGAGTATTCGTTTCAGTTAGCGTCGAGTAATATATCACGTGTTATCACAATAACGGAATTTATCATTACTCAGTGTGTGTCACGTTGCGCGACTGAGATTATATATATATATATATATATATTGCACTGATATTTTGTCTTTTACGTTCAGGTAAAGACATTTTGTGAAAAGAAGTACTTAGATACGAATAGAATATTTTTTTAAATACTTCCGTTGTCTGCCAGGCTTAGAATATGTTATCTGTATCCTCTATATAAAAGTAAGGTGTTTCCTCCAAGAAGTGCTCTGTCTACGACACTAAACTACGTCTAATGATGAGGCTCCAGTTCTGGAGATCTGAGAAGTGTGAAGTACTCACTGGTTGCCATTACTCCCAGATACACTATGCGTCAGAGCGGTAGTACTTCTAAGAGATCTGTTTGAAAATTACTCATATTCGATAGAGCCGTGTAGAGAAAACAATGTTTAAGAAATAGCTATACGAATATTGTAAATATCAACGTACAATGAACGAGATGCCCTAACCTCTTGGCATGAAATAACACTCGAGGTGTTGATATGCGTGTAACTCAATCAATAATTTTATCATAATTCCGTTTCTTACTTTTACCTTAATTTTACAGAAAACCTTTCAATTCTAGGGAAGAAAGTATATTTCAGGAGAGAATCAAAAGAAATGTAACAGTATTCGGTGGTATAGTTTGTTTGTTTCAAATTCGTATGTTTGTATCAAATTTTGTATCAAATGTTTGTATAGTTTGTTTGTTTTCAAATTCGTATGTTTGTATCAAATTCGTATGTTATTTAAAGCCAAATCCATTTTATACAAATAAACAGTTCTATTTCAAACACTTCAGTTTAGCACAAGTACAGCTTATCAAAAACCTTTCAATTTCAAGTTAGTCAAACAGTTCAGTTTAGTATAAGTACGCAGGTTACTTCTTGTTGACCCATAGATAAGACCCTATCAGGTGCAACCATAACGGGCCAAAGTGGTCTTGGGAGCGATGGCAATGAAGAGGTTTGCCGCGTTTCCCAAAGCTCCAGCATTACTGGAACCTTATTATCAGCCTGTTTATGTTGTATACTCATATGCAGATGCATGCAAAGGACACAATAATAACGACGACACAGTTCTTGAGAAAAATATACCTCTCACTTTATTTGAAAGGTTGTGTGTGAGAGGGAGTTGGAGACCGAACAGAACTGCAACATATTGACCCCCCACTCTTATGGCCATCAGCATTGCGTCTTTCTCGTTTTCCAGGGTTGCTCAACAGGAGGCCAGGAGGCCCAGCTCTCTGCTGGGTGCTGGCTTTCTCTATCGCATCTTGTCACCAACGGGTCTGGTCCCCAAACTAACTGACTTCCTGTTTTCACCGAGTTATATAATAGTTCAACGCCCACCTTCTTTGTGGGCGTCACAAATTGCACTCATTCAACCCATCCACGGTCAAGATTATAATATCCTGATCGAACGGATGCACCTGTTATTTACAAAGGTGCATTTCCTATTTTGACAGCCCGGCCGGGTCGTAGGTCAATATACAACATTTAGAGTCATATCCTGGACACTCGTTGGGGAAGTCTTACCCATCTGCAATGATGCAGTTAGTGTATTCTAGAGCTGCATCCGACTGGGCCTTCGGTGGTATAGATTTCAGTTTTTAATTCTTACTTACAGAGCCCTGGTTAGGAATTATGGTCAAGAGACTTTTTAGTAACTCTTCTCCAGCTCTTCACAACATTCCTTTGAAATATTACTACAATTGACAGGTAGCTCATTAAATTTTTTGAGGTTGCTGAGAAATCCAATCTATTAAGTTTCGCTGTAAATTTTCAATTCGATTCAGGTCAGGCGATTGACTCGACCACTGAACCTCACACATTGTTCCAAACAAAATATTTATGTGTTACTTCAATCTTCAAGTTTCGTTGGGAGATTAGTTTCTAAAAAATTCCAATAGTTTTTTTTTTAATTCCCATAAATTAAGCTTTTCATGGTTTGGTTTGGTTTCTTCGTTTAATGGCATATCAAACTTTGTAGGTTATTTAATGCCAAAGCCATTCTCCTTGAAGAACAATAGTGGTACTATTTAACCCATAGCTGGGAGAAGAAGGAGGTTCATACCTTTCCCAAGGGTATTTGCCCGAAAGTGAACGTAATAGCGCGACTGGAGTACGAACTCGCTTACTACGATTCCGCAGTCCATCTCTTTAACCATTACACCACGAGGACACCCCCTCTTTTTATGATTCCCTCAAACATACGAAGTGCCTTCAAACCATTATGCTTCCCCCTTACTAGTTTACTGTGGATGCGGGTTCATTTTTCTCGTTATATGACAAACAGGGTTGAGGTGAAAGTGAGTATCTTTCATTTGCCCTTGCAGCGGAATTGACAATACCCTGACTGAATCCCCTGCTGTAAGGTAAGACTCCTTCCCTCCATGGGCATGATACTAAACTGTATCTCATAGTGAGGCTACAGTTTTGGATTGCCAGTAGTGGTAGTACATGTAAGGATCCTATCTGTAAATCAAATGAACCTGTTGGAAAATTATTTGCATTCGATAAGAAAGAGTGGAAGACAAACAAATAGACAAAGAACTCTTGATAAAATGCAATACCAAAATCCACACACATACACACACACACAGAGACATAAACATTTAATGAAGGCAATTCCCTAACCCATAAGACTTTCTTTTGGCCAACGGTCCTATAGAACACAAATACCAAAAACAGTAACGAACAAATGGAAGCAAGCAGTAACCGTATTTCAATTATTCTATTTTTTAAACAATTGATTGATTGCTTGATTGATTTTAACATGTCAACTTGTATTGGGTTAATTTATGCCTTGTGTATAAGGAATCTCGTTCCTTATTCGTTCATAATTATATTTTCTATGTAGTTGTTTTGTAAGAATTTTTTGCCTAAAATTCTATTGATATGGTTTCGGATATTCCGATCTTATACAAATAATTTGAACAGGAGTATATGGTTTCAAATACCCTAATCTAATACTAATAATTTGCACTCAGTCATATATAACTTTGAATATTTCAAGCAATTTTTGGCTTCATGTATCTAATAATAATAATCCTTTGTAAACAATTTTGGCTTCAAGTAATTGTTTCTAATGCTAATAATATTCCCACCATTCCCCTGCTTTCGAGTATTGGTATCGATGATTGATTGATTTTAATGGCATGTCAAATCCTCAAGGGTAGTTTTATGCCAAGAGGTTAGGGAATCACGTCCATTGTACGTTCTTGCCCAGTCGGCTGGGACTGTAGAATACACAGACTGCTTCTTTACAGAGGGGTAAGACCCCCTCCCCAATGAGTGTCCCGGATATGACACTAAACAATCAGATGGTGAGATTCCAGTGATGCTGGAGCTTTGGGGAATGCGGAACACATCTCCCAGGTCCACTCTGGAATGGTAGCACCTGATAGGACCCTATCTTTGGGTTAAATAAAACTAAACTGCATACTTATGCTTAACTGAATTGTTTGAATTAGAACTGTTTGACTAAACTGAATAGCTTGAAATAGGAATGTTTTTGACAATTAAACTGTACTTACTTTTAAAAAGCATGCTTATGCTAAACTGAATTGTTTGAAATGGATCTATTTTTGACACTGAAACTGTACTTACACTAAACCGAATTGTTTAATATAGAACTGTTTAAACATCTAACTACGTCTAAACAAAATTTGTACTTATACTAAACTGAATTAGCTGAATTTGAATTGTTTTGATAATTAAACTGAATTGTTTGAAATAAAGCTGACTATTTGCATAAAAATGGATCTGGCGTATAATAACCTATAAAGGTTGATATGACAGACAACCAATCAACCAACCAGCCAAACAATCATTGTACGTTCTTATTTTTCGTTCATATTTTTCGTATAGTTGTTTCTTAAAACATACTATTTATTATCTTTTTGCACACGGTCCTACTTTTTACTTTTAAAACATATTCATTAGCTAAAATACGCATATTTCCCATCGGTGTTAGTTATCCTAATTTCATTAAAATTAAAAGGCAGCATTTCGATTGCTAATATTCAAAGTCTTTAGATAGTCTTCATTTAGAAGATTTACTCATATTCCACCTTATGACGACGCGAATAATATCTATCTATCTATCTATCTAAATAACATATATTGAGTCTATTATACAGTTTTCTATCTATCAATCTATCTATCAATCTATCTATCTATCTATCTATCCAAGTAAACTTTAAGAAGTAATACGTACATAAAAATCACGCACAAACCCAAACGCACCCAAACGTTGTCATCGACACCTTTACATGAGTATAAAGGCATATTGCAAGCAAGATAACACTCTCACTCTCTCTTTCTCTCTCTCTCTAACCCCTCTTTCTTTTTTTTTCTTTCTTTCTCTCTGTCTCCCTCTTAAAGTTAATACAATTCGGTTTTTTCGTTAGAGAAGATATAACTTATAAGTAATGAGAGAAAAATATCAAACGAGAGAACTCCTTGAAAATTGTTATCAGTTAATTCATCAGAAATTGGATCCTTCGCTTATCAAATAAATTTCGCTTGAATTCTTCACAGGGAAATTCTTCATTTATGTCTTCCTCCCTTTTAACTTATTCAGTTACACAAATATTTCTCTTTCTGAAATATATTTTTTCTCCGCTTGATGAAATTTTGAAAAATTTAATTCTTAACGAATTTAAGAATTTTCTCTTCCGTCTTTTGTGGAACAAAGAAAATTGCCAGTGAAATGATCATTTTAAATCGACTTACCCACCCATCCAACTACGACCACCGATTTTCCAATTGAAAAATTTTGTCATTTTCTCTTCTTCAAATTTTCTCTTTCACTTACCGAGATATTTTTTTTAACTTCTTTCTTACCTCTTACTGTATTTTTTAGAAAATTTCATGACTATTTAAATCTTCTTGTTATTTAATAAGTTTATTTTAATCTGGCACAAGAATACGGTAAGAGAGCGCCCATTCCTCTAAGACCACCGTTTTTTAATCTGTAAATGTTGTTATGTTCTTTTCTTCACTTGGTCTCTTTCGTTTATCGAAATATTTTCTGTATCTATGTTTTTTAAACTTCTTTTTTAATCATTATACATAAAAAAAATTCTGCTTATCTATATTTTCTGATTATTCAATAATCTCATCTTAGTCTGGTATAAGGACACAGTCAAAGAGTATCAGAAATATCTGGTCTGCTAGATGAGGAAAGAAATTTTATTTGCTTTGTTTACCGTCCTATTAATGGGGCTTAGAATACACTAACTATTCCCTGCAGTATGTCATAGGTATGGCACTAAATTGCATCAGATAGTGTGGTTCCAGTTCTGGAGATCTGGGAGTGTTGGAGTATACCTTCATTGGTATTAGTCTCAGGTCCACTATGATCAATGTCTCAAGTTTTTAAAGCAGCCTGATAACAAAAATAAAAAAATATCACAGATCTTTACGGAATCAAGGAAAGTCGGAAATATGTTTGAACACTCAATATTTAAGGAAGATACTAATTTAAAAATATGAAAAGGAAAGACAAAAAAAAAAGAGAAAGTGAAACTGAAAGTGAAATGGAAAAAAGAGGGAGGATGAGAAGAAAGAATGAAAAGGAAGAGAGGACTGTATTTAATAGAAAAAGAATATCCTTTTCCTCTTTGCTACTGGTGTTTTTCTATACAGATGTTTCTTGATTGACCACATTAAAGCAACCATAACTGCTTGACGCAGCTGCAAATGTGGGTTAAACAAGTTAATTCTTTACTAATTGTTCTTTTAATTTTTTCTCGCGCGTAGCTTCGCATCTTACTGTTAAATATATATATATATATATATGTGTGTGTGTGTGTGTGTGTGTGTGTGTGTGTGTGTGTGTGTGTGTGTGTGTGTGTGTGTGTGTCCACGCGTTTGTGTGTGTGCGTGCGTGTGTAAATATATGAACATGAGTATCTATAAGTATGTAAACATACATGTGTAAATATATATGTGTATATATACATATGTATATATTTGTAAATATACACATATTTGTATATGCGCATATATGAGAATGTAAATATATGTGTATGTGTATACATAAGTGTGTTAATATACCTGCGTAAATATACGTATATATGTACATGTAATATACGAATATGTGAGCAAATAAATGTATGTATACATTTACACGTATTTGTATATATAAGAATATGTATTTGCATATATATGTATACATATATATATGTATAGAAATGTATGTGTATATATAAGAATATGTATTTGCATATATATGTATTCATATATATATGTATAGAAATGTATCTATATATGTATATATGCATTTTTTATGAATGTGCATGTGTATGGGTGTATGTATGTATATATGTGTATGTAAATATAAGTATGTACGTAAGCAAGTATATGCGTGTAAGTAAATGTGTATATATGTGGATATGTATTTGTATATTATGTGTACGTATACGTATATGTAAGCATAAGAATATCTATTTTCATATATATATATATATGTATATATATATATATATATATATATATATATATTGTGTGTGTGTCTGTGTGTGTGTGTCTGTGTGTCTGTGTGTTGCTGAAGTTCTAAATTACTTATAATGACGGTCTTGTTTTCATTTTCTGATGATTTTATTTAGTTATTGCTATTGCTGTAATAATTGCTTTTAGTCGGCTGCAAATATTCATTAATATTTGTCAATAAAATTTTTTTTTTATATAATTATTACTTTGGTTTCTTCCATTAGTAAGCATATAAATAGTGGGGGGTTTAGACAACTTTACGTCTTGGTTGTATGAAGATTTTTTAGCTGATTCTTTGTTGAGTATTACAAGTCCACGCAACTCAGGTAAGTTTTTCATATCAGAGTTTATATATTAACAATAAAGAAAAATCGCAATACACAAACTGCGCTTCTGCATAGGGGTAAGACTCCCCGCCACAAACGAGTGTCCTGGATATGACAGTAAACAATCTGATGGTGACGTTCCAGTGATGCTGGGGTTTTAGGGAATGCGGGGCACCCCTATATGGTCATCGCTCCCAGGTCCACTCTGGCTCGGAATGGTAGCACCTGATAGGGTCCTATCTATGGGTTAAATATAACTAAACTGCATACTTATGCTAAAGTGAATTGTTTGAATTAGAACTGTTTGACTAAACTGAATAGCTTGAAATAGAAATGCTTTTGACAATTAAACTGTGTTTTTTTTTGTAGCCTAAGTCGGGAAATTAAAGATTAGAGTGAAGACTGCACAGAACAGGTGTTTGTCACTAACAGACTAATCTTGTTCTAACTGTAGAAATGTTTTTGTCGCCTACTGAAACCCACAATTAACAGTCGTGGGGTCAGGATGTCTTCAAGTTCATTGGCTAGGCCAACTGGCATTCGTTCCGGTCGGGGTATCGAAACTAATGGCAGACTTGCAAGCTGCATCATTGTCACCTTTGTATAGCACTGAATCCCGTGATCCAGTTTGAGTTATAATCAGGTATCCGAGCCTGGACTCATACTTGATTCGATGTCCTGCTAGGCTCATCAAGCTCACATTACACTAAGTGGGCCGATGACTAGCATAGTGCAGCAGGGTTCGAGTATCGGCTCGTGCTCGACCTTCCCCTTCCCTAACCCCAACTATAAGCCGACCTTTTGATCATTGACCTTGTGTTCAGTCCAGTCTGTTGAGAGGCAGTGACAAATAAAGACTTCAAGTTCAACGATTGTCCATCAAACTTGAAGACATTTGTATTTTTTCACAAGTTTAGCGGCCAGTAACTGATTCGAATGCTACACTACATGACAAGAACACTTAGGAAAGCCACCCCTTCCAAATGGAACATCACAAAAATAATTTCACTGATCTAATGTGGAACAAATTTAACTTTAAATCACTCACGTGTATATGCTATTAAACAAAGAAGCCAAGAGAAATTTCAATAATGGTTTCCAAACTTCGAACCGAATTCGTTAAAATTACAGAAATAGATTACTCACAAACGCGATATATATAATATTAACCATTTTTCTATTATTTTTCCTGTTAAATAATAGATTAGCTGAATATTTTAATTGGCACGAAGAGTAGATTATTAAAGAGAATTAAACTGTTGTCCTCAGAGCTGGAGTGCTGTGTCTTCCTTAAGTAAACTGACTTTGATTGACAGGTTTTAACCTCTAATGTCCGTTGAGAGCTAGGTCCTCAGTGGAGAATACTAAAATCATGACAACGAATTTGGAAGCTGGAATAAGATTTTAACTTTCGTGTTAGTTTATCTCAAAACAGCCGAAGCTCACAGACAAAGCAACAATTGTTCCACGGCTAACTTTCGGTTTTGTACGGCCGTTGATGTAGAAGACGTTTGAAGATACTCGAAGAAATGTGCATCCACAAAAGAGGCCTTCGTGTATATTCTTTCCAGCGAAAGGTTATTCCACTGAAGAAGATGGAACAGCGAGGAAGAGTTGAAGATCCGTTCGAAGAAAAGATGAGTATAAAATCGTCCCCTTATTAATTTGTTTTAAGGATACCACTTCTACTTACTTCTGCTCATCACACTGTAGGGTTTTGATAACTAGGTTTTGTGATGTTCTGTTTGGAAGGAGTGGCTTTCCTAAGTGTTAGGCATATTTTTATCCTCAACTTGCTGGCTTGTGTCTTGGTAAATTTTGTTGATGACACCTGAAATAATTTGAAACTTATAAGTTACTTTACTTTTATATTCAGAACGATCATTAGAATCTTAAGATATGAAATATTTCGTTTACGTGTTGATAGTGTGCTTTGATAGATTTACTGCCTTTTTAGCAGGTAATGACATTTTAAAACAGTTGTCGAGTTACGGTATTTTGTCCAGTTTCTCTTTATAAACTCAGACTCCAAGCGACAGAGAGACAGACAGCGTGTGTGGTAATTTACTAAGCTTTCTTTTGCTTAGATGTAGCACAAGGCCGCATGAATGGGCACCTAATGAGAATCGAACTCACTCGTGCAGGTTTGCTATTCTACTTTGCTAACCATTACACCACTTGAGGTACCCTGACAGACGGTGTGTGTGTGTGTTTAGGAAATCCATGGTGTCAGCACAATTTGATGATGATGATGATGATGATGATGATGATGATATCAAATATTGTGAAAATAAAATCATTTGAAAAATTATTCGCTCTGAAAAAAGTAGGGACATTCTGACTGTGTTGGCATAATCTTTTCTTGATTTTATCTTTGATATCTTAAGAGTTTCAAACAACTTTCTACGGCAATGTGAGAGAGAATTGTTAAGAATTCATCCTTCTGTGGATGTCAACATTAGTATTCTGTAATGGCATAATACACTAATCGCCGTATGAAGTGAAATTCTTCGCAATTTTATTCCCATTGTTCGCTTAAAGAACCTATTTAAAATGTGCCCGTTATTCAACAGACACTGAAAGCGTTCATAAGCAATATTAAGAAAATGATTTCATCACGTCGTATTGATTACTTCTATTCTTTTAATTTATCTACGAGCGAATTTATATAATATGATTAGTCTTTTCCAAGATAGTAACCTAATCATAATTCTTCTAAATGCATTTCACAATATCTGATATTAGAGCTGTATCTAATTTACAGCTTTGTCTTTTCAGGCAGGACTTAGAAACGTATTGCCAATTTAAAAACAAATTTGAGAGAATGCCTTTGCTGGGGAAAAAGTGTGCAAATTTCATTGTTATCATATCTCAATTTATATGAACGCATATGTGTATATCTGATTATCTGAATATATAAAATATATGTATTAATGTAGCCTATTTATATATACGAGATTGTATTACTTATAAACAGAGGCGTGCTTATTTAATTAACATCGTAAAATTTCAGGCCTAAAATATAAAACGGATCAGGATGCAATAAATGTTTTTTTTTCAAAGTATAATAGTACTAAAATGTATAAACGCTTCTTGTAATAAATTCTAGAAAGTTACTTCAAACAATGAGAATTTTCTACAGTCGGCTGGGGCTGTAGAATACACTGACTACACCTCTGCAGAAGAGTTAGACCCCACCCAAATAGTGTCCTGATATGACACTAAACAATCTGTTGGTGAGGTTCCAATGATGTTGGAGCTTTAGGGAATGCGGAGCACACCTTAATTGCCATCACTCCCAGGTCCACTCCGGCCCGGAGTGGTAGCGCCTGATAGGGTCCTATCTATGGGCTAAATAGAACTAATCTGCGTACTTATGCTCAACTGAATTGTTTGAATTAGAACTGACTAAACTGAATAGCTTGAAATAGAAATACTTTTGACATTTAAACTGTCTTTGCTAAACGTAATTGTTTGAAATAGAACTGATTATTTACATAAAAGTGGATTTGGCATAAAATAACCTACAATGGTTGATATGCAATAAAACCAAAACAACCAACCAACCAATGTAAAATAGGCACACACACACACAAACACATCATCATCATCATCAATTATTTTGATTTACACTTGCCATCTTTCCCAATCGACCATTACTCTTGGTAAGTCCTCTAGATGACACCCAGTGACTGCACGGAAAAATGAATGTAATTTTTTTACTAGTCGGATAACTCTGGTGTGTCCATGTGTTGGAGTATATTGAAGAACTTCATTCATGAGCTCATCTTTCCTATCCCAACACTGCCCAGCATGAGTAACCCACGTTTTTTTAGATGTTTTGCGAAATGGGAGGTAAATGGCCTTGACCTGAAGTTTTGTATTGTACTGCTCCAAGGACACGTTGAAAACAGCATGCAGCATCCTTTCATTCTTTCCATCTAGAAATTTTCTTTCTAAGGAAGTCATTTGTTAGAGTCAAGTGGTGTAATCATACATTAGTACCGACACTGATACAACTTGGAAGACGCTTTTTTATTTTATCAGAGGGATCAAATATCCATATAGTTGATAATTTGGAAATAGCATCCCATGCTTTATTTATGGTTATCTTGATATACCTTTCATTAGATGCGATATTGCTACCGAGGTATATGTTGGTTTGTTGGTTGGGTTTTATCGCATATCAACCTTTGTAGGTTATTTAACGCCAAATCCATTTTTATACAAAAATCAGTTCTATTTCAAACAATTCAGTTTTGCATGAGTACACAGTTTAATTGTCAAAAACATTTCTACTTCAAGCTATTCAATTTATTCAAACAGTTCTAATTCAGCTAATTCAGTTTAGTATAAGCACAGAAGTTCTATATTAAACAATTCAGTTTAGTGTAAGTACAGTTTCAATGTCAAAAACAGTTTCATTTCAAACAATTCAGTTTAGATTAAGCGCGCAGTTTAAATATAAGTACACAGTTTAATTGTCAAAAACGTTTCTATTTCAAGCTATTAAGTTTAGTCAAACAGTTCTATTTCAAACAATTCAGTTTAGCATAAGAATGCAGTTAGTTCTATTTGACCCATAGATTGGGCCCTGCTACCATTTCGGGCCAGGGTGGACCTGGGAGCGATGACAATGAATGGGTACTCCGCATTCTCCAAAGCTCCAGCATCACCGGAGCCTCACTATCAGATTGTTTAGTGTCTTATCCAGGACACTCGTTGGGGGAGGGACTTACCCCTCTGCAGAGGTTCAGTCGGTGTATTCTGGGCAATACATAGAGTTAAATGTCAAAACAGTTTTATTTCAGATAATTCAGTTTAGCATAAGTACAGTTTAGAGGTCTAAACAGTTCTATTTCGAGCAGTTCAGTTTAGCATAAGGACGCATTTTAAATGTCAAAACAGTTCAAGTTTAAACAATTCAGTTTAGCATAAATATGCAGTTTAAATGTAAAAAACAGTTAAGTCAAGAAAGCATGGTTTAGTTCTATTTAACCCGTAGATAGGACCCTTATCAGGTGCTACCACTCCGGCCAGAGTGGACCTGGGTGTGATGGAAATGACGGGGTACTCCGCATTCCCTAAAGATCCAGCATTACTGGAGCCTCACAATCAGATTATTTAGTGTCATATCTAGGATATTCGTTGGGGTTTTACCCCTCTGCAGAGAAGCAGTCGGTGTATTATACAACCCCATCCGACTGGGTAACCGAGGTTTATGAACGCGCAAATGTTTGGAACATACATATATAGGTTGTTATGAAACAGACACTCATGGCGGAGTGGTTATCATATTTACTAACCCCTCTGCTCGGGCAGGATATGACACAAGGTCAATTTTAAAGCGGAGTTTAACAGATTTGAATTCAGAGTTTTCCTTCTCCTAGACTAGTTGCCTCCCCAAGGCTGAAGAACCGAGTCTGCCCTACTATTTACCCATAGCTGGAGGGAGAATAATTGGATTCATACTTTTCCCAAGGGTATTAGTGCTATGTGAAATGCAATGTCTCGTCCAGGATTTGAACTCGTGTCGCCGTGTTCATTTCCTGCGACGATAACCATTACACCACGGGCACCATAGCGGAGTGGTTATCGTCATAAGAAATTCGCTCAGCTATCCGAGTTCAAACCCTGGATTTGTTTGCGTTTCACTTCGCGCTAATACCCCTGGGAAAGGCATATACACTTTTTTTCTGCTCTCGTTAGCTATGGCATATAGTAAACGTACATTGTGTTCTTTACCCTTGTTACTGTAACAAATCTATTAGAAGGAAAACTCTGAATTGAAACTCCGCTTGAATATTGACTTTGTGCCACATCCTGCCCCGTGCAGAGAGGTTGGGTAAATATATACATGGGATGTTAGAAGTGAATAGATTGTTGTGACAATTCTGACACTTGAAATACACCATTGAAAAGAACTGAGCGAGCTTCTTAATGCTGATGTGAAATAAGCAATGTTTTCCCCTATTAGAATGAATAAACCAATCCAATAAAAACAATTTAGATGGATCTAAATAAATTGTAATATTGGTAAGATATTTTGATATGAAAATTTAATAAGAAAAAATATAAAATACTTCATACTGAATCTAAAAACTTTGAAGTTGAATATAAATTAAGTAACAGGGAAATCGAAAAGTAAATAAGGAATGTGGTCTGATGATGGATTTAAAGCTGAAAATCGTATTTTTGTCTATTGCATTAAAAACAAATGGAATGAATGGCAGGATGGTTAGAAATTTGATTTCAAAGGAGGCAAGTATTGTTTTGAAAATATATAACATCCTTATAAGACCTCACCCAAGATATTGTACTCAGACCTGAACTACAGCGTGTTGACATGGAAAATGGTGTGTAATATTTAAATTGGAAGGCATACAAAGAAAAGATACGAAAGAAATAAAAAGGGTAAAAGATTACACTTACAGGCAGAGAAATAACTAAAGGATTATTAAAAGCCTTGGAAGACTTGGAAGTTGGCGGACGGGTAGAGACTATCCAAACGACAGCATTGCTAAGAACGGCCAGAATCCTGAGACGAGTCCTGGAGACTTGAGGAGATTTGCTGTCACTCAAACTCCAGTTAAAAACCATCAGCTAACACTGATGTGAAAAACTCTAAAGGAGTAAATAATAATGATATCATTATTAAGATCGGCCAGAATACTGAGAAGAGTCCTGGAGAATTACGGAGTGTTGCTATCACTCAAACTCAAATGAAAACCATCCACTAACGGTGCTGTGAAAAACTCTCAAATGAGTAAAATCTAAAAAAAAATGAATGTTGACGTGAAAATATTGTAAAAATAGGAGATGCCTGAAGGAGACATAAACAATTAATAACTATGATAATGATGATAATTTAAAAGATTTAACTTGACGCAAGAACATTGTTAAAATAGGTGATGCCCAAGGAGACATGACAAACAAATAATAATAATAATAATAATAATAATACCAGACCTTATAATAACAAAAAAAAAAGAATTTGCAAAATTGTTGACTTTGATGTCCCGGCGGATCACAGAATAAAACTGAATGAATGTGAAAAGAAGTATATGTACTTCGACCTTACTAGAAAATTGAAAAAGCTGTGGAACATGAAAGTAACGATTGTGCCAATTGTGATTGGTGCTTTAGGCACAATAACTAAAGGATTATTAAAAGGCGTGGAGGACTTGGAAGATGGCGGACGGGTAGAGACTATCCAAACGACAGCATTGCTGAGAACGGCCAAAATCCTGATACGGGACCTGGAGACTTGAGGAGACTTGCTGTCTCTCAGACTCCAGTGAAAAACCATCAGTTAATCAGATGTGAAAAACTCTAATGAATAATAATAATAATAATAATAATAATAATAATAATAATAATAATAATAAAACATGTTCAAATTTGTAATGTTTCAATAAAACCCAACTGCGAGCAATCTTTAACAAGTCCCGGCGGCAACACCCCACAAGGCACCAACTGTACGGCCACCTGCCCCCTATCACGAAAACTATTCAACTCTGGAGACTACGCGGTACTTCAAACCGAACCAAACCCTTTATTTAATCCATGGGGGTATATTGTTCTGATTCCGTTAACCATAAGCGGGTATAGGTGTCTACCCCCGTGGGTTAAATTAAGGGTTCAGTTCAAATAAAAATTATGAAGATAAGGAAAAAAGAAAGTAAAGAAAGGAAAAAAAAAGGAGTCCAAAATACAAATAAGTGATAATGATAATAATATTTCTGCTTAAGGCAAAATGGTGATGAAGAAGATAAAGATCTGAGGAAAGAAATTGAAAGAAAAATAAAGAGAAAAGAAAAAGGAAAGAAAAGAAAATTGTATAAAAAGAAAATGATGCTAAAATGTTGAAAGAAATAAAGCGTGATTTTAAAAACAGCAACAAAAAATATAGCTATACTTTGTATATATATATATATATATATATATATATATATATATATATATATATATATATATATATATATATATATATATATATATATATATATATATATATATATATATATATATATATATATATATATATATATATATATATATATATATATATATATATATATATATATATATATATATATATATATATATATATATATATATATATATATATATATATATATATATATATATATATATATATATATATATATATATATATATATATATATATATATATATATATATATATATATATTACCGGACATTGGCCGAGGGGTTAGAGTGTTCGCCAATGGCCCGAGAGACCTGGGTTCAATCCCTTAAAAAATGGTACTTGATGCCTCCTTGCTTAACACTCAGCATTATAAGGTACGGATCAAGGGTAAAGTAGAGCAATTCAGGGAAGGAGTAGCGCCCTCCCCTACACCTTGGTGTAGTAGCTATCGAAAAGGGAGCCTTCGGGTTACCCTCGACTATGGTCGCCAACTTTACTTACTTATTATGCACACAAAACGGAATATATATGCTATAATCAAACGGGGGACATCTCCACTCTAGAAGGAACCCCTCTTAAACTAGTTGACAAATTCATTTACCTAGGAAGCAGCGTCGAATCAACCGAAAAGGACATCGACACGAATTTAACGAAAGCATGGACAGCTATCAATAGGCTATCGATTATATGGAAATCAGACCTAACCGATAAAATGAAACGCAGTTTCTTCCAGGCAGTGGTCGCATAGATACTGCTATATGGATACACTACATGGACTCTAACAAAACGGCTGGAGAAGAAGCTAGACGGCAATTACACAAGAATGCTGCGAGCAATCTTGAACAAGTCCTGGCGGCAACACCCCACAAGACACCAACTGTACGGCCTCCTATCACGAAAACTATTCAAGTTAGACGAACCAGACATGCAGGACACTGCTGGAGAAGCAGGGACGAACTCATAAGAGATGTACTCTTATGGACCCCCACACATGGCCGTGCAAAAGCAGAACGACCAGCTCGAACATACATTCAGCAGCTTTGTGAGGATACGGGATGTTGTCCTGAAGACCTGCCTAGGGCGATGAACGATAGGGATGAGTGGCGAGAGAGGGTCAGGGATATCCGTGCTACCAGCACGACATGATGATGATGATGATATCTAAAATAGAATACACGCTATTACTGCCCACTTTGTTTTTTATTAAATTTCTTGAGAATTGTGAATTTGAAAGCGTGTACAGTAAAAAGGTACAATTCCAAGCTTACCACTGTAATTGATTATTATAGTTTGGTTTGGTTGCATTTTATAGCATATCAACCACTGCAAATTATATATTGGTAGATTCTTTCTATTCATATTATATGTGATTAGTAAACACATAGCTTGTAGATAATCTTTTAAAACAGAGTTAATTTCTTTGTATACATTTAAATGTTTATACATATTATTTCGTAGTCAATAGTTTGAAGGTAATCTTATTTTTAAATGAGTCAGAGCTAATTTTATTGCACACAAGTATTACTGTTGTTTGCACACAGTTAAATGGTTCCAAGTATTCAAACAGGAATAGTTCTTTTTAGTATAAATCATTTGCTTGCACTCATATAAATGATTTCACATAGTGCTATCTAATATAAATTGTTTTATTTGTACACAGTTAAATAATTTCAAGTATCACTGTGTAACACTGATTTAATTTAGGCATACAGTTAAAAAAACTTCAAGTATTGCAAATCGACACAAAAAAATGCTATTGAACATTACTTATTCATTAGCTCACACATAAATTGTTCCAAGTATTGCTATATATCACTAACAGTCAAATTAAACATCAGACATTCTTTTACGCACAGTTAAATTAGTCAAAGGGTACTGATTCTAACGATTCGATTTACCGTACGTTATTTGTTTGCACACAATTCAAATGTCAAGAAGTTCTATTTGACCCATCGATAGGACCCTATCAGGTGCTACCATTCCAGGCAAGAGTGGATCTGGGAGCAAAGGCAATGAAAGAACAGTCCATATTCCCCAGAGCTGTATTGACTAGAGCCTCACCATCAGATGGCTTAATGTCATATCCAGGACACTCGCTCAGGGAGTCTTACTCCTCTACAGAGATGCAGTCGGTGTACTCTACAGCGCCAGCAGACTGGGCTTGGACTATTATAGTTTTCTCGTGGTAGGGTTATCAAGCAAATACTGACCATGGTTCGTTCTATCAGCGCGGCTGAGAATATATTCACTGTATCTCCAGCAGAGGAGTAAGAATTCTCCTTAAAACGGCCTGTCCTGGATATGGCATTAAACTGAATTTGGTGGTACGGTATCTGGGGAGTACCAATTTATTGCCATTACTTCCAGGTCCATTCTGACCCGGAGTAATTGTAAAAATTAGCGTTCCCTTTATGTTTCGTACCTGACCCAATTTCGTGTTTTTCGGATTCCTATGTTTATCAACATTTGTGAACGTTTTCTGCATCCGCAAGAATATGTCTATTTCACGTGTTCGTATCTTGGTCGTATATTTTTGGACGTGAAGATATTACATCTATTCTTGTAGATACTTCAAAGAAGTCAGTTATGTTTTTTCGATGACAGTGCCTATATTAATCATCGGTTATATATATATATATAGGAGCTATTGTAGTTTAAATAATCAGAGACTTTTGTATAATAAAGATATTCGGATTTTCATTGGACTTTCCTGGAAATATAAGAAGCATTAAGATAATATTACTTTAAGGTGTGTCGATAGAACATATACCCTTGACCCTCTCGCGCCATCAGTCCCTATCGATCATCACTCATGTTAATTTGTTTGTTTGTTTGTTTTGGTTTTATGGCATATCAACCTTTGTATGTTATTTAATGCTAAGTCCATTTTTATATAAATAAACAGATTCATTTTAAACAATTCAGTTTGGTATATGTACACAGTTTAATTGTCAAAACATTTCTTTTTCAAGTTATTCATTTTAATCAGTATAAGTATGGTCTTTGTTTACACAGAATTAAATGTTAAAACAGTTCCATTTCAGTCAATTCAATTTAGCGTAAGTACAACTTCAATGTCAAAAACAGTTCTATTTCAAACAAATCAGGTTAGCACGTAAAGGACATCCTATTTCAAGCAGTTAAGTTTAACATAAGTACAGTTTAGTTCTATTTGACCCATGGATAGGGCTTTTTCAGGTGCTACCACTCAAGGCCAGAGTGGACCTGGGAGCAATGGCAATGGAGGGGTATTGTCCATTCCCCAAACCTCCAGCATTTTTGGAACCTTATCATCGTATTGTTTAGTGTCATATCTATGTCATTCGTTGGCGGGGTGTCTTACCCCTCTGCAAAGATGAAGTCGGTGTTTTCTACAGTTCCATCCGACTGGACAACGCACTCTGATAGGGTCCTATCTATGGGTCAAATAGAACTAAACTGTGTTGGTTGAGATGGGACTGTTTTGACATGTAAACTGCATATTTATGCTGAACTGAATTGCTTGAAATGGAACTGTTTTTGTATGCTAAACTAAAATGTTTGAATTAGAACTGTTTGACTAAACTGAATAGTTTGAAATAGAAATGTTTCTACAATTATATTGTGTACTTATGCTAAACTGAACAATAGTGCCCATCGTATTTTGTTTGTTTCACTTCGATGGTTTGTAAGATGGAAGGTAAACACCCGTACGACTGCTGCTTTGTAGGATCCTTTTTCAGTATTTTCTCAAAACAACATCATCTCCTGTAGTTTCCATATATCTTATTTTTACACGAGTTTCATTAAAGTCCACCATACAATAGTACAGCCACAACTAAAGATCGAACGAATACTTGTCTTATCAATCGGAAAGATAAGATTTCCATATATTCGATCACTTGTCAATAACACTACATACTTTATCTATATGTATGATATCATGGCTTTCAGTTGATAAGATAATGCGAGCAAGGTATATGAACTATTCTTCTAACTTAAGAGGCTTGACATCTAATGAGGAAATGACATTCTATTTAAAACACTTGAACTTTGTTTTACTTAATTTTACTAGGAAACGAATGTCTCTGATTGCTTGCACCAAGATATGCAACGGAGATTTGATTGGAGCCGTTGTAGATACTAGAAGCATTAGATCATCTACGTAGTCAGCATAGCTTGCTTTAAACTAAGGTAACTGACTATTCTTTTTTGATGCTAGCATTCACAAGAATGAATACAAATCGACAAATACTCTATATCAAAGTTAATAATTTTTTTAGCAAAAATTGCTATCCAACATCTTCCTATTTAACTATGCTACTTGGTATATACTCTCAAACTGCCCCAAAAACGACAAGTCAGTCTATTATATATATATATATATATATATATATATATATATATATATATATATGCAAATTTCATTAAACATAATAGACATTTTATGTCTACATATTATCTTCTGGATCCGTTCGAATTCCCGTATTACTTTTATCGTATTCGGGGGGAATTGATTTATGTATTGTCCATAGTTGTATGTATCCCTAGTACCTTCTGCCCGACTTTGGGCCATCATCAGGGGAGGATCTATAATAAAAGTGATGTAACTTTTGTTTTAGCATATTACTACTGTGTAAGGGCGTCTTTGCCGTTAAAGATTATGGCGTTTGCTTTTAAATGTAATTCTATAATTTGTGCCAGTAGCTAAAGACATTTAAGTACATTAGCACTGGTTCGAAAATTAATTCTATTGAGTGTTGGTTGCAAGTTTCTAATATGTAATGCTTCGAGAATCTGAAGTTTTTGTTTATTATTTTGATGTTCTAATATTGTTGTGTTGTCGGTGAGAATTTTCCGGAGTTGTGTTGTTGGGCATGAATGTTTTTTTAAACACAACATATATATATATATATATATATATATATATATATATATATATATATATATATATATATATATAGTGGAAGTGAGTAGTTCTGTCTATCCTATTCAGAAAAAATAAAATAGCAGAATAGATTAAAGAATATTATGCATTTCATATCAGAATGTGTTTTTTTTTTTGTACTTTCTGACAAAGGGCTGATGAATAAAAATTCCAATATCAATCAACAATTCCTGCTGTCCTCTTTATATATGAAGTTGGGTAAAAGTAAAAGCTCAATAAATAATATTGTTTTTAACAGTTCTCTTTTCTAACTCGGACTTGGTGGCTAGGTAAAAACAGAGCAAACCATATTTTAGAATCAGTGGCTGACACTATTCAATTGAAAAAAATGTAAATTTTAAAGAAAAGCAATTATTGGCTCTTAGTAGTTCAATATATTAGTTAAATTAGATAAGTCAAATACATCATTCATGAAAACAGAATTTAATTAAACTTAATATAGAAGACAAAGAAAAAAATGAAGGCTAAATTAGAAAAAAAGAAAGCTAGGTATAATGTTAAAAAATAAAACCCGCAAAGGATTGAACTGCAAAAGAACACAATAAATAAACACAAAAAGGATGGAACTGCAAAAGGACACAAAAAATAAACATAAAAAGGATGGAACTGCAAAAGGACACAAAAAATAAACACAAAAAGGATGGAACTGCAAAAGAACACAATAAATAAACATAAAAAGGATGGAACTGCAAAAGGACACAAAAAATAAACAAAAAGGATGGAACTGAAAAAGAACACAAAATAATAAAAAAAGATGGAACTGCAAAAAAAAAACCAAACAAAAAAAAAACACAATAAATAAACACAAAAAGGATGGAACTGCAAAAAAACAAATACGAAAAGAATCAATCGAAAGAAGAATTCATCTCCTAATTGGGGATTCTTAAATATTATTTACGTTTTTTATAAAACGATTGGGATTAAACAGTTGTTTTTTTTCTGTTTATGAAGATTCTCAAATATCACATCAATTCCATATTTAAATAATCTATCACACACACACACACACACGTATGTATATAATGCAAGAATTATCCTCCCAAACTTAATATTTGTATAAATATACAAATATTCAGTTTGGGTGGATAATTAATTGTAAGTGCTGGATGACTAGCAAAACTTATATTCATTAGCTCTGTGCCAACACTGGATACAGTCAAGATGACTTGTCCATAGCAACTGCCGACAGAGATAGATGGCGAGCAAGCGACAAAGAGAGAGAGAGAGAGAGAGAGAGAGAGAGAGAGAGAGAGAGAGTCAAAGGAATCCCTGCTGTCGGCATATTTTAATGAGGAGGATGATAAGAATCTAATTAAGTGATCGGTTTGGTTTTTTCATTTAATGGCATATCAACCTTCGTGGATTATTTAATGCCAAATCCACCCTTGTAAAAAATTAGTAGTGATACTATTTCGCCAATAGCTTGAGTAGGGATTCATACCTTTCTCAAGGGTATTAGTGTGAAAGTGAACTTGATAGAACGACTGGAGTTCGAACTCGCTTGCTATGATGTCGGAGTTCACCATGTCAGTCTCTACACTGTGAGAATGCCAATAATTGAGTACTTCTAGTTTAAATAATCGCAAATTTTTGATAATATTTATTAGCAAAGGGATCATAGGGCTTTCCAAGAAAAATATTTTGAAATACTAGTATAAATTTCAATAAATGACAAATTTATTTGTAAATATATATCAAACAGATTAAATATTAAATTAAATACCTCACTTTAACACCGATATGTCACCTTAAATATTCATGAGTACTTCTATCGACTATCGGCCCCACAGGTGGTGTAATGGTTAACGAGCTTGACTGGTAAACCTGCAAGAGTGAGTTCGAGTCTTATTGGGTGCCCCATTTATTAAACCTTGTTCTACATCTAAGCAAAAACCTTAGTAAATTATTGCTAGTTATTACCTTCTGAGTGTAACTTTAAAAATAAAATTTTAAAAAGTTTATACCATTGGAATGTAAAGTCTCTATTTGAATCATTAAATTACTTATGTTCATTAAAATATTTCGTGGCGTAGAAGAGGTGTGACTTGTGTTGTGAGTTTAATTTTTACTGAATCTTTCACTAGGGATACAAGGGAGTTCTTAACTTTCCCAAGAATTCCGAAAGTGAACATAATAGCGCTAGGAAAATTCACACTCGCTTGCTGCGGTGTTACAGTTCCACAATTTAGCTACTACGCCCTTTTTATTGTCGACTTTACCTAAAATGGGTGCCCACTGAGACTGGATTATAAGTGAACTCACGACTGTTATATCTTACTCAATGAACGATTAGAATCAAACGGTTAGCCCCTTCCTCTTAGTGGGACTTGTGGTTTAATTGGTTTAATTTGACGTCACCATCCAGATCAGTAACTAATATATCTGGAGGACTCCCCTCCCCAGAGACTAGTAGTGTATTATAATTGAGGGTGATAATTATATTAGGAGGTGCCCGTGGTGTAATGGTTATCGTCGCAGGATATGTGTGGATCTTTTCCGAATAGTCAAGTCAGAACTGAATGAAATTACTTAAAAGAAATCGAATGTAGATCATTGTTTTAGAATTCATTCACATAAGTAATACGTTAAAATTCAGTGTTTTTGTATTTCCCTATATATAGAAAGTATTTAATAAAAAATAAGCATTTTTGAAGAATACTACCATAAATTCTGATTGGAGGTGCCCGTGGTGTTATGGTTATCGTCGTAGGAAATGGACACGGCGACACGAGTTCAAATCCTGGACCTGACTGATTGCATTTCACATAGCACTAATACCCTGGGGAAAGGTATGAATCCAATTATTCTCCCTCCAGGTAAATAGTAGGGCAGACTAGGTTCTTCAGCCTTGGTTAGGCAACTAGTCAAGGAGAAGGAAAACCCTGAATTCAAACATGTTAAACTCCGCTTAAAAATTGACCTTGTGTCATATCCTGCCCGAGCAGAGGGGTTGGTAAATATGGATAATTAGATTAGGAAATTATCTTGTTTGTATTGATTAATTGTAAGTAGCTAGAAACTGCGAATGGAATTGTAAGACGCGAAGATCATAGGGTACACATGTCACACGTGTTGGCAGTTTGGTTAGTTTGGTTTGGTTTGGTTTTATGGCATATCAACCATTGTAGGATATTTAATGTCAAATCCATTTTATGCATATTAACAGTTCTATTTCAAACAACTCCGTTTAGCATAAGCATAGAATTTAGTTCTATTTGACCCATAGATAGGACCCTATCAGGTGCTATCACTCCGGGCTTGAGTGAACCAGGGAGCGATAGCACTAAAAGAGTAGTCTGCATTCCCCAAAGCTCCAGTATTATTGGAGCCTCGCCATCAGATAGTTTTGTGTCATATCCAGGACACACGTTGGGGAAGTCTTACCCCCTCTGTAGAAATGGGTCACGTGTTGGCAGATTATTAAGTTGATAGGTTATTTTGAAATCGTAGTTTGAAGGCTGCATATTGATAAATAAACAAACTGAGGGCAGATCGGTTGGATTGGTTGATGACGTCACGTATGACGGTTAAAGACACGTGTCCTAACATCACGAGAGTATGAAATAATTGAGATATTTTACATAAGCAAAGTTGTTTTGAATTGGAGTCAGTTTGGGACAGTTGATAGTTCAGATGTTAGAGACAAACAGGGTTGCTTGAGCGTCCTCTGGTGCGAAAGTAGATGAGAGGGGTGAAGGAATCGAAGTCAGGTGTTTTTGTTCGTTCGTCTCGCATGCACGGGACTTTTAGCGTTTCAATGACACAAGTAATTCTTTTACCTTTTCCCGTGTTTCGCGCCAGTCTGTTGAAATTGTTGTTGTCAGAAATAAACATTTTGTATTTAAAGAAGCAACGGATCAATCTTGTATTTGAGAAGTGAAACGCCTAATGATAGTGCTGGATCGCTGGGGCAAAGTTACACAAGTCTTTCTGGTCCCGTAATGTTGCACACATTCTATTTCTTGGTGCCATGGTGTTACCGTGGGTTAATAAGTCTAATTGAAGATATGTATATCATTATCAATAAATTGTTGTTGCCGTGGTCATTAGCATAAAGTGATATGCAACTAGACTTCTTTAGGATTTGAACTCGGGTTTGCAATTCCACGTCATGCAACGATAAACGTTACACTAGGCGTGGTTTCACCAGTGTTATACTTATGTAAATGATAAGCAAAACACAATAGCCAACACTTTCCCCTTAGTAGACTTTGTGGATTACTAAGTCTTATTAAATATATTATTCCTTGAGAATTTTCTACACTAGCATCAGCTGATAGTTTTCACTGGAGTGAGTGACAGTAAGTCTCCTCAAGTCTCCAGGACACTTCTCAGTATTCTGACCGATCTTAACAATGCTGAAGTTTGGATGTTCTCTACTCATCCTTTGATTTTTAACTCTTCTAGTCTCTACCAATGCTTTGGGGATTGTTCCGAATAAACCAATTATAATTTGTATCATTGTCGCTTTCATGTTTCTTAGTTTTTTTTTGTTTTTTTTTTTAGTTCTCTACCAGGTCTGGGTACTTATCTCTCTTTTCATTTTCTTTTATTCTTACCCTGTGGGCCGCCAGGATGCCAAAACTTACTATTCAGCGATTTCTCTCTCTCTCTCTCTTTTTTTTTTTTTTTTTTTTTTGTTGACTTTCGCGAGGTCTGGTCTTCTGACCGGGATTAAGTGAATTGTTAGCCGGTGGTCTTACACTGAAGTCTGAGTGATGGCAAGTCTCCTCATGTCTCAAAGATTTTTTTTTTGGCATTCTAGCCCATTTTAACAATGATGTTGTTTGGATGGTCTTGATTTTTCCTTTTCTTTCCTCTTCCTCCAGTCATTTTTCTAAACATTTAGAGACCATTCCAAGGACTCTAAATACAATTGATCTCACCGTTAACTCCATTTCCCACATATTTTTAGTTCTCTGGCAAGGTCCAAGCTTTTATTTATCTTTTCACTTTCTTTTATTTTCACTCAGTTGTTTGCTGGACTGGCAAAATGCAATAGATGGTGAATTCTTTTTTTTCTTGTTACTGAATACTAAGTCTGGTCTTTAGGACGCTTCTAAACATTCTAGCCAATTCGAACAATGCTGAAGTCTGGACGGTCTTGGTTCTCTCTCTAATTTCCAGTTCCTCCCGTCTTTTCCCCTAGCCTTTGAGGACCGTTTCAAGTAAACAAACTACTATTGTATCACCGTCACCCTCTGGTACCACAGCCTTTTTAGTTCTCTGGCAAGTTTCCAAGTATCTCTCTATCTTTTCGCTTCATTTTATTTGCACTGCGTGGTCTGCCGGAACGACAAAATCCAATTATTAAAAACGATATTATAATTATTCTTTTATTCTTTTGAGAGTTTTTAACTTTAGTGTGAGATGATAATTTCTCCCAGGGGTTTGAGTGACAGCAGGTTTCCACAAGTCTCCTGGACACTTCTCAGTATTCTAGCCGATCTTAAAAATGTTATAGTATGGAAAGTTCCCGCTCGTCTTCAGATTTTTAGTCTTTTAGTATCTTTTGGCCCAGCGGTTAGAGTGTTCGCCAATGGCCCGGGAGACCTGGGTTCAATCCCAGGTCGAGTCATACCAAAGACTTTAAAAATGGAACTTGATACCACCTTGCTTAACACTCAGCATTATAAGGTACGGTTCAAGGGTAAAGTGGAGCAATCCAGGGAATGGAGTAGCGCCCTCCCCTACACCTTGGTGTAGTAGCTATCGAAAAGGGAGCCTTCGGGTCACCCTCGACTATGGTCGCTAACTCTAACTTTACTAGTATCACCGACTTCTTCTCTGCAGATGGGGCAAGTCTCCCCCAATGAGTGTCCTAGTTATGACTCTAAATAATCTGATGGTGAGGTTCCAGTATTGCTGGAGCTTTGGGAATGCAGAGTATCTTTTCATTGCCCTCGCCTAAATCCACTCTGACCCAGAGTGGTAGCACCTGATAGGGTTCTATATATAGGATAAATAGAACTGAACTATTTTGGTTGAGATGGGACTGTTTTCACATTTAAACTGCGTACTTATGCAAAACTGAATTGTACGAATGAATTGTTTGAAATACACCTGTTTTTGACATTGAAACTGTACTTACGCTAAACTGAATTGTTTGAAATAGAACAGTCTTGGCATTTAACTGCGTGTAAACAAAAAACTATACTTATAATAAACTGACTTGTTCGAAATAAAACTTTGACTAAACTGAATAGCTTGAAATAGAAATGTTTTTGAGAATTAAACTGTACGAGCCAGACACGCCGGACACTGCTGGAGAAGCAAAGACGAGCTCGTAAGTGACGTACTACTATGGACCCCCACAAATGGCCAAGCAAAAGCAGGACGACCAGCCCGAACTTACATACAGCAGCTATGTGAGTACACAGGATGTAACCCAGAAGACCTGCCGGAGGCGATGAACGATAGGGAAAAGTGGCGAGAGATGGTCAAGGATATCCGTGCTAGCGGCACGACATGATGATGATGATGGTAAAATGAATTGTTTGAATTGAACGGTTTTTTGTATAAAAATAGATTTGGTATTAAATAAACTAAAAAGGTTCATATGCCATAAAACCCTTACAAATATATAAATAAACTAGTCTCTTTACAACTCCTTCTTTCGGGCAAACCAATTACAATTAGTAGCACCGTCACGTTCATGTTCCATAGTTTTTCTCTCGAAAAATCTAAATATCACTTTCTCTTTTCGCTTTCTTTTAATTTTACTCTATGGTCTGCCGAAACGGCAAAGTCCACTATTGGGAATATTCTCATTTTTTAATGACTATTACAAGGTCTGGTTGTCTTGTCGAGATTAGGTGATCTTTTTGTAACCCAAAGAACATTCTCCAGGACGGATTCACGGTTTTGTATATATCACTTGTTCGTATGGTCAAATTTAAACTTCTTGTTTGTTTTTTTACCCTTTTTTTTTATTTTTTTTTTTACCCTTTTCAGAGTTTTTCACACCAGCATTAGCTGATGGTTTTCCACTGGGGAGTGAGTGACAACAATCTTCTCAGGTTTCCAGGACTCTTCTTTGTATTTTGACTGATCTCAACAATGCCGTATTTTGGATGGTCTCCACTTGTTCTCTTATTTCCAAGTCCTTCAGTCACTGTACCAATCCTTTGGTGACTGTACCAAGTGCACCATTTACAATTGGTATCACCGCTACTTTCATGTTCCATAGTTTCTTTCAGTTCTCTAGCAAGATCTAGGTATTTATTTCTCTTTTCGCTTTCTTTCAGAGTTACGATGTGGTCAGCCGGAATGCCTAAGTCTGCTATTTGCCAGGTTCTCTTTTTTTCGTTGACTATCGCTAGGTCTGTTCGTCTGGTAGGGATTAGACGATTCGTTTGTATCACAAAATTCCAAAGAATATTGTGCGTCTCATTTTCTCGGACAGATTCTGGGTTGTGCATATATCATTTGTATGGTCAAAGTTAAATAACCTGCACAATTCCAAGAGGATTAACTTCTACACCAAGTCGTTTCGCTAATTTAGTACATTCGCTTATTATGTTATTGATGGTTCCTTCTCTTTCAACGCATAATGTACGTCTGCTTTTTTGTTGAGTCTTGTCTATTCTTTACTTTGACATAGTTAGTCCTTATTTGTACTATTATCAGTAGAGATTCAGTTTCTATCGAAAGGTTTCCCTTTCTTAGTTATGTCCAAATTTATTCAGGTGAAATTTCGCTTGTTTGTCGCATGGAATTTCTATACAGTTGTTTTTCTTCCTATTTTTGTTTTCTGGATATTCATGTTATGTCGATATTTATTCTGTCAGATATTTTTTGTGGTCGCTCTAATCAGTCCTCCAACAATATCGAAAAGATTGTTCGAAATAACGATATTTTTTTGTAAGAGAGTTAAAATACTAATTTACAAAATAGAAATGTTCCATCCTAATTTTATCTTAAAAATAATAATTCTATGATTTCGGTGTTCACGCTCATTCCAATCACTATACTTATAGCTGGTAAAGCCAAATTGTAGAGCACTTTTTTTTTTCATAAGCCCGAATATTGATTTTTTATGAAGAAGTCAATTAAACAATTTTGGTCTCCAATTATATACTCTACAAAAATCTATCTTCATGACCATTTTAAACAAGTAAATTCTTCATGTTCTGAAACAGGTTTACTTGACCAAAATGTAGTGATCATAACAACCAAAATGACGACAACGATATATACATTAGTTTAGTATAATTATTATTTCTTATCTCAGATATAGAGGAAACATTGTGACTAAAAAGTTCATAGGGGGTGTCCTCGTAGTGTAATGGTTAAAGCGATGGACTGCGGAATCGTAGTAAGCGAGTTCGTACTCCAGTCGCGCTATTACGTTCACTTTCGGGCAAATACTCTTAGGAAAGGTATGAAACCCCGTATCCTCCCAACTATGGGTTAAATAGTACCACTACTGCTATTCAAGGAGAATAGCTTCGGCATTAAATAACCTACAAATGTTGATTTGCCATTAAACAAAGAATCATCATCAATAAAAAGTTCATAATGAGGATACCAGTTTTAATAAATCAGTAAATCATAATTCCTCATCTCATCCTCATATAATATTAATTAAATTGTATATAACTAACTATTATGTTTAATTGCCACTTAAGGGGGATTTAAATCGAGCATCATTAATCAAAAAGTGAAATAGTTCCAATATTAATTCTTATTTATTTGTGCTTTATAAAAAAAAAACTTATTTGAATTGTCAGTACTTTAAATTAGATGAACTATGCATTACATATAAAAGTATACACGATAACCCAGAAGAAAACACACACACACACACACACACACACACACACACAAGCAATTAATATTTGGAAAATATACAAATTATTCAGTGTAGTTTGACATTATTTGCACCAGTCACTATTTACACAAAGTAGAAAATTCGAATATAAAATAGATTCTCATAAAAGTAAATAATAATGAACACTAAACATATAAACAAAGAAAACCTCAGTAAAATTTACTAACAATGTGTATCCGAACGAAAGAAAATGTAACGTAATAAGAACAAAAAGAGAAAACAATTTACTTCCAATATTTTCTCTTCTTTTTTTTTCTTTTAAATTCGGAACATTTTTTCAATATTAGAATATTTAAAATTCTCTCTAACAGCCAAATACTAATTTATCAGTTTATGACAATTTTTATAAAAATCCACAGCAAATCAAATAAATGATTTGTGGCTAATCTCACAGGAGTGCAACTGTTTTGTTTATTTATTTACATTTTATCTTCAACTATTGCCTGAGGTTATGGTAGAATACGTCGAAATTTCAGGCGGGGGTCTGCATTGGTTATCTGCTATGTTTCCCCGCCAAAATCTCCGTGGATGGCCTACCGAATGTGCGCCAATGAAAGGAAAGAAAATTTAATTTTCAGATACTGTTTTTTTTTTTTTTTTTTTATGTTTGCTTATCCTTTTGTTTATTTTAGGACATTTTGTTTTTTTATTTTCAGATATTTTTTATTTATTCTTTTTTATCCTGTTTTGTCTCGGCTAAGATTTTTTTTTGCGCTCTTTTGGTCTTCTCTTCACCATACAACCTCTATCCTATCTTGCTTTCTGTTTAATATTTTCCTCTTTCTTTCTTTCTTTCTTTGGACTTCTCCTAATGTATGCATTTACTTTTCTTACATTTTACTTACCGTAGATAATTGTCAATAAGTTGAATTTGAAGACCTATTTTCAGGCAATAACTAGCATCGAATAATTGTTTCATAACATCGTAATAAAAAATCTCCAAATAATGACACTAACTCCGGAGCAAGATTTGGCTTCAAAAATAATTCTATAAATCAATGATTTCATGACTGTAAAACAGAGATCGTCTTCCTATGACTGAATATATGCGGCACTTATCTTCTATTTCCTCATCTGTACTTCACTAGAATCTTTCAGTTAAATATTTATTCTATTTAAGTAATACTCGTTTCTTGTGAGGTTCTTTTTAAGAGCTTTTCCACACGATCCTTTCGAATTCAAATAATTTTAATATAGATCTATTTGATCCATAGATGGGACTCAAACAGGTACTTCGCTTCTGGGTCATAAAGGAACGGGAATTAATGGTAATGAAAAGGGTACTCTACGTTTCCCATATCTTCAGAACTGGAAACCCCACAAGTAGATGCAGTTTCGAGTCATTTCCAGGACACCTATTCTTTGGGGGTTCTTGCCTCACTTTAACGGGATACAGTCAATTTATTCAAAGTCCATCGGATGATGCACAACAAGGTGGTTAAAAAATAAGGTGGTTAAAAAATAAGTAAAAAAACCGAAATGTTAGCATATAATTCATATATGAATAAATGTATCCTTAGAATATCTTGTTTTTTCATATTCTATATTCCCAAAACGCACACACACACACACACACACACACACACACACACACACACACACACACACATATATATATATATATATATATATAGAGATGAGAGAGAGAGAGAGTAGAGACATGGAAAAACACAACGAAATGTATGTTAAGTAATGAAACGAAAGAGATGAGAAAAATTGAAATTGCTCTTCCGCTGGTAGAGCTCTGTTTTTTATTCGTACGATGCAACTAAGGATCCACAATTGATAAAAAAAAGTCCATATTATGTCATATCATATCTATCTATCTATCTATCTATCTATTTATCTATCTACCTATATATATATATATATATATATATATATACATATATATATATATATATATACATATATATATATATATATATATATATATATATATATATATATATGCAGAGTAAAGGATTGTAATCCGACAATATGTAGAAAAACTGATAACAACGATCCAAGTGGAAGGAATGATTTATTAACGGGTCGATACTATAACGTTTCGGTTCTACTGAACCATCATCAGGACCATGAGGGTGATATTAATAATTTTAAGTTAACGATGGATGTTTAGATTTTTGTATTTCACAATTTGTAAACATCCATCGTTAACTTAAAATTATTAATATCACCCCTCATGGTCCTGATGATGGTTCAGTAGAACCGAAACGCTATAGTGTCGACCCGTTAATAAATCATTCCTTCCACTTATAATGTTGTTTTTAGCTTTTCTACACACACACACACACACACACAACACACCACACACACACACACACACACACACACACACACACACACACACACATATATATATATATATATATATATATATATATATATATATATATATATATGTCAATATTCATATAATTATTTTCTATTTATCAATTATTTTCATTTCATGACAGATCTATCTGTCTTTATCAATGTTGATCTTTCATCTTAAATCCACAAATAAAAATGACTATAAATATTTTTATTCACATCATAACACCAAAAGAAAAAAGGGAATAATCATAGGATTTTAAGTTTGGGATCTGAGGATTTGTATCCCCAAATTTTAAATGATGAATTGGACTATGTAGACATTTCCTTCATGCAACTTCAGTAACCTAAATCTAAATCTTTCATACAAAATGCCAGAATAGAAGCATTCAAAATTTAATAACAAAAATGTTCTTCAGAAATTCAAACAATTATTTTAAAAACAATAATACATTACACAGATATAATATTTTACCCAAAAATTCGGCCAAAAACATCATCGAAATTATATCTAAACAACATTTGAATTAAAACAGTCGATAACTCTTCAAAGGCCATTAGGAATTTAATTAATAAGGAAAATAACAACACCCAGATCAAATCCAGAAAAGAGGTGAATGAAATTGCATGTCTGGATTGTTACAAAAAATATGAGGGAAGAACTTGCCGTACTCTTAATAAACGAATTTACGAACGGAAAGATATTTTAAATCACCAGACATAAATAATGGTTAGTCAAACATAATTTCGAAACTAATCACAACTTTACTTTTAAAGATTACAAGATGTTAGTTTACATGCATTATAAAAAAACATGGAAATTTTTTTGGATCTAGTGTCACTTCAAACTACAATACTATAAAACAGACACCGGGTCTTTTCGATTTGCTTTCTTATTTGGTCAGACGGGTGCAGAATGGTTACAATATGTCTGATGCAAAATAATTCGGCTTCACTCTTTATATATATATATATATATATATATATATATATATATATATATATATATATATATATATATATATATATAAATGTTTGTTTTAGGTCCAAAAAATGTAATTTCCATAATAAACTTATCTCGACAATCAATTTACACAGATTGTATCCTCAGATGGTGAACAATTTTCAGTGACAGTTATCGTAATTCTGGGGGATACATTTTATCTTAATTTTGACATTTAAGGAAATATACATCAGTCTTCATAATATAAAAAAGGGGAAAATATACTATATATAAAATATTAACCCAATAGTTTCTAATGTAGACTTTTATCGTGTTACTTATCTGGTTTTGCACCAGATAAATTCGAGCGAAAAACAATAGTTTACCTGATTTAATCTTAATTAATTCCCATTTAAAAAAAAACAACTATGAAAACTTACTTTTATTATCTGAATATCAAGTGCATCCTTATTTATTAACTAAATCAAATCATTTATTCAATAATTTATAAAAAGAATATATCTACTATCATCGTTTTTGGAACATAAAGTATTCTGAAATACATCTAAAATTATCTAATTTCTGAAAGTCATCGGATATTGTTAAATTTTATAACCATCGAAAATAGTAGTTGATATCATAATAATATAATATAATATAATATTAAATAATATTATATAATAATATAATATAATATAATATTAAATTCCGATATATATGACCATATTCATATAAATTTTTCTCGCAAATAATTTATTTGTTTATATTCAAATCGGTTCATTAATAAATTAGTACCCTTTTATCGGTAATTAATTTCCTTATGTTTTTTAATTAATCTTTATTTCACTGCTTCTAAGTGTAACCAGTTCCATTAAATCATTTAAAATACCAAATCAAAGTCGTTAATTCACTAAGGGAAAACCAATCCACATTTTTTTCGATTAATTGTTAGTTTATAATTTCTAATGTTATTTTTAGATAATTTTGTAAAGAATATTGATATAAATATTATTAACATTGTCCTATTGGAATTCTTATATAATTTTTAATTGTTTCAAATTAAGCGGGTGTCTTCGTGGTGTAATGGTAAAACGCTGGGCTGCGGAATCATAGTTAGCGAGTTCGAACTCGAGTTAGAGATAGTTCACTGTTAGGAAAAAAAACCTTAGAAAAGTTATGCATTCTCTTATTATCCTACCTATGAGTTAAATAGTACCACTACTGTACTTCTCGAAAGATGGCTTACGCATTAAATAACCAAAGAAAGTTGACATGCTATTAAACAAAGAAACCAACCATATCAAGGTATTATAAACACCAATCATCCAATTTATTCCACAGGGCTAAATCATAAAATTAATTCTTATCATTTTAATTTAGATTTTTTTATGTGTATATCTAAATATTAGTTAATTTCTTTTATTTAATAGATTTTAAGTATCTTCATATTTAAAATGCAAAATTTTCATTAGCAGGTAAACCAATAAATCGCTGACGAATACTTCGGCCTTTTCTGTTTATTTACATGTTGATTTATTGCTTTGTGTTTGTGCTACCAAGCTACTTAATTTGTTAGGTAACTACTTAAGGAGAAGGAAAACTCTAAAATCAAACCAGCTCTACTCCACCTAAAACTGACCTAGAGTCATATGCTGACCGTGTACTGGTTTAGTTTGTAAAGGATGAATGACTGGATTTTTAAAATCTTTTAAATATAAAAGTAAAATAAAGAAAATTGTGACCAAAGAGTAATAATACTATAGATATAACTGATCCCGTATATACACACACACACACACACACACATATATATATATATATATGGGTGGTGAGTAAAAAGAAAGCTCCTGGTCTAAGTTAGTCTAGCTACCTGGACTAACTTAGACCAGGAGCTTTCTTTTTACTCACCACCCATCTTGAGGGCCCATTGATCAACAAATAAAATCTTTTAGCGGAATTATATATAACGTTTGCCTCGAGTGCTTTGGGCAGTAACGCATAAATGAAAGAAAACGAATCGAATCGATAACGGATATAGAAAGGATTTCAACACGAATGTTATACACGTGTAACCACCATCCTCGTGTAATTACGCAAAATCAAGAAACGGTTGCTATGACAACTAACGGCCGTTAGTAAACGCTTTTTTAAATCACAAACTGCACCAAAATGAAGATGAACGAACGTCTAATGTAATGTCCACTTTTAGTTGATCTTGTGTATACATAGATATATATTTCTTGTAAATACCCTATCCGGTGGCAAAAACTGCTCGGTAGCGCCAGGAGTGGCAGTACCGCCTTGAGCTACCGAAACTGTGTTATCACCCTGGTTGGCGGCTGATGAGGCTAGGGTATCGCATGTGCTTTCACACGTTGTATGATGAAAAAAAAAAAGATATACTTGTTTAATGCAAAGCTCTTTGAATGAATTGAGCACTCTGGTATCCGGTAAGGCAAAATGCAAACAAACAAAAGCTAATACATAATGCCTAATAATTCTCGGGCTGACGTAGGTCACTTGCAGGCTGAGCGGAATGGTACTTAGTCTAACGTAAAGTTGGGCGGGTTCCGATTCCAGCTTCAAGCGTCCTAGGTGTCCCACACTAAAGAGTTGTGATACAACGAAACCGTCTGTCTATGGATGACTTTATATATATATATATATATATATATATATATATATATATATATATACACAAGTGTCATTAAAAAAGTTCTAAGACTTATCCAGATTTTAAATTTGCGGTACACCTCTCACCTTTCTGTTGGTCTCACTTGCACAAAAATGAATTATTTTTTTCATTTTTATAAAAAGTGGTAGTGTGTTGCCACTAAAATATATTAAATATATAAATATCAGATCATTTGTTTTTCCTTTCTGGTTGACAAATGACATATAATTCTTGTATCAATTCTTGACTCCTTTGTCCTTTTCGTCTACATTTTTATATGATGACAAACAAAATTTAAACCCCAATGAAATAAATAAATAAAACATAAAGAAATAAATAACAAAAATAAATAAGAAAAAATGACAAATAAAAACTTATATATATCTATATATATATATGTGTGTGTGTGTATATATATATATATATATATATAGGAATTGAGTCTAAGTATAGACTTCAAAGGAACAAGCCATGCAGAATATGTAATATCAATATACTCTAATAGAGTGCTCAATATATGGCTATTAATATATGAAAATATAAAAGAAACCCCTCACATACAGAAAGAAGCGTGTTGTGATCATGGTGAGGCTCCAGTTCAGGAGATCTAGAAAGTGCAGATAGCTCTACATTGCTATTACATTCTGATTGATTGGTAATACCTATTAGAGTCACATCTCTGAGTCAAATATATGTTTAAAAATTAATCGTATTCGATGATACGTCATGCCATTTAACTGTAAATTCTTTGTATATTGACACTTGAAGATTACTAAAGGTTATTATTAGTCACTTTAACTGCATAACTGTGCAAACAAATGACAATTATTAAATAGAAATAATTACTTGAAGATTATAGTTATCAGTATTAGATAGGAATACTTGAAATCATACTACTGTGCAGAATTTATTCATATTAGATAGAAATACTTGATATATAACTCTGGGCAAAAAAACTTTACAAAGCCAACTATGCGATAAGGTAAATATGAACATACAATAAAGGTTATTATCTAACTTCTTGGCATGAAATAACTCTATATTGGTGAAATGCCGTTAAAATCAACAGTCAATCAGGAGTTGAGAAAGACTATAAAAGTGTTTCAGTGTATGTGAGTAAAGTGAAAAATTCATCGTGGCGTAGTGACTAACATGCCTGACTGCGACATCGTAGTGTAACGTAATGGCCAAGGGATTTCGGTTCATGCCTTTGAGTTTAGTTAGGCTGAGAACCTTTCAGCTCAGCACATGGGTTAGTTAGGTGCAATATTGAGGCAGGTGTTAACGCGGGCGCGCCCGGGCGGATGGAGGTGTCACTTAGATGTCATAATAGTCCGAGACGAAACGGAGTGCGAGTGACGTCACGCACCGGAAGCGCGCAGAGGTTTGTGGAGAATTGAAAGAAAGTTAGAGTGTTGAATACTAGACGCCAAACGAGGAGGATCGACTCTTGGAGCTCGCAGGCGCGAGGCGAACTTGCGCCCTATGGGGGCCGCTCGAGATGGGGGCCAAATGAATAAGACAGCATAGAAGATTGTGTCTCTCCTCTTCATGTCGAAACCTTTAATTCAAAGTAAATAAAAAGGTTTCGTACCTGAACAAGAAGTCGTTACGTGTTTTCGAATTTCGAGATTCCTATGTTCTTTATATATTCTATCGTTATGAACATTATATGTCTATTTCGCACATGGCGTTAACTGTGGCTATAGTACAGTAGTAAGCGAGTTCGAACTCCAGCAACGTTATTATAATATCTTTCAAACAAATACCCACGGTAAAGGTATGAAACTTATTATCTTCCGCCCAGGTATGGATTATATAGTACTTCTCCTGTTACATATTATTTAGACCTTTGGCTTTACATATCCCGCAAATGTTGATATGTTATTAAACAAAGAAACAAAAATCTAAAAACTTTAAAAGGTTTATAGATAGAGTATTTTCATTTACTTTAACTTCGATCAAAGAAAAGTTTTCCCAGTCGGCTGGAGATGTAGAATACACCGACTGCTTTTCTGCAGAGGGGTAAGACCCCACCAATGAGTATCCTAGATATGACACTAAATAATCTGATGGTGAGGTTTCAGTAATGCTGGAGCCTTGGGGAATGCAGTGTGCCCCATCATTGCCATCGCTCCCTGGTCCACTCAGACCCGGAGTGGTGGAACCTGATAGGGTCCTATCTATGGGTCAAATAAAACTAAACCGTGTTGGTTGAGAGGGAGTGTTTTTGCATTTAAACAGCGTATTTATGCTAAACTGAACTGTTTAAAACAGAAGTCTTGGCATTTAGATTGTGTTCGTATACTAAACCGAATTGTTTGAAATAGAACTGTTTGGACATATAAACCACGTACTTATGCTAAAGTGAATTATCTGAAATAAAACTGTTTTTACATTTAACTCTGTGTATTGCCCAGTCGGCGGAGGCTGTAGAATACACCGGCTGATCTTCTGCAAAGGGATAAGACTACCCCAACAAGTGCCCTGCATATGTCACAAAAATTCTGATGGTCAGGCTACAGTAACGCTGGATCTTATGGGAATGTGTAGTACCCCTTCCATGCTATCGTTCCCAGGTCCACTCAGGCCCGGAGTCATATCTATGGTTCAAATAGAACCAATCTATACTTATACTAAACTGAATTGTTTGAAATAGAACTGTTTTGACATCTAACTGTTTTTTAACAAACAGTATTCTTATATTAAACTGCTTGAAATTTAGTTCGGCGTTAATGACCCGGAAAGGGTTGATTCGGCGTAAAACAAAACAACCAACCAAATAGAATTAAACTGTGTACTTATGCTAAACTGGATTGTTTGAAATAGAACTGTTTATTTGCATAAAAATGGATTTGGCATTAAATAACCCACAAGGGTTGATATGCCATAAAACACAAACAAACCAAACCAAACCAAACCAAAGAAAAGCATTTTTCACAGACCTGAGTAAATGTACTTTAACGATGCTAATAGTCTAGTTATCACTGTTAACGAAGATACTGTTCATATGAAACATTCTAACCTTCAGATTATTGCCTCGCGTTTAAAACAGTGAACTCTATGAGTTCAGCTATTGTTTAAATATTTCATTCTAATACATTCCATTTATTTTTGCGTTGGCCTTTTGTAGGTAGGGAGGTAGTAGGGATTTTTCTCCGCCATATTATTTTTGTATGTGTCAACATCTGCATACACAATTAGAAGGAGAATTTTAAGATTAACTTAATCTACAATGATTTGCCATATTCGGACCACATCGAAATGGCCTCGAGGCGGGATATTTTCTCCTCCAATAAACCATGCATAAATGAAAGGTGAATAAAGGTAAAGACAGGAAATTGTAAAATCTTTCTTTCTTTCTTTCTTTCTTTCTTTCTTTCTTTCTTTCTTTCTTTCCCTTCAATTCTTTCTTTCTTTCTTTCTTTCTTTCTTTCTTTCTTTCGTTCTTTCCCTTGAATTCTTTTTTTCTTTGAATCCTCTTATTCATTCATTCCCTTTTTTTTCTCCTTTTCTTCTCTGGCTTTTATTTCGATTTCATTTTTTTCTCTCTGGCCCTTTTTCAGTTTTTTTTTTCGTTTTTTTTTTCCTCTCTATTTTTGTATTTTCTCCACTGAACTCTCATCAAAACGGCCAAGTACATACATATATCCTTTATATAAATACATATGTGAGTCTACCGATAAATCTCAGTTCGCTAACAATTTCCCTCTCTCAATCACTTTTTCTCTCTCTGTCCTTTGCTCTACACAGACTGAGTGTCTCTATGTCTGAGCCAATACATAAGTACATACATATATCATTTTTATGAATCATTATATATTTTAAATACCGACTGTAATTTTTTAATGAATTCAAACTCACATATGCGCACACAATCATCAACTCATCATTTTATGAACATATTCTTGACAGTATCCTGTGTATGTAAATTTGAACTTGTTTTAGCGTAGTATAAGACCTGCTGCCAAACGAGTGTCCTGGACATGCTACAAAACCATGTCATGGTGAGGCTTCAGTTATGGGGATTTGGGGGAATGCAGAGTATCCCTTCGAAAACATTACTCACAGGTTAACTCTGACCCGGATTGGTGGAAAAGAACTAGTGTCCTGGGTAAGGTATTAAACAGATTCTGATGGTGAAGCTCCTGTCCCGGAAATTTGGGGAATGGGGATTACTCTTCATTGCCATTACTTTCAATTCCACTCTGACCCAAAGTTGAAGTACTTCTTAGAGTCTAATCCGTGTGTCAAATAGAAATATTTAATAATTTTCTATCCTCGAAAGCATTTAACATTTAACATAACAGTGTGCTAAAAATGGCTAAATTGAATTATTCATATTACATCGCAATATAAGGAACCATTAAACCAAGTACAAATAAATGAAGACTGTTGAATATTATTATTAGTGTCAACTAGTAATACTTGAAACCATTTAACTTGATATATATATATATATATATATATATATATATATATATATATATATATATATATAATGTAACTAGAAGAAAACTCATACCTGGTGGGAAGTCATCTAATGAGACGAAGAGTATAACGACATTCTTTGCCGAAATAAATCTATAATGACAATTTAATTAGGTTTGAGGTTTTTTTTAATTACATTGTATATGCTCTGTATGTAAGTTTTATTATATAAACCTGGAAAAGGAATATATAACAATTGGCATACATTGAACACTCCCATAGATTTATATGAAATTCCTCATATATTCTATTCGTGAATAATCCACACCCATTGTCTTCAGACGATGACTGGATATATATATATATATATATATATATATATATATATATATATATATATATATATATATATATATATATATGAAAGTATAAACATAACTTAGCATTAAGAACCATCCAGGGTTGATAAGCCATCAAACACAATAGACCACAACCACAACTTGTATCAAACGTAAATTTGCTTGCGATATTAAATACATGTATTTTTCTTTCCGTTCTTTCTTGTTAATTTTAATATTTATAGACGTATTCTCTTAGATTTTATACTCCGTCAAATTACAAATTTAAATTGAAAACAAAGTAAGCTAAAACTTCAACTATCTATCTATCTATCTATCTATCTATCTATCTATCTATCTACACGCAGTGGCCTAATATTATAACAGGATATAACAAAATCTAATAAATGATTTTTATTAAGACAGAACTCGTTCGTAGGGAAAGCAAATAGAATGGATTTTTGTCTTACAAAATAAACTTAAATGCATACATACATACATACATACATACATACATACATACATACATACATATCCCTAGCATTTCTGGGTTCTTCTAGTAAGAATTACATATCGGTGAACACGTGCACACGAACTAACTTTTACACACACACACACACACACACACACATATATATATATATATATATATATATATAATCTGTCGGAAATATTTTGAAGCTAACTGAATCCCCTGAATCGGTAAATCCTTCCCCCAAATCGCTATCTCGAGTATAACACTAAATTTTATATGTTGGTGAGGCTCCAGTTCCGTATATCCTGGAAGTGTGGCGTGCTGCTCATTGACATTACTCCCAGTTTTACTTTGATTTGGAGTGATAGTACCTGTTAGGGTCATGTCAAGGGGCTAAATAGCTCTGTGTAAAAGTTGTTCGCATTCTACAGGAATTGTAAAAAGAAAAAAAAAAACACACTTGATAAACAATTACGCTAAACGAGTTAATAGTTACTTACAATGAGTGCGATTCCCTAACAAAAATTTTGACTTCTTTTATATGAGCACAATTCCCTAACCTCTAGGCATAAGATATCCCTAGATGTGTTGATATACCTTTAAAATCAGTCAATCCATAAAGCAACTAGGAAACACACTTTTAGCTATATGAAGTGTCTCGAGAAACTTAGGGAAATGTCAAAATATCGTGTCTCCCGTGTCTCTTCAAGATCATTCCTCTAAGATAAAAAAAACCAAAACCCAAAAACAAAACAAAAAAAAACAAACTTCTTTTATATATATTTACCAACCCCTCCGCTCGGGCAGGACATGACACAAGGTCAATTTTTAAGCGGAGTTTAACAGGTTTGAATTCAGAGTTTTCCTTCTCCTAGACAAGTTGCCTCACCAAGGGTGAAGAACCCAGTCTGCCCTACTATTTACCCATAGCTGGAGGGAGAATAATTGAATTCATACCTTTCCCAAGGGTATTAGTGCTATGTGAAATGCAATTAGTCTCCTCCAAGATTTGAACTCGTGTCGCCGTGTCCATTTTCTACGACGATAACCATTACAACTTCTTTTATATGAGCGCAATTCCCTAACCTCTAGGCATAAGATATCCCTAGATGTGTTGATATACCTTTAAAATCAATCAATCAATAAAGCAAGCAAGCAAACACACTTTTAGTTATATGAAGTGTCACGAGAAACTTAGGGAGATGTCAAAATATCGAGTGTCTCCCGTGTCTCTTCAAGATCATTCCTCTAAGATGAAACCCCCCCCAAAAAAACCCCAAAAACAAAACAAAAAAGATTATCTTCTTTTACAATCAATCATTCCTTGTGGAAGGTATTTAGTGACTGGTGTTACTCAAAATGTTTGCAGTGCAATCGGCTGCGGTTATAGAATACACTGACAGCATAGGAGAAAAGACATTCCAACACCAACTAGTGTCTTGGATATGACACCAAACTATTTGTTGTTGAGGATACATTCCTGGAACTTTGGGAAATGGGGAGTACCCCTTCATTGTCATTACTCGCAGGTCCATTCTGACCCTGTGTGGTAGTACCTGTTAGGGGTCTATTTATGGTTCAAGTAGAACTTTTTAACCATTTAACTGTGTGCATTCGAGTAACTGATGTTAAACTGTTTGGTTGGTTGGTTGTTTGGGTTTTATGGCATATCAACCTTTGTAGGTTATTTAATGACAAATACATTTTTATACAAATAATCAGTTCTATTTCAAACAAATCAGTTTAGCATGAGTACACAGTTTAATTGTCAAAAACATTTGTATTTCAGACTATTCAGTTTATTCAAACAGTTCTAATTCAGTTAAGTCAGTTTATTATAAGTACAGATTTTGTTTACACAGTTAAATATCAATTCAGTTTAGTGTAAGTACAGTTTCAATGTCAAAAACAGTTCCATTTCAAACAATTCGGTTTAGCATAAGCACGCAGTTTAAATGTTAGTAAGTACGGTTTAATAGTAAAAACCATTTCTATTTCAAGCTATTCCGTTTATTTAAACAACTCAGTTAGTTCTATTTAACCCATTGATAGGGCTCTATCAGGTGCTACCATTCCGGGCCAGAGTGGACCTGGGAGCAATGGCAATGGAGGGGTACTCCACATTCCCCAAACCCCCAGCATCACTGGAACCTCACCCTCAGGTTGTTTTATGTCATTATCAGGACACTTATGGGTGGGTCTTAGCCCACTGCAGAGGTGCAGTCGGTTTATTCTACAACCCAGGCGTGTGGGCAAGATGTTAAACTGAATTTTTTTTGTTTTATGGCAAAACTTGAAACCATTTAACTGTATGCAAACATGATTAATATCTAATAGAATTATTATTGTTAAATAGCAATCTTTTAAATTTTCCAACCGTGTGCAGACAAATGATATCTGGCTTGTTTAGAAATGTTATTTACACGTTATTCATTTAAAATCATGTATACTTGATATATAAATAAATAAGCCGGAATTGACATTAAATAACTTACAAGGATTCATAAGCCATAAAACACAATCAACCCACCAATCAATGAAAATGTTAGGTAGCATTTCATATCAGCAGATGAAGCGTAGTTTTTTTTTCTGCTTCGAGTAAACGCTTAATTTGATCTTTCAACAACATGACAAAATTTCACCATATAGTCAGAAAATAATTGCTACGGAAAAAGTCTGATCTAGGGGTCTCAAACTCAAGGACCCAAAAAAGCCATTATGACTTTTTGGAGAGGCACAATGGGCCAAACTTGAGATGAGTTATAATGCCATTTTGCTTTACAACTGATAGGCTGCTAATTTTTTTCCTTTTTCTTTGAAATGTATAATCATATGATTAGTGGGATATGTGACTTATTTCAAAAGGTACTATTTACCAACCCCTCCGCTCGGGCAGGATATGACACAAGGTCAATTTTTAAGCGGAGTTTAACAGGTTTTGAATTCAGAGTTTTCCTTCTCCTAGACTAGTTGCCTCACCAAGGCTGAAGAACCTAGTCCGTCCTACTATTTACACATAGTTGGAGGGAGAATAAGGGGGTTCATACCTTTCCCAAGGGTATTTGCCCGAAAGTGAACATAATAGCGCGACTGGAGTACGAACTCGCGTACTACGATTCCGCAGTCCATCGCTTTAACCATTACACCACGAGGACACTTATTTCAAAAGGTAGGCGGAGAGAATATCCCATTTTTTTTTTTCCCATCTTCACTTTTGATAAATTCCGTCTATTTTCCTTTTTATTGCATTTCATGGGTAAATTGCAATAAAGTATCTTCTATTATTCAAAGAGAGAGAGAGAGAGAAAAAAATCAAATTTCTATCACATTTAAAGAAATAGCTGACATAATTTCTCTCTATTTAACAATACGCTCTTTAATATTTTTGTTTTCTATTTGGTTTGTCCGTCAGCTCAAGTAAAACCTCTATGTCATCATGTTTAAATGATTGCCTTTTTTTAATGACATATCAGCTTTCTAAAGTTATTTAATACCAAATCCATCCTTTTAGAAGGACAGTAGTGGTGCTATTTTACCAATAGCTGGGATGATAAGGGGGTTCATACCTTTTTCACGGGTATTTGTTCGAGAGTGAACTTGATAGTGCAACTGGATTTTGAACTCGATTGCTATGATTCTGCAGTCAAGCGCTTTAACTATTATACCACGAGAACATCCCCCGACGCCATTAAGTCCACCCTTAGAGGTGCCCGTGGTGTAATGGTTATCCTCGTAGGAAATGGACATGGCAACACGAGTTCAAATCCTTTCCAAGACTGATTGCATTTTCATATAGCACTAATACTCTTGGGAAAGGTATGAATCCAATTATTCTCCCTCCATAAATAGTTGGTCAGACTAGGTTCTCCCTCCATAAATAGTAGGTCAGACTAGGTTCTTCAGCCTTGGTGAGGCAACTAGTCTAGGAAAAAAAAATTCTGAATTCAAACCTGTTAAACTTCGCTTAAAAATCGACCTTGTGTCATATCCTGCCCTAGCGGAGGGGTTGGGTAAATATGATTAAGTCCACCCTTGTTATATTATGAAACAATAGAAATGTCTTATGTTTTGTTATGTAAGTGAATTTTCTATACTATCAGTTACCCTTCCACCACAATAGATCTTTGTAATAAGCCAATTATCGTTCTGTTTAATTATGTCGTTTAAATGTATATAAAATTGGATGATTTCTACTTTTCAGCTTTTGATCTTAAAGTAAAAACGACCCAAATATTTAAGTGCATTCTCCCCTTCTCAAAGCAGAAATATGGCCTGGGTTGAGGAACAAATTACCCAATTTTAGGAAAATATTAGTCACAAAAATGTTCTGTTTCATGCCATAGAAAAGTAGTTTGTGAGTCCCATGCAGCTCGAAGGCTGCGTGTTTGAGACCTTTGATCTAATTTGTAAGTTTGATGTCTAATTAAGTGTTTCTTAGAAAGAAAATGAATTTGTATTCTAATTTCATCGAATATCTATCAATATTTATGATGTATTTTCCTTATTAATAGCCTTAGAACGAAGTTTTTGATTAAAATAACTGAAATCAAAAGGAAGGAAAGAATAATAAAAACGCTAATTATAAATGAGCCTGATTTATTGGAGAAGTCAAAAAAGGTTTTCCTATCCTCTAGTATTTTTTTTGCTCAAGTACTTTTTTTTGGGGGGGTGTTTTCCACTATTGATCATATTTAGTCAACGTTATATCTGGGAAAATTCAAAGATCTCTCCTTTTTTCGGTAATTTCTCTATCAAGATTATATACGCATGCGCTTACGACTATGTTTTTGGAACTTCTTTATTATTTGTATTCTAGCTTCTAAGCAAGAAGAGACTATTTCCTTACGTGTGTCTGTTATTGTGTGTTGATTCGTACATAAAAGGTAGTTTCATAAATACTATTTTACGCATCGAGTCGAACACGGGAGTAAATGTTTATGCGTTTTTCGTATTTGTTATGTGATAATTGGGATTATTTAACATCAGAGATTTTACAATCATTTTTTTCCCGGTATATGAAATTATAACATGTATTTATTCTTTACGAAAATTCCCATCGTCCGTAGAATTGTGTGTTTGTTAAAATGCGTGTTTACATTTTTCACTAGTGAATATGTGAATAAAAAAAAAGACATATATACGACCATCATCTGAATGAAGACAAGAGTGATTGTATTTTTGCATGTGGATATCATTCGAGGTTTTTGATGTTCTTGTTTATGTACGTCATTTTCTTGTATGCTCAAATCTGTGTGTGTGTGTGTGTGTGTGTGTGTGTGTGTGTGTGTGTGTGTGTGTGTGTGTGTGTGTTATGGTAGAGGATGAGAGAAGAATTCTAATACCATCCTTCCATCCCCATGCCACCGCAAATGGTCGTTATAATCAGATTAAACACTGGTAATTTGTCTGGAGTCGTTAATACTCTTTATAAATAAATAATTCCGATTCCTGAATTCGCGGATATCAGATGAATTATTGAGCAGGTCTACTGTTAAGATTCTTTCTTCACGCGATCCAAAGTCAGCACAGGAACTTTAATTCGAAGGATAAACTGCCATTTTCCGATCCGGATTCCCCCCTCTCTCTTTCTCTCTCTTTCATTCTTTTTAGCCTTATTGCTATGTATTTTGGCTAATTCGACTTCTTACAGGCATTTTGAAAAAAAAAACAACATCTTTCTTTATTGTTCCATGTACTGATTCTTTTTTTGTCTTCTCGTTTTCATTCTGTCTTGCAGACCTCCACACAATTCTGTGGATTCGCATTAAAACGCTCTCTGTACGAATAAATCCAGTGAAAGAGTCAGTCATTATATCTCTTGTCGTTTTTTCCTCTTTCAGTTCTACTTAGACATGTTTTCGTGGTTGTTGTCGGTAATTCGTGTTGTTGTTGCTGTTGTTGTTATTATTATTATCATTATTATTATTATTATTATGACAATAATAATAATGATAATGATGATGATGATGATGAAGTTCCTGGCAATATCAGTAGTGACATATTAGAACTATATTTTTCAATATTAAAAAATCGGTTGTTAGCTGAAATGCAAAAAGGTACTCACTAAAGTTATAAAACTAATAACCAGCCACAAAATGCATCACCCAAGAGCAGAAATCAAGGAAGAGGCTTCATCTCTAACACAAGTACATTATTAAAGAAATACTTAGACCCAACAAATTGGATGCCACAGTTTGTGAACACGTACGGGAAGCGACAGAAAAATATTCAATATGTAAAGAAAGTAATAAATTTGTTAACTCGACCTAACACGAAGGAAACAGGCATAAAATATAAAGCAATAGATATTTCAAAACATAAAGAAAGAAGCAAAAGCACACGAACTAAGTCAATGAAATATTCTTGGAACAAAGAAACCTTACATGGACGATTGGCACAAAGAATTAGAAATGCCGATATAGATATAGTATTTTGACTAATAGATGTATGAAAATGCTAGTCTGAAGGCAGGGTTAGAAAGGTTAATAATAGCAACACAGGATCAGAGCCTACCAACAAGAAAGTATCAGGTGAAAAATATTATAAAAACGGATCGAAACTAATATGCTAACAAAAAAAAAAAAAAACGGATCAAAACTAAGATGCTAACAAAAAAAAAAAAAAAAAAATGGATCAAAACTAATATGCTAACAAAAAAAAAAGATCAAAACTAATATGCTAACAAAAAAAAAAAGATCAAAACTAATATGCTAACAAAAAAAATGGATCAAAACTAATATGCTAACAAAAAACGGATCAAAACTAATATGCTAACAAAAAACGGATCAAAACTAATATGCTAACAAAAAATAAACCCGGATCAAAACTAATATGCTAACAAAAAAAAAAAAAAAACCGGATCAAAACTAATATGCTAACAAAAAAAAAACCCGGATCAAAACTAATATGCTAACAAAAAAAAAAACCCGGATCAAAACTAATATGCTAACAAAAAAAAAAACCCGGATCAAAACTAATATGCTAACAAAAAAAAAATGGATCAAAACTAATATGCTACAAAAAAAAAAACGGATCAAAACTAATATGCTAACAAAAAACGGATCAAAACTAATATGCTAACAAAAAAAAAACCCCGGATCAAAACTAATATGCTAACAAAAAAAAAATGGATCAAAACTAATATGCTACAAAAAAAAAATGGATCAAAACTAATATGCTACAAAAAAAAATGGATCAAAACTAATATGCTACAAAAAAAAAACGGATCAAAACTAATATGCTAACAAATAAACGGATCAAAACTAATATGCTAACAAAAAAAAAAAAAAAAACAAAAAAAAAAAACGGATTAAAACTAATATGCTAACAAAAAAAAAAAAAAAAAAAAAACGGATCAAAACTAATATGCTAACAAAAAAAAAAAAAAAAAAAACGGATCAAAACTAATTTGCTTACAAAAAACTGGATCAAAACTAATATGCTAACAAAAAAAGAAAAAACAAAAACGGAACAAAACTAATATGCTAACGAAAAAACGGATCAAAACTAATATGCTAACAAAAAAACTGAATCAATTGACCACTTACTGTTGGGTTGCCCAATCCTAACACCGATAAAATATAAAAGAATGATAAAATAGGACATTATATTCATTGGAAAATACACAAACATTATGGAATACTGAAATGTGAAAAATGGTATAAACACCAACCAGAACTGAAAGCAAAACCCTAAGGAGCAACTGTAGTTTAGGACTTGGCTCTGCCAACTGAGAGAAAAATATAGAGCAACCGACTCATTGGTCTAGTGGGTAGAGTGTTCGCCACTGGTCCGGGAGGCCTGCATTCAATCCCAGGTCGCGTCATACCAAAGACTTCAAAAATGGTACTTGATGCCTCCCTGCTTAACACTCAGCAATATAAGGTACGGATCAAGGGTAAAGTGGAGCAATCCAAGGAAAGGTGTAGCGCCTTCCCCTACACCTCGGTGTAGTAGCTATAGAAAAGGGAGCCTTTGGGTCGCCCTTGACTAAGGTCGCCAACTTTACTTACATGCCTTTTAATTGACATGTCAGTGCCAACAAATAATGAAATATTAGTCAAAGAATATAGTAAAATAAACAAATACAAAGGTCTGGAAAAAGAAATTTAAAAAATGGGGTACCTTTAAACAACCAGCAAACCTCTTTATATTGGGAGCGCTGGATAGAATTAAGTGAGGGAATGATCGACTCATTAAAAAATAACAGCCAATATGAAATACACGAATTACACCTTTCAGAAATGCTCATCTCGAAGGTAAGTAATATCAATGTAAGTTGGAGCGGTTGGACCTTGCCAGGGCGCTGAAAAAGTTGTGGAACATGAAAGTGATAATGACAACATTGATAGTTGGAGCTTTTGGACTTTACCGTAACGTTGTGAGTTCTGAGACTGATAGAGGGAATTCTATACCTAGAAAACGGATGAAAGTTTATAAATAATTATAAGTGTTGTGGCCTTATTAGGGGCTAGAAATAAAAGGTACAAAAGAGGAAATGAGTTAAACAAATATATTTACAAAGAACAGTAATACAACATATACAAATAAGAGGGTTACTAGCGAGACTATTCGGTCCGATTGTAAAGAATGTCTGCTGGAATATTGCATTCTGCCTAAGAGCAGTAGCCGCTGCTATTTATAGCTGGGAGAGCTCATATGTGCATGGGTAAATTACCATAACAATATGTCTATAGAAAATTCTCAACGGATTTATAAAAGCTTTGTAGAACGAAATGTATTATTTTATCATGAACATTTCTACAACAGGATCAGTCTTTTAAGTGTCAACACTTGTCAGACTTCGGAATTATTATTGACCGATAAAAATTATTATTGTTGTTAAAATATTTAAGAATTCGGTTGATGAAGAAATGCTTTCACGTCGAAGGTCATTCCTTTGAAAAAGGAATTTTTATTTCGTTCGATTATGGAACCTAAATATTTTCTATTCAAAGCTAATTGACTAACCAAACGAATTCTTAAGTAAAATCTAACTCAGGAATTCGCTGTGTAAGAACTTGAGACGAGTAACAACTTTTGAAATTACCTCTACACCGCCAGGACTTGGCCATGAGAATACATAAATTAAACTACAGTCGAAACAAGACAGATCGATCGAGAGACCAAATTACGTAAGGTAAATCTCCCCCAATTCAGAGCTACTGGTCTAGTATCTTACTGCCAAATGGGAGATAGAAATAAGCTATATCTGTTGGTATCTGAAAGAATTATACTGTGTAAAAAGTTAATGAAAGACAATTTCTATTATTTACACTAAACGGTAATATTATCGTAAAGCCATGTTATCTTTCTTTTTTTGGTGGCAGGTTTTCTTTTTTCTCTTGTGTAACTGTACGGATGCGTCTGTCTAATTGCTAAAACGGTTAATAGTTAATTATCTCTCCTGATCTTAAATCCCAACGCGAGCTGATGGTAGATTGATCCTGGTTGTTCAAGGAATTTCCAGGCATTGCCAGACAAGGAGACTACTCCAAGAATAAACCCCGAGCTTGGTGACCCCAAACCCGTCGTGTTATATACCAGAGCACTGAAAAAGCTATGAATAATCAAAGTGACAATAATAACATTCGTAGTTGGAGCGCTTGGACCGTGCCAGGACGCAGAAAAATCTGTGGACCATGAAAGGGACAATGATAGGATTCGTAGTTACAGAGCTTGGACTAGTCCCCATGCACCTGGAAAAGAGAATGAAGATCAGAGGAAGAATTGACACCATCCAGTACTTCTAAAATCGACTAGGATACTTAGAATCCTCGTGACCTAAGACAACATTCTATCACCCTGACTCCAGTGAAAAAATTATCTCTCAGAGCTGATGTAAATAACGCGTGAGAACAAAAACAATTGGGAAGGTTTTTTTCCGTCCTTTATATGTAAAGTAATTAGGGTGATTAATTAATTATATAAATTATTCTATTTATCTGGAAAAGTTGTAAGTTAGCTAAAAACTTTAAATGTAAGCGTAATTCCTCACAAAGGTCAAACGTGGGTTTTTGGTCGGCGTGCGCGAGAGACGGGGTGGTGGGGTGACTGCAAAGGATATACATTGAAAACCCCTTCAAGGTCTTCCTCTTCTCGTGTTGCATTGGACTGCTATGAAATTGTACCAGTTTGAATAAAGAATTTTCGTATCTGAACAACATAAGTCACCTGTTATTTTTGAATTTGAATATTCAAGATTATACCAGTTACAGCCTTCGATTTCGTGCCTTGACAATAACCTCATATATAGCCAGCCAAACAGTTTGATATAAAGCTACTAAATTTAGTAAGTATACTGATTAGGCCACTGAATGTTTTTATGTAAGCATTTTGTTTCCGTAGACGGGCGCATATGATTAACCATTATCATCAAATCGCGCTGACAGCTTGGAATTTCCTCTGTCTCTCTCTGTCTCTCTCTTTCTCTTTCTCTCTCTTTCTCTCTCTCTTTCTCACTATCCGTTTCTATTATCCATTGCTCCTAGTTCGTTTTCTAGGTTGCATCTTCTGTCCTCAAAGAGCTGATGTCTTTGCTGGTCGGCCAACACTTGCACATTCATGTGTTAGAGTCCTTAAGTGAGCGTTGCTTATAAGTTCCTCTTTGTTTCCCCAATAGTGTACCACACGTGTTGTTCGTTTTACTTGAATAGTTTGTATGATGGGAAGCAAATGGCTGTACAACAGTTGTTTTGTAGGGTGTTTCTTCCAGAATTTGTTGAAGACAGTGTGGATCACTCTTATGTAGTTCCCATGTAGCTTTTTCTCCGTGCGTTTTGTTAGCATCTATGAAGTGCATTCATGTTGTAGTATGGACACAGCCACAGCTTGGAAGAAATCCCGTTTTGCTTTATCGGATATATCAGAATTCTATATAACCGATAACCCGTCAATAGCATACCATCCCCTCAAAAGATGTATAAAAGCTTTACTTTCAGTAGATAAGATGTTACTGTTGAAGTATGTGAACTCTTCCACTAACTTTTGCGGCTTGCCACTTTGAGTGAAGATAGCTCCTTTTTTGTTTAAAACACATGCACTCTGTTTTATTTGCATTTACATAGTGGTCAATGCCTTCTACTTCTTGATCTCGGATTTGCAGTTGGGATTTTACTGAGATGGTGTATTTGTGAGAAGTAGTAGATGATCTGCATTGTCATAGTTTCTGCGAGATATCGTCTACATGTTGTTTTTTTTAAATGTAAAACCATCTCTTTTTATATCTATGAATTTTTTATGTACGTAGTCTAAGTGGAATATAAAGAAATGCGGTACTAATGTATCTCCTTGCAAGACTGTAGCATATCCAACCCAAATCGAGTGGGGTGACTTTGTGGTTTAATGGTAAAACCGACGGATTGCAGAATCATTGTAAGCGAGTTCGAACTCCAGTTGCGCTAATGCGTCTACTTTTGGAAAAATACCCTTGGAAAATGTATGAACCCCCTTATCCTCCAAGCTATGGGTTAAATGGTACCACTTCTGTTCTTCTCAGAGAATGGCTTTGGCATTAAATAACCCACAAAGGATAATATGCCATAAAAAAAAGAACCAAACCAAAATCAAGAACATTCTTTGGAAAAATCAGAACGGTTTTCGAAAAAATCGCTCCATGACTTCACCGATTCTGACATTTCATTGAATTAATGAAGGAGTACGGGAAAAATCTCGAGAAAACACTACTGTTCGTAGATTTCTCTAAGGCATTCGACTACATACACAGAGGAAAGATGAAGTATATATTACCAGCGTATGGTCTTCTGAAAGAAATTGTTTCAGCTATGATCATGCTTTCAATGGTTCGATTACTTGATGGAGACGCCGACTTTAATACACAGGAGGAATCGAACAGTGAAGAATATCCAGTGAGAAACCATTTTGCTCCAAGTCGTAACTAATCGTACATAAGTCATACATAAAAAGATAAATATTTGCCAAGATCTCTAGAAATAGAGCCTCACTATCAGATAGAATTTATTTTCATACTCAGAACATCCTTTGTTGGGTTCTGTTACCCCTCTGCTAGGGATACAGTCAGCATATTCAAATGTTTATTAAGGAATTTAATTAATTCAGATTGACTTCCAAATTTGAAACGCTTTTCACAAAGCATTTGATATTCCCCTTTTCAATATTGGCCCAGTCGATGTAGGCAATATAACACAGCAACTGTATCTCTGCAGAAAGGTAAGATTCCCCCAATGAATGTCCTGCATATGACACTAAACAATCTAATGGTGAGGCTCCAGTAATGCAAGAGCTTTGGGGAATGCAGAGTACTCTTTCAAAGCAATCGCTTGAAAGGTCTACTCTAACCCTGAGTGGTAACACCTGATAGAGTTCTATCTATGGGCCAAATAGAATTGTTTGACATTTAAACTGTGAACTTTGACTTTTAAATTGAGTGCAAACAAATGACGTATGCTCAACCGAACTACTTGAAATATAACTGTTTAATCATTTAAAAGTGTATAAACAAATGACTGATGTTTAATTGAATTGTTAGGGATACATAGCAATATTTGGAACTATTTAACTTTGTTTACATGCTAAACTGAATTGTTTGAAATTGAGCAGTTTCATCATTTAACTCTGTAAACAAATGTATGATGTTTAATTGAATTGTAAGAGTTAAATCGCAATACTTGAAAACAATTAACTGTGTGCAAACAAATAATTGATTTTACTGATGATTATTCGTATTAGATAGAAATAAGTGAAACTTTCTAACAGTGTTAAAAAATGAGCCCAAAATCCTTTTAAAATCTTATCTAAAAAATGAGTTAAGAAATCATATATTTGATATATATGTATAGAAAGGTTTGGGCATGAAATAACCTATAATGGTTGATATGCCATAAGACCAAACCAAACCAAACCAAACATTTTCAGTTTCCTTGATCGATATTAAGAAAGTTTTAGAAGGATAGTAAGATTTAATCATTTACTATTCTGGAAACTATTTAATTTGCCCAGTTGCCTGGGGCTGTAGAATACACCGACTGCAACTCTGCAGAGGAGTAAGATTCCCACCAACGAGTGTCCTGGTAATGACACTAAACAATCTGATGGTGCGGTTCAAGTGATGCTGGGGCTTTGGGGAATGCTAAGCACCTCTTTATTGTCATTGCTCCCAGGTCCACTCTGGCCCGGAATGGTAGCACATGATAGGGCCCTATCTATGGGTTAAATAGAACTAAACTGTATACTTATACTAAACTGAATTGTTTGAATTAGAACTGATTGACTAAACTGAATACTTTGAAATAGAAATGTTTTTGACAATTAAACTGTGTACTTACATCTAAACTGAGTATTTATGCTAAACTGAATTGTTTACGAAAGAACTGTTTTGAAATTTAACTGAATGTAAACAAAATCTATATTTGTACTAAACTGAATTGGCTGAACTAGAACTGTTTGAATAAGCTCAATTGCATGAAATAGAAATGTTTTTGACAATTAAACTGTGTACTCATGCTAAACTGAATTGTTAGAAATAGAACTGATTATTTGTATAAAAATGGATTTGGCATTAAATAACCTACAAAGATTGATATGCCATAAAATCTAAACAACCAACAATCAACAAAACTATTTAATTGTTTGAAAACAAATGACTAACGTTAAATTTAACCATTAGATAAGAATTCTTGAAAGCGTTTGACTGTGTGCTAATACAGCTATTAGAGTTAGACAGCAATACTTGCAATGAAAAAACTTGAAACCATTTAACTGTGTGCAAACAATAGCAATACTTGACACCATTTAAATGTGAGCAAACAAATAAACTCGGACTCGTTAAAAAATGTTACCAACAAACTATTCGCTAAAAATCATTTAAAATAGGATTTGACATTTAATAACCCGTAATGTTTGATATGCCATAAAACAAAATCAATCAAACAACAAAAATCATGTATAAACAGGATTTGACATTTAATAACCCATAATGCTTGATATGCCAAAAAACAAAATCAATCAAACAGCAAAAATCATTTATAAACAGGATTTGACATTTAATAACCCGTAATGTTTGATATGCCATAAAACAAAATCAATCAAACAACAAAAATCATGTATAAATAGGATTTGACATTTAATAACCCCGTAATGCTTGATATGCCATAAAACAGAATCAATCAAGCAACAAAAATCATGTATAAACAGGATTCGACTTTTAATAACCCGTAATGTTTGATATGCCATAAAACAGAATCAATCAAACAATGAAAATCATGTACAAACAGGATTCGACTTTTAATAACCCGTAATGTTTGATATGCCATAAAACAGAATCAATCAAACAATGAAAATCATGTACAAACAGGATTCGACTTTTAATAACCCGTAATGTTGATTTGCCATAAAACGGAATCAACCAACCAACCACCATAACGATCCTTAAGTATGTATAATAATTATTTTATAACAGGCAGACTGTGAGTAAATAGAGGAAAATCGAAGGTAAACGAAAAGAAAGAAGAGTTGAACGTAAACAATTCTGATTAGGAATAGAAGATTACCATGCAGATTTGGCCGATTGGCAGTAAATGAAAATTAACTGCAAAATGGCGGAAATCTCACGAGACTAGCTTAAGTCGATCAAGAGCACATCCAGCACCGAATACTATTTGCAATAAGCTTAGCGGAATTGAATTGAACGAAAATAGATATTAGAATCATCTTCGATATGACACCTTTGTTTAAAATCCCATTCTCAGTTCACAGCCTTGATAAGTTAAATTGTAGCAGCTTCATTTCACCACCTTTTTTGCTTTCCGCATATTCTTATTTTATTGATGTTTATGTTCGTTGTTTTTACTGATTATTGTTCGCTCTTCTCTTCCGTCATAATTTATTTTCTACAATTCTTCTTGCATCCATCTCCTTTTCGCTTTCCAAGGCTCGACGTGGATGATATAACAGATCACTGTCGTTGGAATTACTAGATTGTAAAGTATTTGGCTTTTAACAATACTGGATTTTAAGGGATATGGTTTTCAACAATACTAATAACAATAATTGTAATACAAGATTGGTTTGTATTTCTTTGTTTTATGGCATATAGAAATTCATGGGTTATTTAATGCGAAAAGCAATTCTAGTAGAATAACAGTTGCTGCGCTATTAAACCCATTGGTGGGGAAGATAAGGGTGTTAATATCTTTTCCAAGGGTATTAGTCTGAAAGTGAATGTAATGAAGTGACTAGAGTTCGAACTCACAACGATGTCACAGCCCTGAATGTTTGCCAATACGCCCTTGATATTCCCCCAGTAATACGAGAGTGAGTCTTAAATTTTGCAATATTTTAGTAAACTGAAGCACAATCTGGCAACTCCTGATGCTTTTGTCGAGGTTGTGAAGGTGACCAACTACATTGGACTGTTAGATGCTAAGCTCGCAAGATACTCTCTAAGTTCTTTGCACCAGCTAAGCCATTCAAGTTAGGAGATCATGGTATGAAGCAGCCCAGTCGGCTATGGCTGTAGAATACACTGATTGTAACTCGGCAGAGGGGTAAGACCCCCCCCCAATGAGTGTCCAGGATATGACACTAAACAATCTGATGGTGAGGTTACAGTGATGCTGGGGCTTTGGGGAATTCAAAGTACCCCTTCATTGCCATTGCTCCCAGGTCCACTCCGGCCCGGAATGGTAGCACCTGATAGAGCCCTATCTATGGGTTAAATAGAACTACATTTTGATGCTAAAACTGAATTCTTTGAAAAAGAACTGTTTGACTAAACTGAATAGCTTGAAATAGGAATATTTTTCACAATTGAACTGAACTTACATTTAAACTACGTCCTTATGCTAAATTGAACTGTTTCAAATGGAACTGTTTTTGACATTGAAACTCAATTTACGCTGAACTGAATTGTTTAATATAGAACTGTTTTTGACATTTAACTATGTGTTAAAAAATCTGTACTTATACTAAGCTGAATTCGAACTGTTTGACTAAACTGAATAACTTGAAATAGGAATGTTTTTGACATATAAACTGTGTACTCATGCTTAACTGATTTTTTTAAATAGAACTATTTGCATAAAAGTTGATTTGGCATTAAATAACCTACAAAGGTTGATATGCCATTAAATCCAACAAACCAACCAACCAACATGGGTGAAGTAATGCATCATATGACAACGTACCACCAACAACTATACTCTCAATCATAGTACCTGGCTCGGCTTGAACGGCTTCGGTCATGTAATATATGCCACGCGAACTAGTACGTACGATTAAAATATTGCAGAACTTTTGACTCATTCTACTTACAATATTAGTAAGAATTTAGAGGGTATTAAAAAATTGATATTACTAACATTAATATGTAGATATCTGAGTCAGTAAAATACCAAGAAAAATGAAATTAAAAAGGATTAAATAAGATTTATTCTTCGAAATTCGAATGACAAATTTAAGTGTTTGTGAATTTCGTGAACGATTTGACAAGTTTTCAATATATGTAACGCCTATCAAACGGCTCGCGGCAAGTCAGTTGTCTTGCTCCTTTGCCCTGCACGAACAACCTTTCTCATTAAACTTTTTCTGTCATGTCCAAATTCACATTTCAATTGAACTTCTCGAATGCTGTATAGTTTTGTTCGACCGTGCTTGAGCATACTCTTACTCACAAAACGATTTTTTCATTCCTGTGAACTGCATGTAACACATACTTCTTATAGTAATAATAGTCTGGGAGATGAACTTACAAACAGACATGAAAGAAAATGAAAGAAAGAAGTATCACAGAAGATTTAAAAAAAAATTCTCGAAACCAAGCTCGGCTGTTGAATAATAGAATAAACTCCAGGGCAGTGCACCTTGTAAGACACTTCGGACCCCTCTTAAAATGGGCCATGGAGGAACTTGGACGAATGGACCAAAGAACAAGGAAACTCATGATGATGCACAAGGCCTTACATCCAAGAGATAATAGAGACATACTCTGTGTGTCAAGAAAAGAACGAGAAAGAAACCTTGCAAATGCATAAAAAATTAGGAAACAAACACTATAGCAACCTGTATCAGCAATTTCAATCTAAGGTAAATTGATACAAGAAAGTCTGCTGCATATTGACTTTTGACATACCTGTCATTAGGGATTGCTAAACAAGATATTCCAGCTGTTTAAACAAGGGAACAGCGGAAGAAGATCACGTGGGGTGACAGCCGGAAGGACAACCAGAACGCATGGTGTTATGAAATCATGCATACACAGGTACCCACAGATTGGTCAGTTAGTTTGAAGAAATTCAGGAAGTCAAGAGATTTTGAGAGTGGTAAACGAGTTGGTCAATATAGCTAGGACAGCTATATTAACCATTTCTTAACCAAGTTGTCATCTATATTAAGGGTCTTACAACTTCGTTTCTCTCTCTCTCTCTCTCTCTCTCTCTCTCTCTCTCTCTCTCTCTCTATCACACACACACACACACTTACTGTCAATTTCGGACCTTTCGAGTAATAACGAAGAGATTGATATTTTTTATTAACAAGTGCTATGGTCACTCACTCATCACGGCTATACAAAAAGTCTAGTAGATGGAAAGAAAAAATGAGAAGAAAAACAACTGTCCTACAAAGTAGAAAATGACGAGATTGAACACAAGATTACTTGGACATGGCTACAAAGAGGAAACTTGAAGAGAGAAACTGAATCTCTTTTAATAGCAGTACAAAATAATGCATGAGAAGTAATTATATCAAGTTGAAAATGTGTAACATGTAAGAGAATAACAAGAGTAAATTAGGTAGTGATATAGATGAAACAATTACATTCTAAGCGTATGAAACAAACTTATTCCAAATGAATACAAAAGAAGACATGGATTAGAAGGAAGGTCGATCTCCTTCAAATTATGCAAGAAATTAAAATTCGACTACACTGACAAATGTTACATGTATTAACCAGGATCCGTCCAAGAAAATGGCACATAGAAAATTCTCTCGGACTGAGATCAAACATATCACCCAAACAAGGCTAGAAGATCAGACTTCGTGTTTATTAAGAAGATAAGAATTTGTCTATTAGTAGATTTTGCTTTTCCAGCAAACCATTGATTTAAAAAAATTAAATATTTATACCTTGCCAGAGAGCTGTAGATGCTGTGGAGCATGAAAGTGACTGTGATATCTGTTGTTGTTGGTGCACTTGGAACAGTCCTAAGATACCTGGAAATGAGCCTGGATGAACTAGAAATCAGAGAAAGAATCGAGACCAATCAGACTACAGGGTGGTTGTTATCAGCTAGACTACTGAGAAGAGTCCTGGAGTGTTGAAAAGACTTGCTGTCACTCAGACTCCAGTGAACAAGCACCAGTTAAAAGAGGTGTCAAACACGCAATAATAATAATAATAATAATAATAATAATAATAATAATAATAATAATACTTAGGAGAGAACTAAAAAAGCTATGGAATATGAAGGCGACGGTTGTACCAAGGGTAATAAGTGTGCTTGGAACGGTCCCCGAAGGCTTAGTAATGGAGATGGAGGTGTTGAAAATCAGAGGACGAGCTTGTAGGGGTGACTGAATGTGTTTATGGTCCCCGAGTATTTTTTGTTTTGAATAAAGTTTAGTATTCCCCACAAATTTAACGTTGATTTTGATATTTAAGATAAGGGTTTAATATTTGTTTTCCCACACGTTTTATGTTGAAGATAGTTTTTGAAAGAGAGTGTTTTGAAAAAAGGTTGGATAGGGCATAATATAAGCACATGGAAAAAGTAGTAAATGAAGGGAGTCAATGAAACAAATGAGTGAAGGATATACAAAAAAAATGAGTAAGGGTTGTAAAACGGCGCGGACAAAATGAACATTCAAACAAGGCGACGAACAAAAACAAATTTATATTCTACAACAATAAAACTTACATTGATACATAAAAGAAATTACTAACTCTACTTACAAAATAATAGTGTGTGTATATGTGTGAGTGTGAGTGTGTGTGTGTATCTAACACAACTAAGCTACAAAAGAATTACACGTTAAAATGTCCTTTTTTATGGTTACAAACGGGCAGTTTCACTGAGACTTGAAAGCGTCTCATAGTCATTGTATATGAATGTCTGCGAGACCCATCCATGTTGCCTTTCACTCCTGTTGATTCACACTGGAAGGAGTGTGTTGCTGCAGCGAAAAAATTTGGCAAAAGAGAACAAGGGTGTTTGAAGACGATGTATTTATAGAAAATACGCGTCTTGTAGGTGGCTCAAAAACGCAGGACTTGAATTTACGCGCCGACGTAGTTTTAAGCATGTCACGTGGTCCTCCTGGCCAACGGTTTCCCGAGACTGAATATTGAGCGTTCGCCATCTTTGTGGGAACAAGTGGCATACCGCCCAAAAATAATTTATATGAGTGTAAAGTCCTATAAGCTGAGTGAGATCATCCAAACTACAGCATTGTTGAGGTCGCCCAAAATACTAAGAAAAGTCCTTGAGACTTGAGGAGATTCAGATTTTAGTGAAAGATGATCAGCTTATGCTAGTATGAAAAACTCGCGAGGCGTAATAATAATAATAATAATAATACATCACACTGTATCCAAAATGATTAGATTCAAATGAAAAAAAAAATAGCCTTTTATATTTTATATTACTTATATAAATTCACTAATAAAATCAAAGAGTAACAGAAGTAAGTACAAACATTTGCATTTAGGAAATCTCCCAAAGTTCTTAAAAGATTTAAGAATCAATTTTAAGTTTTAGATTTTAAATTAAGTACATTTTAAGCTCTTTGGTGAAACCAGATAAATACCCTTTTTAAAGGCGTCAAAAACGCTACTTTTCTGATAAAAGTTTTCAAAAATAGCATACATTAGTTTAATTTACAGTCTCTGCCTCTGTCTCTCTGTCTCTTTAACTCTGTCTATCTCTCTGTATAAACACATATATTTCATATATTTTAAATAGTCATAATTGGGAGTTAATTCTTGAGCCCGAAGCCTCCTGAAAGCCTGAAATTGAGTTGACTTTCTATAAAAGACAACAAACAAAAAAAAATTATAACATGAGTGAATAAAAAATATCAACAAAGAAACAAACAAACGAACAACAGAAAGCAGAAATAAAGATAGAAAGGAAGAAAACAGAAATAAAGAAAATAAACAGCAGTAGATGGTTGGTTAGTTGTTGTTTGGGTTTTATGGCATATCAACCTTTGTAGGTTATTTAACGCCAAATCCATTTTTATGAAAATAGTTCTATTTCAAACAATTTAGTTTAGCATAAGTATGCAGTTTAAGTGTAAGTACAGTTTAATTGTGAAAAACATTTCTATTTCAACCTATTCAGCTTAGTAAAGTAATTTTGTTTACACACCATTAAATATCAAAACAGTTCCATATTAAACAATTCACTTTAGTGTAAGTACAGTTTCAATGTCAAAAACAGTTCCATTTCAAACAATTCAGTTTAGCATAAGGATGCAGTTTAAATGTAAGTATGGTTTGATTATCAAAAATATTTCTATTTCAAGCAATTCAGTTAAGCATAAGTATGCAGTTAGAGCTATTTAACCCATAGATAGGGCCCTATCAAGTACTACCTTTCAGGGCCAGAGTGGACCTTGGAGCCATGGCAATAAAGGGGTGCTTCGCATTCCCCAAAGCCCCAGCATCATTGGAACATCACCATCAGATTGTTTAGTGTCATATCCAGGACACTCGTTGGTGGGAGTTTTACCCCTCTGCAGAGTTGCAGTCGTTGTATTCTACAGCCCCAGCCAACTGGGCAAATGTGGAAGTGACGTACATTTTAAAGAGAACTGAACACAAAGGTAAACGTATCGGGCTGAATAATCTATTGAGATTTTATTTGATTTTATTGGACTTTTACGCCGATAATATCATCTTGTATCAAATGACTGATGTTTCTTTCCTAATATAGCAATCTCCTCAATATCATTGCTCATCTCAAAAATGATCGTCTGAATAGTTTTATAATTTTCTTGAATTTTCAATTCTTCCAACATTTTTCAAGACTTCAATAATAAGCATGATCCTCACCTTCATTTGATTCAACTAGTTTGTTCCCTAAAACAACTCAGTTATGACGTCTTATAGTTTAACCTTCGTGGTTCACTCTTTTGTTCTCCTTTGGTGGTTGGGGTTCGGAGAGACAGATGTTTGCCGTAAAAGAGGAACGAACCAAAGATACTTGAAGAGTCACGTTCCTTGAAGATCGTCAAAAAAAACAATGAAAGGTTAAAAACGCTGAGACTACAACATTTTGAAATCAATAAGAATACAAAGAAAAGAGTTAAATGAAGAAATTTTCTAATATAATTCATAACAATGACCATTTAATAACACTGATACTAAGATAAAAATTAAATAAAATTGATATAACTGAAATTTTATTAATATCTGTCAATATTTAACTATATACAACGTTATCAATAACATCTTATTTATGAATTTTATATGTAACTTTTATAACTATATACACAACTTAGGTTTGTATATATAACTCTGATATTTAACCCATATCAGTGAGGATAAGGAGGTTTAACGCTTTTCCCAATGGTATTAGTCGGAAAATGAACGCAATCGCACGACTGGAATTCGAACTTGCTTACTTCGAGTCCGCAGTTCAGCACTTTAGCCATTATGCCTTGGGTTGGTTGGTTAGTTAGTTGGTTGGTTGGATTTTATGGCATATCAACATTTGTAGGTTATTTAACCCCAAATCCATTTTTATACAAATTGTCTGTTCTATTTCAAACAATTCAGTTTAGCATGAGTGCACAGTTTAGTGGTCAAAAACATTTCTATTTCATGCTATTCAGTTTAGTCAAACAGTTCTAATTCAAAAAATTCAACTTCAAACAATTTAGTTTAGTATAAGTATGTATTTTATCCCAACACAGTTAAATGTCAAAACAGTTTTATTTCAAGCAATTCAGTTCAGCATAAGTATGCAGTTTCGATGTCAAAGCAGTTCTATTTCAAGGAGTTCAGTTTAGCTCAAGTACACAGTTTAATAGACAAAAATAGTTCTATTTCAAGCTATTCAGTTTAGTCAAAACATTTTAATTCAAACAATTCAGTTCAGCATAAGTGCACAGTTTAGTTCTACTTAAGCCATAGATAGGGTCCAATCAGGTGCATTCATTCCGGGCCAGCGTGGACCTGGGAGTGATAGCAATGAAGGGGTGCTTCGCATTCCTCGAAGCCCCAGCATCACTGGAACTTCATCAGATTGTTTAGTGTCATATACAGGATATTCGTTCTGGGGGGGGAGTCTTACTCCTCTGCAGAGTTGCAGTCGTTGTATTCTACAGCCCCAGCCGACTGGGTAACTATGGAATGGTGATTTCAGTTAATGTAAAATGATTTCTCCGATAAAATAAAACGGAAATTCTTCAAAGCTGCAGCTGTGTGAGTACTAATGTACCGTTGCACTGCATCGACTTTAACGAAACGCTTAGACGAAATACTAGGTAGGGAGTACACAAGCAAGCTGCGTGTAGTTCTGAGCACATCTTGTAAACAGCACCCAATGAAACCGCAGCTATATGGCCACTAACCACTCACCTCACAAACCATCCAAGTTAGACGGATTGGACAATATACTGGTTTGGTTCCTTTGTTCAATGGTAACATTCGTCGCTTATTTAATACCAAAGTCATCCTTGTAAAAAAGCAGTCATCATCATCATCATATCGCGCTGGTAGCACGGATATCCCTGACCTTCTCTCGCCACTCCTTCCTATCGTTCATCGCCCTAGGTAGGTCCTCAGGACAACATCCTGTATCCTCACATAGCTGCTGAATGTACGTTCGAGCTGGTCGTCCTGCTTTTGCGCGGCCATGTGTGGGGATCCATAAGAGTACATCTCTTATGAGTTCATCTCTGCTTCTCCAGCAGTGTCCTGCATGTCTGGTTCGTCTAACTTGAATAGTTTTCGTGATAGGGGGCAGGTGGCCGTACAGTTGGTGTCTTGTGGGGTGTTTTTGCCAGGACTTGTTCAGGATTGCACGCAGCATTCTTGTGTAATTGCCATCTAGCTTCTTCTCCAGTCGTTTTGTTAGCGTCCATGTAGTGCATCCATATAGCAGTATCGATGTGAACGCTGCCTGGAAGAAACTGCGTTTCATTTTATCGGTTAGGTCTGATTTCCATAACCCATAGATGGAAGTGTATTATTTGTAGAAAAATGCTTGGTCTCGTAGGCATTTTCCTTTTGGCGCACCTCAGGCGTCAAGCAATGAACTCAGCCCAACAAAGCATGTATAGGCAGGGGAACGGACCACTGAGACCAAACAACCAATCTAAAAGAATTCTAGTTGCTCAGGCACACTGTCGCTGAGGCTTAAAATGTTAATTATGAAAAACCCGGAAGGAGTCAAATACTTCTTATAATAATCTATGCATTAATTGAATCACTTATAACAAGATCCAGAACAGAATCATGTTTATATACAATAAGACAAAGACATTATAAGATATCCCGTAAACTGGTTTGATCATAGTGACGATGTAGCGACACCTCGATTAAACTAGTTTACGTGTATCTTGGGCAAGAAGGGCCTGGTGGAACCCCTCCTTCTCTTGGTAAACAACTGCTTAGAATCATTCCTTCTCCTAAACGGTTGCCAAAGCAATGCAAAATTGGCCAGTCTGCCCTACTATTTACCTATAGTTTATGGGACAATTGTTGGATTGAGACCTTTCTCAAGGTTATAAGCGCTATGCGAAATATAGACAACTTAAGTCAGGATTTGAAGTCAGAGAACCGAATCCACTTCCTACGATGATCAACGTTACGCCACAAGCTGTTCTAATATGTAAAAAGTTATATTTTACTACATTGCAGATTTGGGTAAACTTTAAGATTAGGAAAATGTATGAAATTTTCCCTTGATCCCACACAATGTCAGATCAGATATCATATGAAAGAAAAAAAAGTAAATAAATAAATAAGATAGATAAATTAAAAAAAAGAGTAATTTAAATGGTGAAATTGAAGGAAATCCTTTTGATAAATAATATATAAACATGTGGAAAAATTATAGAATATCCTCATCAAGCATTATATCACCTTTCTCACGATGCATTTTGATATGGCATGATAAAACATTAATAATAATAATAATAATAACAAATTGTGCAATGACTAAATTGTCACCATTTTAAATTATTAATCTTACACAGGCATTTTGTTTGTTTAAGTTTTGTTAACTGGGCACCCAATTATCTGTGAGGAAAGCAGCATCATAACGCTATTCACTCCTCCAGAAATTTGAAAAGAGAATGCTCTACTGTTGGCATTCATACCAAAAGCTCAAATACAAAGATTTCTGAGTGTTTCGGTATCAATTTGCAGACAGATTGATGTTCATATTGATGAAAACCCAACCCCCAGTCCCTATCATGGTGTTTGTGGTGGTCACTAACGGGGATGACGTTAGGCCTTCATAAATCTTCCACATGGCCTGATACTCAACACAAATGCCTACATCAAGTGCTTGGTGGAGGTAGTGCTGCTCTGGATACAGAGGGTGGCTACTAGAATACCCTACGCCTGTTGCCAAACGTAGGGTATTCTGTGCGATATCACTCAAGCAAGAGAACATAGTTTTGGCCGTCAGAAAATTTCTGCGACCACATCACCCTAAAAATATGGCCATCTAACTCCACAGTTTGCAATCTCTTTGATTACTATGTGTGGGATGGGGTTGAGCGATAGACCAACAAAACTCTGTGAAACAGTAAAAATGAATTGAAAGCAAGGATAATGGCACCATAAACCAAATTTTCTACAATATGAGGTATTCACTGGTGCTAAAATCTTATGGAGAGTATGTCGCATTTTTTTCATTTAGAAAAGTATAACTTTCCTTTTGTAAAAATATAAAACAGACTAATAGACTTTGAGATAATTTTAAAAGTCATTTTAAAAGGTCAGCGAAGGACTAATACTAAGCAAACTTTCAAATTGTCAAAAAAAAGAAAGCAAACTTGGAGTTTTGTTGGTGCATTGATCCATTTTAAATCATTACAACTTTTACCCATCTCTTTGAGTTAAAAGGATAGATTAATCAGATGCTTGATTTTATTTGGGTCAATGTGAAAGAGATATTACCTCCCAAAACGTGGGCTGGGGCCTTTAACTAACCCAGCCTATATATTGTAGTTTAATAAGATGACCAATTAAAATCTGATACGTGGAAAAGATACCGTTCCCACAGACGTACATCAGCGTATTTGATTGGCTGACAAGTCAAAAAGTTGTAGAAGAATACAAAATGATCTGTGATTAGTTTGCCAATTGGAATGTTTATTCCCAGGGGAATTCTCGATCAGAAATTTTTTTGGGTTAGATGAGAGAAGAGATCTAATGTCCATAACGAAGAAAAGAAAATAAGAAAATAAATCCCCCCCAAGAACTAAAGCCTCTCCAGCAAAAGCCTTAGTCCCCGAAAAACTGAGGAAGATAGAAAGACTTCACGAGCCAAATACTTCAATTGTCTGCCTCTCAAATACAAGAGAAGCGGCAATATATATATATCTATATATATCTATATCTATATATATATATATATATATATATATATATATATAATTTTGTTTCAATAAATAGCTGTTAAATATTAACGGAGATTTTTTCCTGTCTTTGAGTTGTCAACCCCCAGGCAATTTCTTCCAACCAACCACTCTGGCCGTCTGAATTTCCAGATAGAGTGAGTCCTCCTCCATCTGTGGCTGTTTCAAACACAACATGGGCACAGAAGGAGTTGATAAGCCAACTAGGCAGAAACACGTGTGGTAGTCATGGAACAAAGGCTACAATTAAGAACTGTGACTAGCATCGGACCACATAACAAGGAGACCGCTGGAAAGTGTTGCAGAAGATTATGAAGTCATTTACAGACCGTCGTTGAAACCAATGACGATTTCTTTGAATAAATCTAATCTCTATTATTCAAAGACATGTTCAGGTGATTTTGGTAAATATATCTGTAAAAGTTAGATGTCAGTATTATGTTCATTTTTGTGTAATTTAGATTGCAGGTTACCGACCGCGATATATATATATATATATATATATATATATATATATACTACTTTCAATAAAACAAGAAAACTGATTATGCATATGTAAAGCACTTACAAAAGTAAGAGATGTGCAGCAATTCTAAAAATAAACAAAGGCTTTGAACCTTTCGAACGAACATCTTATATATATATATATATATATATATATATATATATTTTATATATATACTAATTTAATATCTATTAAGAAGGCGTTTTCTCCTTTAGCATTAGTCGAGGTGAGACTTTCTGATGATCCGATAAGGTGAAACTTTAGTAGAAGATTTCCGACTCGCGATTTAAGTTAATTTTATATATATATATATATATATATATATATATATATATATATATATATATATATATATATATATATATTCAGATTATTGCTGAAATATTGTTAAAATATTGGTATCACTAATTGATTATAGAGCAATCGTGTATTTTCAGTGAAGAATTATTTCAAAACTAAGTCGTTCATGTTTGTTCAAAAAAGATAACGAAAGAAGTTCAATATCAACGCATTTCCAAAGAAGTCACATTTTCAAGTTGGTCAAGAACTTTGAAACTTATGGCACTTGAGAAGATCGTAGGTCATCGGATTTTTAGTGTCTGGGCTTCCAGTCACCCAGGAGGATCGTGCTCGCTCCATCAATAACTTTGAACGCCACATTACACCGCGCCTTCAACTAAATGACGTATATTTGGAGCATGTATTCGTGGACTCCTCTTGATATTGTTACGTTCATATTTCAGATTTACAGGTCACAGATCTTAATATGGTATCCTTTTACCTTTTGATTAATGTACCTATCATTACTATGTCCTTTATGGTCCTTGTTTTATACCTTGAAAGTTAACTCCGTCAGAAAAAGATAGCTTTCCAACAAAATATTTTTACATAGATAAGTTTATGAATAATTCTTGTTCCTAATTTCATTGAGAAAACTTCTTGAAAGTATTTAGAAATTTTACCAATATGTTTTTAATTCACATAACCTCGAATTGGTTAGAGTCATCAACTTTTGATGAATTTAAATCTTTAAAATGTATTAACTATCAATTAGAAATGTAATGCTTTTTTGCTTTTAATACTGATAATTATAATGTAATATACGTTCATATAAACGTAACATTTAAATTATATCTAAAATGGTAGTTTTTACAAAATATTTTTAATTGGTTTTCACGAAAAAAAAAAAAGCATATTTTTTTTGGTACCTATGGTATGCCGTTAAGCCGTTAAACAAAAACACCCCAAAACTTTGAAACACCTTATATATATATATATATATATATATATATATATATTGGTGTGCGCATCCATGTGTTCCTAGATAACCTTCCCTTTTGTCTTATCTTTTAAAGATACTTTCATTAATTAAATATTCTTTTTATCTATCTTTATCCCTCAAATCATTATCAGAGATGAAACATTCAACAACAGCGTGATACAGGATTACAACAGATTCTTTCTAACTATTCACAAATTATTCTTTTTTCATTTGTTTTGTTTATTTCCTATTTCTTACATCATTTTTCACCTGATTTGATAATTTTTAGCCTCATTTTGATTACCGTCTTTATCCGTTTTTGTTTTTCTAATTAATAAACTTTTAGATAATATTATGACATTCATCCATCCCTCCAGCCTGAAATTTGTATACCTCTGTCTTCTTTTTATGTATATATGTATGTATCCCATAAGCGTATCTATCTATCTATGATTGTTCATATCTATAAAATCTCTGTCGGTCGATTTGGCTGCAAATCTAGTAATCTTTACCTTTCATATATATCTATTATATATTAAAATAAGATGTGTGTTTAAAAGTATCTAAATATGCTGCATTCACCAAAGCAGAAATGTCAACGAATGAAACGTTCATTCATATATACTTATCCATTAACTGAGCCAGCTATTTGTATATCTTTCGACACGAGGTTAACGAAAGCATGGGCAGCTATCAATAGGCTATCGATTATATGGAAATCAGACCTAACCGATAAAATAAAACGCAGCTTCTTCCAGGCAGCCTTCGCATCGGTACTACTATATGGATGCACTACATGGACTCTAACAAAACGGCCGGAGAAGAAGCTAGACGGCAATTACACAAGAATGCTGCGAGCAATCTTGATTATAAATATTGCACAAATGGGTCTAAAATATGTAAGCATAAATATCGTTCATGTAGATATTCTTTCAAAAATATGCAGAGTCATCTATGACCCATTAAAAATAAAAATGAGGCAGGAATTCCTCCAAGAATGTAAGCTGAAAACAATTTAACAAACTTATCTAACAAGAAATTTCTTTCGCCCAAATGCGAATGAAGATAGAAGAATATAGAGGATTAAACATGCATATTACAAACAATTTAAAAACTTATATTCTTGGAACGATGTGAGTGTTAAGAATGTAACTGCTTCACTCGTGTATTATAAGAATATTATCAGAACAAAGGAGTTAGTTATTGTCTTCAATTATCTCGTTGGAGATTATATGACTGTTTTTTACTCTTTTCTTTTTTTTTTTTTTTTTTCACTTCTTTTGTCCAAATTGGTGAGTCAGTCACCCGGGGCATTTTCAAGTGTGTCTCTCGACGAGTAGCTGGACCAAACTGAATTTTTCCGTTAGTTTTTTTTTTTTTTTTTTGCCGCGTGCACTCTCGGGCTCTCGCCACTTTTAGGTGCCTTTTATCAGGACGTTGGCCTTCCTTCTCAGATCGCAATGTCAATTACAGATTCACCAGGGACGAATTGAGAGTTCCATCCAAATCTTGTGACCTGCTTTCTATGAAGGTCAACTCACTGCTTGACCTCAAACAAGAAATCTGTTGCCATGTACTGAGACGAGTACTATGTCTCGTAACAATGAAAAATAGAATTAATTGAACTGATGATATGATTAAGAGGCTTGGTGACAAACATCCATTCTGAGAATTCGAGACGATCTTCCAAAATAAACCTCGTTCCTGTCTGAGAAATTATAAACAAATGAATGAATAAATAAATAAACGATTATTCCTTTTAATTTCTGTAAAAAAAATATCTCCATTGTTTTCAGCCTACCTGTCTTTACCTGATCGTCAATTTTCTTGCGACCCGAGCGAAATTCCTTCGACCGTCTGGTTACTGTACTCTGATCCCCTGCACCTTGACCTTTTGAACAACCAATGTTTTTGATTGCATAACGGTCCCGTTTGAACACGTAAAGCACAAATTCTCGAATTAGGCTAAATCGGGCGTGACTTTCAAATCCCACATAGAGTGAAGCAATGCACAACATATCAGCGCACCAGTTAGCATGATAGTTCCAACTATTGCGAGTACCTGCCACGCTTTGAAGTTCTTCGGGAATATGATAGATGCACCGAAAACTAATGAGTACTAAAATATTAAAAATATACTGGGTGTTTAAAAATTGTTATCATTTAAGATGTAAATATATGAGTAACTACATTGCATTGTAAAGGAAATTTTGCAAAACAGGATTAATATGACAAGTGGCATGTGGATTTCATGAACAATTTAACAGGTTTTCAAAATGCTCACTGTCTGCCATACGACACACGTTGAATGGGTAGAACAGCTCTTTTTAGCCTGTATCTTTCTTTTTCTTGATTTCCATGTTATTCATAAAATAGTTTTGTTTTTATTTTTGATTGGTTTACTTTGGATTAATAGCATATCAATCTTTGTTGTTTATTTCATGCCAAATCATCTTTATACTTATGAATTGAATAAATATGATTTGATTTAGTTTGGTTTTATGATATATCAATCCTCATGGGATATTTAATACCAAAACTTCTTTATGCATATATATCAAATATATATGATTTGGTTTTGTTTGGTTTTATGACAACTCAACCTTCATGGGCTATTTAATACGAAAACTTCTTTAAACATATATATTAAATACAAATGATTTGGTTTAGTTTGGTTTTATGACGTATCAACCCTTATCGGTTATTTAATACCAAAACTTCTATATACATATAAATTAAATATACATGATTTGGTTTAGTTTGGTTTCATGACAAATCAACCCTTGTCGGTTATTTATTACCAAAACTTCTTTATACACACACACACACACACACAGAGACACACACACACACACACACACACACATATATATATATATATATATATATATATATATATATATATGATTTGGTTTAGTTTGGTTTTATAACATATTAACCCTTGTAGGTTATTTAATGCCAAATTATCTTTATACATATATATTAAATATATATAATTTGTCAACAGGTTTTGTTGATAACATTTTAAAATTAGCCTGAGCTCATTTTTTGCGTATAGTTAAATGCTATGTAACAGTAACCATTTAACACGAGTCACTCTATAGCACCTATGTTAATAGATATACATGGTGTGTACGAGATTACTTTATCAGTAATTTCATTTTTAAATGAGATAGAATTCATTTGTTTGCGCACTAGTATTGCTATTATTTCGACACAGTTAAATTTTTTTCAATTATTGTTATTTAACACTTATAATTCTATTCAATTTTAATCATTTGTTTGCACACAGTGATGTACTTCCAAGTATTGTTATTTATTACATACAATTCAATTAAACATCAGTCATTTGTTTACACACGGTTAAATGATTAAAGTGTTCGATTTCAAACAATTCAATTTAGGAAAAGTCATTTGTTTGTACACAGTTTAAATATCAAACAGTTCTATTTGATCCATAGATAGGACCTTATTAGGTACTACCACTGCAGGCAAGAGTGAACCTGGGAGCGATGGCAACGAAGGTGTACTCCTCATTCCACGAAGCTCATGTATTAATTTAGGCTCAACATCAGATTGGTTAATATCATATCCTGGTGGTGCCCGTAGTGTAATAGTTATCGCCATAGGAAATGGACACGGCGACACGAGTTCAAATCCTGGACCTGACTGACTGCATTTCACATTGCACTAATAACCTTGGGAAAGGTTTGAATCCAATTACTCTTCCTCCAGCCATGGGTAATAGTTGGGCAGACTAGGTTCTTCAGCCTTGGTTAGGCAACTAGTCTAGGAGAAGGATAACTCTGAACTCAAAGCTGTTAAACTCCACTTAAAAATTGACCTTGTGTCATATCCTGCTCGAGCGGAGGGGTTGGTAAATATGAATTCAGGACACTCGTTATTGGGTGGGGGGTAACACCTTTGTACAGATGCAGTCAGTGTATACTACGACCCCAGCCGACTGGGCTTTTATTTTTGAGATGCCAAAAATATATTTAGAAATGATCATGCTGTGAACTCATTTCTCATCATCCCTTTTCTATCCAGGATTCTTCAATTGCTATCTTTGTTGAAACCGCATAGAAATTCTATATCATAAGAATTTGTTCTCTATACACAACCAAAAGTTTTGATGTAAAGCTACTAAATTTTGTAGGAATATTTATTGAATCCATGTTTTTATACAAAACATATTCTTCATGGTTAAAGTGAGTATCTCGTTGAGGTACAATAAACTATAGGAAACCATATTACTACTACAAGAAATAATTGTACATCATTTAAATTTCCTAGAAAAGAAAAGAAAATCATTTGATTTGCTAAGATAATAATTCACATTTGATTAATAATTAAGTTTATAAGTTGTTATTCAAGCAGGAGATGTAAAATAATCTGGTAGATTGTTATTGTTTTGTTCGGACAAAATGCTGGGTTTTCTAACCAATAAATCGCTTAAATATCACCCTCATAATCTAAAAGAATATTTTTCAACATAACAATATTAACCAATAAGATTATGACAGATTGATTTTTCATAGATTTTGAACGGAAATTTGAAGTAAGCGTCTAAACAAGCATCAACATAGCATGACTTTTAGTCAAATAATATGAAGTTACTACACGTGACATTCACACGACAAATCTTTATATAAATTAGGGGAGTCTAGATAAAGCCGTTTGACTAATTGATTTAATCGTGTTCTGGTTGATATAGATATACAAAACACAGGAGAAATATGTTTATATGTCTACACTTAGATATCAATTCACACTTGATCAGCAATTCGTTTTTAAGCATGCTACATGACTCATGAACAAAATCTGATTTAATTTTACTTTCTTAATGAGCATGAGATTTTTTTAAAATTAGATATTTGCCCCTTTCCTCTTTTATTTCTTATTTATGTTTAGATAACATTTTCAGTTGTGTATCTTCTATCAGTAAAACTGAGATCAGCGGCATACCATCTATTTTTTCAATCCAGTAGCACCGATAGCTATACACACACATACATAGCTAGATAGATATATACGAGAATCATTAAATAAATATTGCCCTGTCGGATGGGGCTTCATCTTTGCAGAGGGTTAAGACTCACCCCAACGAGTGTCATGGATATGACACTAAACAATCTGATGGTGAGGTTCCAGTAATACTGGAGCTTTGGGGAATGCGGAGTACCCCTTTATTGCCATCGCTCCCAGGTCCACTCTGGCCCGGAATGGTAGCCCCAGATAAAGGTTCTATCTATGGGTTAAATAGAACTAAACCCTGCTTCTTTCACAATGCTGATTTTTGCATTTAAACTGCGAATTTATGCTCAATCGAATTGTTTAGAATAGAATTGTTTTGACATTTAAACTACTTACTTATGCTAAATTAATTTGCTCGAAATAGAGGTGTTTTGACGTCTAAACTGTGTACTTATGCTCAAGTGAATTATTTGAAATAAAACGGTTTTGACATTTAACTCTGTGTGTTGCTCAGTCGGCTAGGGCTGTAGAATACACTGACTGCAACTCTGCAGAGGATGTAAGACCTCCCCACCTTGAAATAAGTGTCCGTAATATTACACTAAACATTCTGATGGTAAGGTTCCAGCAATACCGGGGCTTTGGGGAATACGTAGCACCACTTTATTGCCATTGCTCCCAGGTTACCTTTGGCCCGGCGTGGTAGCACCTGATAGGGCCCTATCTATGGGCTAAATAGAACTAACTGCATACTTATGCTAAACTTAATTGTCTGACGAAACTGAATAGCTTAAAATAGAAATGTTTTTGACAATTAAACACTACTTACATTTAAACTGCGTGCTTATGCTAAACTGAATTATTTGAAATAGAGCTGTTTTTGTCACTGAAATTGTATTTACTCTAAACTGAATTGTTTAACATACAGCTGTTTTGGCGTTTAACTGTGTGTAGACAAAATCTGTCCTTATACTAAACTGAATAAGCTGAATTAGAACTGCTTGACTAAAATGAATAGCTTGAAACAGAAATGTTTTTCGCAATTAAACTGTATTTACATTTAAACTGCGAACTTATGCAACAATGAATTGTTTAAAATTGAACTGTTTTTGACATTGAAACTGTACTTACACTAAACTGAATTGTTATAAATAGAACTGGTTTGACATTTTTCTGTGTAAACAAAATATGTACTAACGCTAAACTGAATTAGCCGAATGAGAACTGTTTGAATAAACTGAATAGTTTGAAATAGAAATGTTTTTGACAATTAAATTGTCTACTCATGCTAAACTGAATTGTTTGAAATAGAACTGACTATTTCCATAAAAATGGATTTGGCGTTAGATAACCTACAAAGGTTGATATACTATAAATCGCAACCAACCAACCAACCAACATTTAATAAATAAGGTGAACTTTTTGAAGGTGTTGGTTATACGACACATTGTTTACAGATGCATCTTTTTCAAGGAAATCAAAAGTGATGAACTTTTTTTCATGTCTCAGAACACTGTCTGCATGACCTTCGTTACTGGCCACACTCACCGGAACTTTTCTTTACCTGAAAGTTACTTCATGGATTGTCTTTTTCACTCAGGCTCATAGTGATAAGCCCATGTTTAGCCCGTGTGTAAAGATCTTCCCTAAAACATATTTCGCTGTAAACCTCACAAATTTTTCAGTAAATTTATCTAGGTTTGAACATTTCACTGACCAAAAACCTAATCACAGATCTCTGTTCATGCCTAGGGCCCTCTGATCTGCTGCTAGTTTGAATAATTTCAAAATATATTCTTGTGAGAGTGAAATTGCTATAAACCAATTTCCAACAATACAGGGTTTACATTCATGGAAATTAATTTTAAATATGATTTTGCTTTCAAAAACATCCGTATTTATTGAATGACCTCGTATACAGTAATTTATTAGGCAATACAATTTGGTCACTTAATGTAGTGCAGTAGTTAGCAAGCTAGATTAGCAAACCATTTGTACTGAGTATGATTTTTACTGAGAGCCCATTACTTTTTGCCTTGTGTCGCAACTAAGCTAAGCTCAGTGAATGACTAAAACCAATGAATTTTGAAGTTTTCTTTTAAGAAACCAACGTCTTATTAAGGAACGAATAAACGATGATCTTCTAATATCTTTTGATATATTCATGCATATGATTTTACCGACATGGCTGCCGGAAATTAAATTTCTCGTTTAAATTAATTTCAGCCCAGTCAGCTCTACCGAGCTGTAAGATTCTACCCAAGCGAATGTCCTGTATATGACACTAAACTATCTGATACTGATGATTTGGGTAATGTGGAGTACTCATTCATTTCTTGTCTAAATTTCTGAGATGAAGCTTGATAATTGTCATTACTTAGAGAATATTCCGACTATTGACCTCATCTTTATATCTATACACACAAGATTTTGACCGATATGTTCTTCAACCTTCTTCAGGTGTGTTATTGCCTTTACCAATAAGTCCACTCTAAATCGGAGTGTTAGTGTCCAATCTATGGGTCCAATTGAACTGTTTAACCACTTAACTGTGCGTTAACAAATGACTGTTAAATTGATTTGTTAGTGTTACATAGCGATGCTTGAAATGATTTAACTTAGTGCTAATAAAACGATTTGTATTAAATAACAATACTCAAGTATCTTAGAGCGTGCAAACAAAATGATGAAAACTATTCGAGTTAGATAAGAAAACTTGGAATAATTTAAGTCTGTAAAATTAATGATGGTGGATTGAATAATAAGTGTTAAATAGCAACACTTGAAATCATTTAACTGTGTGCAAACAAATGAGCATCGGGTTCGTAAATGTTGTTAACAAACTACTCGTTTATAAACCATGAATAGTTTATGAATGAACAGGATTTGGCACTATAGAATACACATTTTTTAACCTCAAAATAATCAACCCCCAAAACATTGATAAAAACATTCTAGAAATTTCGGATCAAAATCGCATTAACATCGAAGTTACACTTATATTTTTCAACCAATCAGCTAAAAACACAAAATAAGAAAATTCTAGAAAATTTGGCTAAGAAACCAATTAACTTTTTCTGCTAATTGGTTTCTTAGCCAAATTTATTTATGCTCCAAAATAAATAAGTAATTATACGAATCTGATTGGTCAAGAAAAGTCCGCGCTCTTGAATTTTAGGACCCGCTATAAAACTTAACAAAATCCTATTTTTGATCCATTTTAGTTCACCAAAAAAAGTATAAATAACGAAGAATTTAATTAACTAAGGCATCCATTACCAGACCGAGAGAGGCAAGGACGACAGACAATAGAAAACATCTCACACATGACACGGAGCAAGGAAGAATGTGACGTTCTTTCGCCAACAACTGAAATGCGACTCGTTGTCGTCAAAGATCATAAACCACTAGAAAAAACGCACATGTGGACTTAAGAGAACGAAAGGCCCACACTTACGGTCACACAATTATATACATACACGCATACACATGTATGTAAGTAAAGTCAAATTTTTTATCCCTTTTACATGGGCTGATATGCCATAAAAACTAACCAACAACAAACCAATCTAATTTTTTTTAAATTAGCAAATATGCATGATTAAATTTTTAATCGTTCTTCTTGTTAAGAGGAAACTTTTTTTTTTCAAGAATCGAGTTCGTTCTTTGTGTATTCTGAAATTGTCTTCATATTCTTTGCTTCCGTGTCTATGTGAACAATCTCTGGTTATTATGACTTTCTTATTTCTATGCACTTCTCAAGTTGAGATTTTCTGTGTTTTCATTGCTGGCTGCGTGTGTGCTTTTGCGCATCCGTAGATTAACACCGGCGACAGATAATCCGGATTAACTCTAAAAAAATAAATCTGATATTACATCCTTTTTTTGCAAGGGATTAGGCATAATCTCAAAATTAAATCAGTTTTCATAAGTTGAATGTGATCTGGACTCCAGTCAGCCTCAATACACTACACTATACCACACCACACCATCAATAATGCTGTTATTCTCAAAAGAAGCATTATAACTCGAAATGAAGAAAAATAAAGAATGAATAAAAAAAATATGCGTAAACCACATGTTATCATATTAAATTAAATGCCTATCTGTAATTTTTTTGAGTAAAACTACGTATCAACGCCATAAGAAAACGACAGTAAAAAAATATTGCCTTTTTTGCCTGGTAATTTTGAAAAAATAATTTTTCTTTTTTCCTAAAAGCATATCAGATAAAAATCGGCTTCCTCAAACGACGCTATGTTCTTAAGTATATATACTACGATATATTGAATCTTAAATCAAATATTGGGTGGAGTTCATGTAAAATTAAACCAAAAAAAAAAAAAAAAAATTGGGACAAAATTTTCTATTCAACAAAATTTCGTTAAAATCATTGGAAGATATATTTCTGATGAATATGTGTGATGCATTTAAAATCCTGAAAGTGTTTCCTTTCAATCAATTAGGTTTCGTTGGATTTTATGGCATATCAATCTTTGTAGGTTATTTAACGCCAAATCTATTTTTATGCATATGATTAGTTCTATTTCAAACAATTCAGTTTAGCATTAGGACACAGTTTAATTGTCAAAAACATTCATTCAGTTTAGTACAAGTACAGATTTTGATTACACAGTTAAATGTCAAAACAGTTCTGTATATAACAATTCAGTTTAGTGTAAGTACAGTTTCAATGTCAAAAACAGCTCCACATTCCCCAAAGCTCCAGCATCACTGGAACCTCACCATTAGATTGTTTAGTGTCACATCTGGACACTCGTTGTGGGTGGGTGGGGGTCTTACCCCTCTGCAGAGGTGCAGTCGGTGTATTCTACAGCCCCAGCTAACTGTGAAAAATCAATTAGGATCACACTCTGAAATTTACGTCAAGAACGGCGTGACTTCCAATGTATTACTATATTAAAATAATTTTCAAAGTATCATCATCATTGTTATCATCAAACTGTGCCAACACCATGGATTTTTTTGATTTTCTTTCATTATCCATTCCAAACGAAGATCGTTATTAAATTTTCAGGAGGATAACCGCTTAGAGCTGATGATTGTAAATTTTTGTTGGTCGGTAAATACTGGTGTATCCATGTGTAGTAGTCCACTGGATAACGTCACTTTTGAGTTCTTCCTTATATCACCGAAACGTCTTCTTCGACTTTCTTGGATGATATTTTGTGGGATGTTGCTTCCAGAATTTGTTCAAAACAGCACGTATCAGCTTTGTATAGTTCCCATCAAACTCTTTCTCCAAGCATTCCATCTGAATCCAAGTGGTGCAGTACTAAAATATTACTAACATGTCTTCAACTTGGAAGATTTACCGTTTTGTTTTATCAGAGATTAGGTATCCACGTGGCCGATAAACTATCAACGCCAGTTCACGCTTTATTGACTTAGCAATATTACGGAATATTTATTTTGTTTCGTTTTATCAATTCTTAGTTTGGTTTGGTTACGTTTTATGGCATATCAACCATTGTAGGTTATTTAATGCCAAATCCTCTTTATACATACATATTAAATATATATGATTTGGTTTGGTTGGGTTTTATGGCATATCAACCATTGTAGGTTATTTAATACAAAATTCTAAATATATGATTTGTAAACACATTTTGTAAATAACATTTTAACTAGGCCTGAGCTCCTTTTTTAAATTCCGCACAGTTAAATGGTTTCAGGTATTTCGATCTAACACGTAGAATTCTATTTACTATTAATCATTGGTTTGTGCCGATTTAAATGGATATACATATATGAGTTGTAAGTGAATACTTTGTAAGTAATTTCTTTTTTAAATCAGTTAAAAGTAATTTGTTTGCACACTGGTATTGCTATTGTTTCTCCACAGTTAAATGGTTTCAATTATTACTATCTAACATATATAATGCTATTCAATATTAATCATTTATTTGTATACAGTGAAGTGAATAGAAGTGTTGTTATTTAACACTAATTATTTAATTCAATATTACTCATTCTTTTGCATATAGTCAAATGGTTCCAAGTATTGTATTGCTAACCATTCAATTAAGCATTTGTTTACACACAGTTAAATGATAAAACAGTTCTATTTCAGGTAAATTTATCATAAGTCATTTGTTTGCACATGGTAAAAATATCAGTTTTATATAACCCATAGATAGGACCCTATAAGATGCAACCACCCCGGTCCACAGTGGACTTTGGAGCAATGGCAATGAAGGGATACTATACATTTCCTAAAACTCCAAGAATGGAAGCCTCACCATCAGATTGTTAAGTGTCATATCTTGGACACTCATTAAGGGAGTCCTACTCTTCTGCAGAGATACATTCAATCTATTCTACAGCCTCAGCTGAATGGGGTGAATTTTCAATGTAACATATTGAAAGAATTTATAAGTCTCAGGTTAAGTGTCCAATGATTACTTAACTTGTGTCAATCAACCAAGGTCTTCAAAGGAGATGTGATTTTTCGATAACAGTAGAAATAGATACAAGAATCCTGTAGCGTATTAATCGATGTCTTCGATGACAGCAATGGCTAATCGCTGGATAGTATAGGAAAAAAACCCACAAAACACTACTCGTCTTAAACGTTAGGATCTCGTTGCTTATTCCCTCCGTTCAGTTTCCGTGGAAGTAGGAAAAAATGGCAAACGGACACAACATGTGAGCTACCTTCATTCTATAGGAAGCGACACTTCTCATATCGTTGATTTGTTCCTGGTGGTCCGTTCACCCAAAATTTTCTTCTCCTACCCCAGCCAACTACTGAGAAAGAGCAACAGAATCACAAAATCAATCGTCTTATGTTGGGTTTCATAGAACACCTCATCCTTAATTCTGCCTTGAGTGGATATGACATCGCTCGGCCAGCCCCTTGACTATTTACACGGTCATCAATCTCGGTCAGACCGGGTCCCGAGTGCTTGATCAAGCATATTTTTCAAAACCTAATTCACTGGACGAGATGTTGAACTTTATCAACTCGTCTTTGTATCGGTTGCTGGCTTTTTTGATAACTTATCTATTCGCACTCGGTAAAATAAACTTACCATGTTACTTTCTACTATTTGATTTTGGTAAATAAAAATTGATTATTATTTGAAGTCTAAGGAAACATGTTTACAATTGATATTTTGTGAATAATACCATGTTTTTCTCTATTTATGTGAAATTTATTCCATTCAAATTCAGAAAAATTCTAATGAAATAACAGACATCATTGTTCATTTCTTTAAATTATCGTCAATGCTTTAAATTTTGGAAAATAACACTAATACTATTTTGATAATATTTCAAGAATAATTATAATTAAGACATGTACAACATTATTTTCTTCGATTACTTGATAGCTTATATGCAATAATCTCTCTCGCAAGTTTCATACTCTCTCTCTCTCTCTCTTTATCTATCTATCTATCTATCTATCTGTCAATTTTTTTACCCTGTTCGCAGGGTTTAGGATTCGCTGGTTGTATCCTTTGCATATATTTACCCCTCCTCCACAAAAATAAATAAATAAATAAATAAATAAAATAGGTGCCCTGAATATGATACTTGACGACATCTGATGTTGAGATTCCAGATTTGGAGAGCTGACGAGTGTACTGTACCTCTTCATTGTCATTACTCCCAAGTCCACTCAGAACCTGAATGGTAGTACCTGTTAGGATATTATGTCAGTCTAGGGCAAATAGGTTTGTTTAAAAATTATATGTATTTGTTAGGATGGCTGCATCCCCTCACCAAAAATACTCTTAAGAAAGAACTACAAGACAGATACGAAGATAAACGTACAATGAAACCGATTCCATAATATATAGGTATAAAATAACCCATGAGGTGCTGACATGCCGTTAAACGCAATTCAGTATATCGATGCGTTTCTCTCCTACCTCTTCCATACAGAGAGAGAGAGAGAGAGAGAGAGAGAGAGAGAGAGAGAGAGAGAGTCGCATCCATATACTAAATTGCGTTTCCCATGCTTTCAAACTTTACAAATATTACATGTTAATCTCCCTTGTTTTAGTTGCTACTAACCGAACTTTTGAGCATTGTGCATTTTGCTAAGGTCTGTGTTCATATTAACGCGAAAAAGGTAAGATTGTCGAAATCTGGTTGATTACTTATATCGAATGTATCTAGTGCTATGAGATCAAGATAGGTTAACTTGAAGACCTTCAAAAGATTTATGGTATGGTAAATATTAACTGTTGAAATTAATTTTTGTTAAGAAAGAACAATAAGCAATATTATCTAAAATAGATTTCCAGTGGTCAGATAAATCATAAATTCAGGTATGTTTGATTTTAAAGGATTCAGACGATGATAGATAGCGCTTTAAGTTTACTCATTGGCCTAGTGGGTAGAGTGTTCGTCAATGGTCCGGGAGACCGGGGTTCAATCTAAGGCCGGGTCATAACAAAGATTTTAAAAGTGGTAATTGGCCTTCGGGCTTTTGACCTTGTGTCAAGTCGTGTCTGGTGGGAGGCAGCGACAAATATCGGTAATTGATACCTCTTTGCTTAACACTCAGCATTATAAGGTACGAATCAAGAGTAGAGTGGAGCAATCCAGGGAAAGGAGTTGTGCCCTCCCCTACACCTCGGTGTAGTAGCTATTGAAAAGAGAGCCTTCTAGTCGCCCTCGACTACGGTCGCCAACTTTACTTTTAAGTTTACGAAAGTTAGTTTTGGTTTAGTTTGGTTTGTTTGGGTTTATGGCATATCAACCTTTGTTGGTTATTTACTGCCAAATCCATTTTTATACAAATGAACAGTTCTATTTCAAACAATTCAGTTTAGCATAAGTACACAGTTTAATTGTCAAAAACATTTTTATTTCAAGCTATTCAGTTTGAACAAGCAATTCTAATTCAAACAATTCAGTTTAGTATACTTTTTGTTTACAATTTTTTTCCCCTGATAATGAGTTTTTCATTTTGGAAGTTCTAGGAAGTGTTGAATAACCTTTGACTGCCATTACTCCAAGATCTACTCTGTTCCGGAGTGGTTGCACCTTGTAGGCTTCCATCTCTAGGTCAAATAGATCTTATAAAAATCATTTGTATTTGATGGGACTATGAATAAATCTCAAGAAACAACTCAAGCAAAATGAAAATATAAAGGTACCATGAACGCAGTTCTATTACAATTCGGCATAAAATAAACCGAGACTGGTTGATATCTCGTTAAATTCTATCAACATAACATGATTTGCCTAAATATCTACGAGGTAATTAATTCCTTATTTTCTCTCTTCCCATATTTATTTCTTGTAAAAATTATTGTTAAGAAATAAATTATAAGAATTCTAAAATAGGAAGTTGCTTTAAAATACCCCAGTACACTTTTTACTTCTAAATTCTGCGATGGGTTACTTGTTTGGTTACGACTGGCATAAAAATGCTATTCAAAGATCTTATTGAGGAATTCAGCTCTACTTCTCTAACTTTGGTTGCCCAGTTGGCTAGGGCTGTAGAATACACCGTCTGCTTCATGCAGAGGGGTAAGACTCCAGTAACGAGTATCCTGGATATGGTACTAAACAATGAGATGTTAAAGTTCCAGTAATGCTGAAGCTTTGGAGAATGCAGAGTACCCCTTCATTGCCATAACTCCCAGGTCCACATTGGCCCTGAGTGATAGCACCTGATAGGGTCCTATCTACGAGTCAAGCAGAACTAAACTGTGTACTTAAGCTAAACTGAACTGCTTGAAATAGAACTGTTTTCACATTTAAACTGCGTACTTATACTAGACTGAATTATTTGAAACAGAACTGTCTTGACATTTAAAATACGTACTTATGCTAAACTGAATTGTTTGAATAGAACTGTTTTTGAAATTGAAACTGTACTTACGCTAAACTGAATTGTTTGAGGTGGAACTGTTTTAACATTTTTATTGAACAGTTTCAAATATTACTATGCAACACTAACAATTCAATTAAATACCAGTTATTTGTTTGCACACAGTCAAATGGTTAAACAATTGGGTTTGACCCATAGATTGGACCCTAACTAGTATTACCACACTGAGTTAGAGTGGACGTGGAAGTAATGGCAATGAAAAGATATTCCTCATTTCCCAAAGTTCAAGGATTGAAGCTTTACCATCCGACACAGGCTTGGACACTCATTGTGGGAGTAGTCTTACCTCTGAAAAGATGCAGTCGGCGTATTCCACAGTCTTCAATTGATCTATTTGAACCGGTACAATTACTCCTGGTCAATGAAGAATTACTCTACACATGCCAAATCTTCAGAACTAGAATTTCACCATCAGATACAGTTTAGATTCATACTCGGGATACCCCTTTGACCTGGGTCTTATTCTTCTTCAGAGGGATGTGGTCAGTGTATTCTTATCTCAGCTGAAAAGGCTCAGAATATAATACATGCATGCCTCATACAAGCAGTCACATTATTCTGAAAAAAATCCTTGTGTGTTAATAAAAAAAAACCTTTCCACAAACATGAGGTTGATTGCTCGGTAAATTATAAGAATAATTGTGTTTCTTTTGGGAATTCATTCTATTTTACCTTCACAAGTAGTGAAATGATTACGTATCCATGGCAGCCAGTGTTATGTATTTTTCCCTTATTTTTATTCTACTTTAATGGCAATATTCCATATACTATAAAGATTAATGTTCCCCTAGTATTCTCAACTTTTGAATCTTCTTCAGTTCGTATTTTAATATTTTCGTCATTTTTTTTTTATTTACTCTCTATATTCTGCTGGTTCGTGTACTAAATAGCGTGTATTTTTTTCTCTCTATTGGCACTTATTCGTTCAATTCATATTATTTTTCACATTGTTTTTATTATGAGTTTTATTTCATCTCTGATTACTATTAATATTCAAGCTATTTGTACTCTGTATTCTGATTTTATTATACTTATTCACATTTATATTTAATAGTTTTCAGTTTATTTTATTCGCCATTCATTTCTTAAAAGCATCTTTTTATATTAAAAAAATTTTTGTTTAGATTTGAGGTCTATACCGAAGAAAAGTAATGTTTTCCCTAAAGGCTTTTAAAATCGAAGGAGGAACGAAAAAAATCCATTCTAATAAGTAAATTCTGAAAAAAAAAATGAATAGAAAAAATGAATCATTTTATTAAAGATGGGAAAATAATTCTTTAAAATAGAGAAAAAATTTAATACGACAGTGAAGAAAGAGAATCGGCCTTTGGCAAAATGCATTTAAATTTCTGAGAGACGAAAGGCAGTCAGTAACCTATGGCTATATATATATATATATATATATATATATATATATATATATATATATATATATATATATATATAATGGAGGTAGGAAACTGAACATATTTACAAAGTTTACTCAGGTAGAAAAAATATCTGGTTAATATCGATAAGAAAATTTCTTCATAGAATAAAAAAATAAGTCAATCAATAAGCGAAATAAAAAAAGAAAAGATGGGTGTAATTAAATCAAACACTCTGCGTTGAACAGTTTTTATTTCAGAAAAATATTTTATTTTCCACATTTATTCTTTGGAAATTTTATTTCAAAAGAAATAGATACGAATGAATTTCATGAGTTTTACGGATAAAATTTTATTTAGATATGCATGGTGATTAATTTATAATAAATATGAATTTGAAAATTACTGCAAATAAAGGCGCATGAAACCCAATATGGCATATAATGAAATACATGAAATGATAATAATATATAAATGATAGATAAAAAGTGTAAGTGTTTGATCACCACCCCCATATATATATATATATATATATATATATATATATATATATATATATATATATATATATATATATATATGTTTGGTATTATAGAACACACAAGGAAAAATGTATGAATTTTTAAAACATTTTTCTTTGCTACGAACAAAGGAACGTATATTTAGATCGAATAAATGTAATTACCCAACTCCTCCGTCACGGGGGGAATTAGACACAACGGCAGTTTTTAAGCGGAGTTGGTTGCCTGACTGAGGATAAAGAATTTATTTCCCCGACTATTTGTCCATATCTGGGAGAACAGGTGGATTTAAACCATTCCAAGTGTATAAAGGCAAAAAAAAAAAAAAAAAGAAAAAAAAGAAAAAAAAAAACGCCGACAGTTTCGCCCAGGATTTGAACTCGGGGTACCGACTTCATTTCCTACGTTATTCTACGTTCACTCCTTGATCGATTGGAAAAATTGTCTAAAAGCATTTCGGATGTTTCGGCACCAATTTTCAAGAATGGTAAATATTTTTCATCGAATTTAGACAATGTTAATTATCACAAGTTAAAAAAAAAACACTCAAAAAAAAAAAAAAAATGTATTTACCAAATTGAACACCACTGAAACAAAAGAGCAAATCTATTTGTAAAATAATCTCATCGCAAACATCGGTTCTACTCAACTGAAAAGCTGGCCTGTCGACAAGGCATTGAATACCCTGATTGTATCCTTTGTAGAGGAGCTAAGACCATAACCAAACTAGGTTGTCCCGTATATGACACTAAATAGCATCTGACAGCAAGACACCAGTTCAAATGATCAGGGAGTTTGGAATACTTTTTCATTGCCCTTAATCTCGGTTCTGACCTGTTAGGATCCCATCAATAGGTCAAATACATCTGTTTAAAAATTATTCGTATTTGATCGGACCGTGTGAAAAATTTTTTAAAAAAATCTTAAGTAGCAGATACACAAAGAATGTAAGTATAAACGTGAAAAGAATGAAATTCGCTAGCCTCTAGACACAAAATAATCTTAGATAGTTTTAAATGCCATTAAAATCAAACTATCTACTAAAAGAATTCAGATATCCACATGATAGTATAAAAATACATATGCCTTTTCCCCGAAATTACCAATAATTGCTAATAATTACCAATAATTACTAATAATCTATAAAATAACATTCCTATCTCGTCATCCAAAACCTCAATGACATAACCCTATGCATACCCAGTTCAGTCGGCAGACGCAATAGAATAGACCGACTGCATCTTTTCTGAGAACAACAACACCCTAAAGAGTGTACTAGATATGACACTTTACCATCCAATGTTGACGATCCAGTCTTGGAGGTTTGGGAATTGTGGAGAACCTTTTTTTTTGCCGTTACTCCCTGACTTAGAGTGATAGTACATATTAGAGTCCCATCTATAGGCCAAATAGAACTATTTAATCTTTTACTATGGATTATTATTGATATTAAATAGCAGTATAAATGTTAAATAGCAATATTGAAACTATTTAATGGTGTGTAAACAAATGAGCTCTGGCTGGTTTAAAAGTAATGTGACTAACAAACTATTCGCTAACGCATCATATAATATGCATTCGTATGACACACACACACACACACGCACACACACACACACACACACACACACACACATATATATATATATATATATATATATATATATATATATATATATGTATTGTCATCCACAGACAGACTGTTTCGTTGTATCATAACTCTTCAGTGTGGCTAGACAGGCGAATTACTTCAAACTGGAATCGAAACTCAGCCGATTTTACGTCAGTTGGATATCTTACACCAGAACTATCATCATTCTCAGCATAAACGAAGGGATTTTTTACGTATATATTTTTTTCATATACGCTATCGGCTACCAGAGTACTCAATGCAAGAGAAGAGTTTTGCATTTACGCGTATGTGGCAGCCAGCAATTCTCCACTCAAGAGTGGAACCCACTTGGGGGAGTATATATATATATATATATATATATATATATATATATACAGGATTTAGCATGATATAACTTATAGAGTTAATACGCAAGAAAACATAACCAAACCAAAACAAAGTAAACCTATACAATGTGAAATCTACACAAGAATTTCTCTAAATATTACACACAATCAAATTACGTGGTAGAATGTTGGCTTTATTCGATGTTAAAAATTGTAAATATTATTTATAATTGTGCATCCAAATATCCCTATCAACCTTCCCTCTTCGAAAAATTAATGCCTTTACTTTTAAACATTACTGACTCCCTGCGTTACACAAATTCCATTTTATGATGATTATTGAAATATTTACCCACAAAATAACAGTGTAAGCATGGAAAATATGTTGTGTCCAACATATTTTGATTTTTATCCGTCCCATATAAAAAAAAACATAGTTTTCTATAAGCTGCAAAACTCATAGTATATGTTCAATATGTTGCGGAAGGATTTTTTTTACATTATCATTTCTCATTTTATATATCTTATCTTTCGGTTTAGTTAGGCTTAGAACCTTTCGGCTTAGTGCATGAGTAGGTGCAGACATTAACGCAGGTGTTCACGTGCATGCGGGGAGGATGTGACAATCACAGATGTCACAATAAAAACCCCAGAAGAAAAATGACAGGGGATGTGAATGACGTTATGGCCGGAAGCAATGGGCTGGGATTCTTAGTGATTTTGAATAAAAGCAGTGAGTTGAAATTTGAAGCTAGACGAAGCGAGTTGATTTTTCTGACCTGGGCGAGGCGAATCCAGTTTGTGGACTGCGGGGCGCGCGCGGGCGTTGGTTGAGTCAGTGAGTTGAGAGCTGACGATGGACAAACAGTCAGCATAGAAAAATTGTGTGTCTCTCTCTCTCCTCGTGTCGAAAACCTAAACTTAAAGAAGTTAATAAAAGTTTCGTACCTGAACCAAAAGAGAGTGTTTCGTGTTTTTCGGATTCCTATGCGTATGAACATTATGAACATTTTGAACGTTTTTATACATCCGTATATTTCACGTATTAATATGTATAAGTATATCACAAATATATCAACGTTCTAAGTAAGCAGGGTTTGGGTACTGTTGCTGATTTTTGATACACTGGGGCCAGAGCTCTGTCCTCTACAGAACGAGTCTCTTGTCTTCCCTCGTGAGTAGGGCGATGAGGTTCGGATGTACGATTTGAATTCGAGTCATGGTAATCTTTTTTTGGCTGTTTTCCCGCATCAATATACGCCAACCTTCGAGATGATTTCTTCCAAGCTGTAGGTTTGTCCTTACTACTGTATGGGCACACCACCTGGACGCTAAAAAAGTTGCATGGAGAAAAACTAGAATGGAACTACAAAAGAATGCTTCGTGGTATCTTGAACAAAACCTGAAAGCAACCCCACAACAAAGCAACTGTACAGCCCTTTGCCTCCCATCACTCAAAAGATTCAAGTCATATGAACAAGATGCAGGACACTACTGGAGAAGCAAGGGCAAACTCATAAGCGACGTTCTTTTATGGACTCCTGCACATGGACAAGGTAATTTTAGGCGACCAGCAAAGATTTACATCAGCTCTGTGCAAACACAAGATGCAGCCTTGAAGACCAGCTAGTAGCAATTGAGGAAAGGAATTAAGAGAGAGAGAGAGAGGGGGGGGGGAGAGAGAGAGAGAGAATCAAGGAAATCCGTGTTGTCAGTGCGATTTGATGATGATATCAATTATGCATTTATTTTAGCAGAAAACGTGATAGATATAAAAACCTAAAATCTGCCTTCGAACTGAATTCGATTTTAAACCCCCTTATGAAAGCAGTAAAGTTGGCGAACGTAGTCGAAGGTGACCCGATGGCTCCCTTTTGGATAGCTACCACACCAATGTGTAGGAGAGGGTGCTACTCCTTTCCCAGGATTGCCCAACTTTACCCTTGATCCGTACCTTATAATGCTGAGTGTTAAGCAAGGAGGCATCAAGTTACCATTTTTTGAGATTTTGGTATGACTCGATCTGGGATTGAACCCAGGTCCCCTGGGCCATTGGTGAACACTCTAACCATTAGGCCAATGTGGTTTCAAGTGTTCTTACACGAATAGTTCTATTTAGCTAATATCATTTGTTTGCACTTATTTAAATGGTTTCAAATATTGTTATCTAACATAAATAGTTTTATATACACACAGTTAAATTGTTCAAGCATAGCCATGCAACACTACCAATTCAATTTTGGCACACAGAGAGTTTCAAGAATTGCTAATCAACACTGAGAATTCTATTCAACATTACTCATTTGTTAGCTCATAGCTAAATGGTTCCAAGTATTACTATCTATCACTAACAATTCAATTATACAAGTCATTTGTTTTCCCACTGTTAAATGGTCAAAGAATTCTATTTCTAGCAATTCAATTTAACATAAGTTAATTTATTGCAAAGAGTTTAGTTGTCAAACAGTTATATTTGGCCAATAGATAGGATCCTATCAGGCCCTACTGCTCCGAGTCAAAGTGGAACTAGGAGCAATATCAATGAAGGTGTATTCTGCATTTCCCAAAGCTCCAGGACTGAAACCTCACCATCAGATGTACTTTAATGTCATATCCAGGATCCTTCCTGAGGGTCTCTTACCTCTCTGCAGAGATGCAATCGGTGTATTTTACAGTCCCAGCTGAATGAGCCGTCCTTAAAGAACTTTAAAAAAAATCAATTGATTATGTATTCCCTATGTCATACAAAAAACACACATAGCAATCTTGAGGGCAATAATCCCTATAAGTCCTTTAATCGATTTTATTGTTATCAGATTTTTGCAAAATACAAATATATTATAACATATTAACCGTCAATATACTTTTCCAGCCGATGCTGTTTGATATTGTAAGGTTTTATGGTATTTCAATACTCGTAGGTTATTTGATGCTAAATTCTGTTGATACATATACAATAAATATATATAATTTGAAAACAAATATTGTTAATAACATTTTAAACGAGCTCAAACTAATTTTTTGCACAGTTAAGTGGTTTCAAGTATTTCTATCAAATACGAATAACTCTATTTACTATTAATCATTTGTTTGCACTAAGTTAAATGGTTCTAAGTATTGCTATATTACATTAACAATTTTATCATCGGTCATTTGCTTGCACATATTTAAATTTATATATATCATCATCATGTCGCGCCCTCAGTATGGATATCCCTGATCCTCTCTCGCCACCCCTCCCTATCGTCCATTGGTTCCGGCAGGTCTTCGTATTGGCACAGGGCTGCTATATATAGGTTAGAGCTGGTCGTCCTGCTTTTGCTCGTCTATGTGAAGGTGTCCGCAGAAGTACATCACAGATGAGCTCGTCCCTACTTCTCCAGCAGTGTCCCGTCTAATTCGTCTAATTCGGTCACATTAGGATAATTAATATTGGTTTTTCTTGAAATAATATATATATACATATATATATAACCAACCCCTATGCTCTAGTAGGATGCGATAAGAGGGCAGTTTTTAAGCGGAGTTTAACAGGTTTGAATTAAAAATTTTCTTTTTCCTAGACTAGTTGCCTAACCAAGATTAAAGAGCCTAGTTTTCCCTGCTATTTAACTATAGCTAGAGAAAGAAAAGTTTGATTTATAACTTTCTAAAGGTATTAGTGCATTTGAAATGCAAACAATCTCGTTCAGGATTTGAACTCTGATGGCTGTGTCCATTTTCTAAGCGGTAACCATAACAACGCGCCTCTGAAATATATATATTAGAATCAAGTAGAAAACTTTTCCAACAAAAATCTTTTAAAGGTTGTTGCTCTTCTATAGACAAAATAAAATATCAATTATGCTCATATCTAAAATAAGACATGAGCTCTCGTACAAAATGAATTTGTTTAGCAATTACCTCCCTTGAGAAATGATGATCAAAGTAAGTGGATATCCTTGACCCTCACTAAGTTGCAAATTGGATTGGAAATTGCTTTGTTCTCTAATAGGATTTTAATATTATTGTGCTAACAAAAAATTTTCTATGTATCATTTTGCTCTATTCTAATAAACTACAAAGACTTTTTTTCTTTTTTCTATTTTTCTTTTTTCTTTTTTTTTTCTTTTTTTTGTGATGCTAATCTAAATAATATACTTTTAAAAGACTTCATCTTTTAAGTAAATCTTAAAAGCAAAAATACTTCAAATGTATTTTTGCAAATTTTTTAATTTTTCAGTTAAAAAAAACAAGTACATTACAAGTATTTGAAAATCAAGTTTTAGAGCCTAAAAATAAAATTAAATGTGGTTTAAAGAACAAGTAATATTTATAGTTTTAACATCTATTCATTTTGGGATCATTCCTTGCTGCTGGTTACATATAGCCCAGTACAACCTACTGCATATTATTTGGAGAGGAGATGGGCACTTTCAAGTAATCCCCATTGCTCTAAGACATATAAAGGGAAATTACTTGGCATGACACAAAAAAGAAACAAAATTGGAGGGAAACACCCATCCATTGTAGCAGCTAGCTGGTAAAGATTTTATTGAACACTTGACAACCTGTGGACATATTGGGTTCCTGTTGCAAAAGCAATCCATCAAGACAATTATACTTTTATTTCAGAAGGAATGAAGGATTCTAATTAGCATTTCATAGTTATCTCCAATATATCAAGAATTTAGATGATTAAAAATATTTATCAAGACCCTCCAAAATGACCATTCACTTGCAACTTGGACTAGAAATTAGTTAATTCTGTATGTCAGAGCATTTTAAACTTTAAAAAAAATTTCTTTGTGTAATTTTTGGTGGGTTATAGTTACTTATAAACATATTGAGAATTTTAATGCTACATGTTTATTTCCTTATGAGCTTCTTTATTATGAGAGCAATGATAATAAAATTGATAATTATAAATAGTATCATAACAGTGTTATGATACTATTTATAATTATGATATAATCACTGACCCGTAATGTTTATAATTATAATATAATCACTGACCTGAGATGTTTTCAAGGTCAAATATATAATAGCTGATTTTAAGGCAGTTTTTAATGCTGAATCCAAAAATTATACTCATTTTTTCTAATCAGATCAAATTTTTTACATACAAGCTTTTACTTGAATTGTATAAAACAGTATTATAACTATTTATTTTCTTGTTGAATTAAACAAATAATGCTAAATTTAGAGCTGGTATATTTGCAGAAAGCTCACATTGTACCATAGTAAATTGAGATATACACAAAAGAAGCTATTTATGGATGAAAGGTCTTTTCAGGAATTTCCTCCTGTGCATGGCAGCCACCTCATCTCGTTTTAGGCATCAGCTGTGATCAGCAAGAAAGTTTATATCCCACCAGCTTTGGTAGCGCTCTTCCATAATGCAAATGTCTTGATGAAAGTGCTCATCCCGCTCTTCACTCAAATATCCACAGTCCTTTAGAAAATAGTCCAAATGTAACCACAGAAAGTGCAGTTTGACTGACATTTATGCCCCAAGTTGGTGGAAACTCTTCAGTAGCTTTTCAATTTTCTTCTTGTATTCTGCACTCTAGTGGTTTCCCCAAGAAGTTTGTAACTACTGACTTTAATGACTTCCAGGTGGACAGTTCAGATTTTCTCAGTGCTTTGTCAAACATTGGGTCTTTCATGAGTTCTCTTATTTAAGGGCTGTCGAATATACCAGCTTTGAGTTTCTCCATGGTCATCTGTGAGAACTTCTCCTGGAGGAAAGCAAACCTGCTGCCTCCCCTGTCCATTGCCTTCACAAAATTCTTCATTACTCCTAACTCGATATGTAAGGGTGGAAGCAGTATTTTGTTTGGTTCAATGAGAGT